>JAGTTD010000001.1:2500-585967 GCA_018398585.1 Simmondsia chinensis | reverse complement strand
ATTGAACAAAACTTGAGCCGGACGATTACAGCCTCCTCCTTGATTTGCACATTCTGGCGAAGGTAAACACATCAAAATAGAGACATGAACAATAACTATAAACTCTCATCATATATGACTCTCATCATCATAACTTCTAACAAAGCTTCCACTCATTCAACAGCAAACTCTGATTTTTAAGCTCTTCACCAGAACTAAACCATCCTGCCTAGGCTAACAACATCTGAATATGCTTATTTGCCTGACACTACAATCAGAAATGAACCCTCACCATCTAAACGCATGATAAAACCACAATACACAATCAAAATCAATTTTTTCAATGATTCACCATTAGATCGTACACAACATCTAATCAACGAACCTCCAAAATGAAAATTACATTAATCATTCAGCGCGAGATCTTGACGATCGAATGCGCTGGCGATAGAGAGAGGGAGAGAGTACCTCGGAGAGAGAAGGCGGAGCTTGGCCGGCGGCTTCGGCCATTGATGAATCTCACCTCGGCGGCGATGAAGAAGACTGGAGAGAGAATGTGAAGTTGTTGTTGATTGGGAGTCTAGGGTAAGGTGAAGTGAACACTTGACAAGGGGCAGCGTTTGCTAATTTGCTGCGTGCGAAGGGCCTGGAAAATGGCAGCCTATCACTGTTTGCCACGTATTTATCTTGTAATTTTTTTTAGTGTAATATTATTGCGAAAATAAAATTATTATTATCAAAGCAACATTATTATTTTCAAGATTGTTACTTGCTCTTTTTATGAGCCAAATTATTATTCTGATAATAATAATTTTTATTCTAACAATAACAACTTCGTTTACTTACAAATTGGTAAAAGTTATAAAAGTAAGTAACTATTTATTTGTCGTTGGGTAAAAGAAGGGTAGAGAGAAATAAGTAAGGGTGTTCAATATCAGTAATTTATTGGTTCATTGGCCATTTAATAAAATTGAGAGGAATTGAATAATTGTTATTGCTCATTTAAAATCAGTAACTGAAATTTCGGTTATCGGTTAGTTTAATGTGACTAATTGGTTTACCATTTATTAAAAAGAAGTTCAGCTGTATTTGTCACTTGTTTAAACTCTAAAATTTACTACTATTATTAGCTCCCAAAAATAATGTAATGAATAAAATATCTAATATTTAAAGTATCAAATGATGCGGTAATGGAAGTTTTTTATATGAACTTTAACCCCCCCCAAAAAAAAGATTTGGAGTTAAAAAAAGGAAATGAGGATTTGAGTTTAAGAAAAAAAAATAAAATGGACAAAAATATAAAAAGTTGAAACTAAGGCTCCGTTTGTTTCGGGGGAAAACCACATTCTAGGAAGTGGTTTTCCCCTTTTCCTTTGTTTGGCGCGTCATTAGCTCAAGGAAAAAGTTTTCCGGAAAACTTTTTCCCTCAAATAAGGGAAAATGACTTCCCTTTCAAAATGGGGGAAGTCGTAATTCTAAGTGGCTCAGAAATCTTCGCAGTTATTATCATGCAAATCGAAATCGAATCAAAATAAACCAAACTGCATTGTAGATATTTAACATCCACATCGAACAAGAATTAGACTGAATAATTAAAAGCAGCTTCGATATTACTTTATTATTGTTGCAATAGAATAACTTTAATCAAGTTGAATTATTATATAATATTATAGAAGAAAATTATCTAGGTAATATTTTAGCATTTATTACATATGTATTGTGATATTTTAATAATATGCAATGATGTATCCTAAAGTTTAAAAATTTTCTCATGAATCAGATATCTTTTGCCAAAATTTAGTATATTTTAAATTAAAACAACAATCTATATGTATCATATATCATAATGCAGTTATTTCTTTTGTCCGAAAATGGTAATACGACATATTTTTTGATAATATATAAGTAATTTTTGTTAGAATGTGAACAACCTTTTGATAATACGATATTTATATATCATCAGTTTTTTGACAAAAATTAGCCGGATTTTAATAAAAATTTACCAGATTTTAACACAATATATACACCTCATTGTATGCAATAAAACAACAGAGTATTTAGATAATAAATGCTTAAATTTTAAAATACCTAAGAAACAACTTTTCTAATTTATACAACTTTGATAGTTAACTTTTTAATTTGTTACTTCATATACATTGTATTATTACTTATATTGCCCTATAAAATGATTTGTGAAAAATATTTTTTTTAAAACATACACGAAGACATCACAATGGGGAATTAAGTTTTTCTCTTAAACAAATAACGAAAAACCTCACTCGTAATTTATATTTCTGTGGAAAACCTTTTCCAAAGAAAAATCAATCTCTAGATTCTACTTTTCCATCAAAACAAATGGAGCCTAAATGAAATTTGTGCTCAAAAAAAATAAACTAAATGAAATCGAACTCATGACCAAACAAAATTAAATATGACTACTTATCAGTCAGCTATACCTTATAATGCACAATCACGATTCTATTGTAAATATACTAATCGATTAACCGATTTAGTAAAACTTATGAACTATAACTGTCCAAATTAATTAGAATTTTTACCAGTTTGGTAATTAAACCGCTTTTGAGAACTCAATAACCAACATTTTCAATTCAATTTCTCGGTTTTGGTTCAACTAAAGAAAAAGGTAATGGGTAAAGCCTTATTCCTTTCTAGCAAATCATTTTGAGGAGCAGTGTAGGGTAAGTTTTAATCTCGTTGTCCCTCTTTACTCTCATTTTCTTTACCCCAATTTGACGAGTAAATAAGAAAGAGTAATTTTTTTAAAAAGTTACCTTTTTACCTGTATATGAGTAAAGGGTTTTACCTATTCTATTGTCTTTTATATTTAAGGTACACAACATATGAGGCTTTGGGTTTAAAAAAAAAAAAACATGAAGGATAATGAAACAAATTGGTAAATGAGAAAATAAAATATTGCTTTAGGTTAAAAAGTTTGGAGTTTGATTCCCCCTTGAATCTCTCCCGTGAATCGCTCAATTCACGCCTATGGTGTGCAGGTCATCCCATGTCTTGGAATTTACCCAATAATCGAGTTTTTTATTAGGGAAAAAAAGCAACTTATCAATTGATGTTGCGCTTGATTCAGCTTATTTCTGCTTATGTTTTTGTCAACTTATCTATTTTAATAAGTTCTATATTTTTGTATAGTAAAGCGTTTGGTTGTGCAATGTATAAATATTTTTTTTTTACATAATAAAGTGTTTGAATATAAGTTTACAAAATAGGAAATAAACTTATCTATTATAATAATAAAAATAACTTAATAATATAAATTAACTAATAATAGAGGGTAAGTAGAAGATAATTATGATAATAATTAGTTATAATAGTGTAGAGTGGTGAGTCTAGTGATTTGTGAGAGTAAAATAGCGGTGGCAATTGGAGGTAGTCAAAACAAGTAAAAGTAGGCCACTATAAAATTTTAATTAACGTAATTTTTTTAAAACACTTTTTTGAAATAAGCTTAAAAAGATTTCCCTTGGTTTTGAAATAAGCCATAATTTATCGAGTAACAAGATTCCTTATTAGTAAAAAAAAAAAAAATATATATATATATATTTTATTTTTTATTTAGTTAGAAAATAACTTTTTTTATATTTTTATTTAAACTATAAAAAAATATATATAAATATATTTTTTTGTCAATCAAACGTAAAACTTACAATTAGAGGTGTGTGGGTCGGGCTGGGCCGGGCCTCGTTGGGCAACCGGGCCGGGCCGGGCCTGGGTTGGCCCGATCCCTCCCCTGTTTTTTAAATAAGCAAAATTAAAAAAATACGAATTTGTTTTATACAAAAATTATTATAATTCATTGATGAATAATATAGGATCCAAATACAATCCATCACAAACAGTAATAATGCTAAATATATGTAATAAAATAAAATGTATAATAAATACAACTACAGCAGTTGGTAGGATCTATTTAAAAGTACAAACATATTTATTAAAAAATACAAACAAGATATAGACGTACAACAATAAGAAATTAGTCTACGCTGGTTGGGGGGTTGCTGTGCCGCCGTCTGACGTATCAGTAATGCGGTCGTCTTCATCCTCGCTCGATGAACCCAGCCTCATTACGTTTTGGTCCCTAACTTCTGCGTGCATCCAGTCCTCTAAGCACACGGACATCTCCAAGTTGGACGGTGATAGCTTCGCCCTCTTCGTTCCAAGCAACTTGCCACCAAGACTAAAAGCACACTCCGATTCTACTGAAGACACCGTACATATTAGTATATTACGTGCCATGGTGGAAAGCACGGGATACTGGGTTTGATTTGTACACCACCATTTTAAAATATCAAATTGCGAATTCGCTGGTGTCGGAAAGAAGTGGATTAGCGGCGTCCGCATATAGTAATATAACTCGTCACATGACGTGGAATTTTGTGTGGGCTTTAATTGGCCCGACAACTTCCAAGCAATCGACGAGTGTGCACTACTTCCACTAGATGTGGAAGATCCAACTGTAGTAAGAGTAACATATGGATTATCAGATGATAATCTTTGAGAATAATGAGAAAATAAAGTGTGCAGGTTTGAATCGACTTGCGTAATAAATTTTTCGGTATTGAATTCATATTTTAAATTTTCGTAAAAATATTTGACAAACAAGTTTAAACCCGTGAGTTTACAAAGGGGATCCAAAATAGTGGCAAAATAGTATGCAAGGAGTAGTTCATAATAATATTTATAAAGCTTGGTTTTCATTGCTTTAATCGATTCAGTCAACACGGGGTTCGATTCATTTTCTGACATCCAAGATACAATATCAATCAATCTATATATTGCTTGTGGTATGGTCATATAATAGCAACCAAACAAAAAAATTGGTAGCGTCTCTAAAAATGGTAAAAAATTTACAAATTTTGTTAATTGTGTTCCAGAGTACATCGTTCAGATTATAATCACTTAAATCTGAACGAGTATCCTGTACAAATTCTACTAGGACATCCTTATATGGTAGTATGCGCTCTAACATTTCTACGGTTGATGACCACCTAGTTGGTGTGTCTAATTTAAATTGTTTTATACTCTAACCCATGTGTCATACATATAAGTTTAAATCTTCTCTTTCTGGTTTCGGATGATTTTATTGCTATTGTTAAATCTCTTAAGGTGGAAAGAGAAGCGTTTATTAGACCTAAACCATAAATCACCATTAAATGCAATATATGACAAATGCATCGTAAATGAAAACACCGCCCATCTAACACGGATTTCATATGCCTACTTAGTTGTTTAACGGATGTGTTATTAGTAGTAGCGTCGTCGAACGTGATACTAAAAATACGACGCTCTATCCCCTACCTGCGGACTATCTCCATAATCGCACCCGTGATTATGTCGGCAGTGTGGGAATAATCTAAATATGCAAAATGGATTGTTCATTTTTGAATGGTGAATGTGGAATCGATCTAGTGTGCCATTACGCACAAGTAAGGCACACCGGGTTTTGACTTTCAAGTGTCGGACATCAGCAAGAACATGTTCGTGTTCTCCCTAAAAATTTCGAAAACCTTGGTTTTCATCTTATTGTAAGCTTTAAACGCGTGCCGCTTTAAAGTGTTCCTAGGAATCCTTACGATGGCGTGGTTCACCCCTGTTTGGAGATACTCTACGAAACCAGGGTCTTTGTCGGTGCTAAAAGGCTTTTCAGACTTAATTACATATTTAGCTAGTGCCTGTCTATTAGTTTCTTGGGAGAACCTAAAATTAACAAGCGCGCTAGTCGCTTGCTATACTAAATGTTGTTGGGTTCTATCTGGGTCTTGTTTAGGGTGGCACCTAATTATATGTCTAGTTAATGTGCTCGTCCCACTGCCCGGTGGATGACTAAAGGGCTTGGGTGGGTCACATAATGTACAAATCGCTTTATTATTATTCCTATCTAAGTTGGAGTGCTTCTATACCCCACTAGTACTACGCCTACTAGTACTAGTTCTTGCGGGCTGGGGTTCGGTGGTAGGTGTGGGTTCCTCTTCAGTCTGTGAGTCTCCACCGCCACCACCCGACTCAGAAAAATCGCGGTTGTTGTAATACTGTTGTTGTTGGAGGTCCCAATCTATGGTGTCAGTGAATGAAAATGATGGGTCTGGCTCTAAAAATGCTTATTTATCAGTATCAAGTTCGAAAACTCTACCTCTCTTAGGTACTTTAGGCGGTAGAGAAGAACTAGAACTAGAACGACCGGCTCCAGACGAAGATACGTTGTGTGCCATGGTAGTATAAATGATTAGTATTTAAAAAATGCAACTACTAATGCAAATTAAGTAGGTAAAAATGCGAAACAAATAAAATTTTGATACTAAAATTACCGAAGTGAACAATGAAATTCGAATTTGACCGAGATTCTACGAGCTAGAAGTGCACAATTCTTGCAAGTAGAAGGGATAAATATTTATAGATAAATTTTTATTATCATTTTTTAAATTAAAAAGAGCCTTTGGGCTCTTCATGGGCCCGGGCAATACCATTTTGGCCCAGCCCAACCTGCTACAGTAGCGAGCCGGCCCGACCTGACCGATCCGCCACCTCTACTTATAATTAGGTAAAATATTTTATTTTAAAATTTAAACTCTAAAAAATTTAAAACAAACGCAAACTCCCGGTCCCACAGGCAGTGACCCTGACCCCCTCCCTCTGCGCAAATGATAAACTGAATCAAACCCCAGCATTTGTCTCTCTCTCTCCCCATCACAGATTTCCCCACAGAATTATTCACTCACCAAATCACCTCCCTTCTTCCGCCATGGATAACCTCTCCAAACCCTCCGATTCTTCTCTCTCCTCCACCTCCACCGCCGCCACATCCACCACCGCACCCGCCGGAACCAGTACTACCACCACCCGGGAGCACTACCTCCGCCACCTCCACAAGATCTCTCACAAGATTTCCAAACCCTCCGTTGTAACCGCCCTCAAGAAACCCCTATTTGATCCCCCGCAGCAACCGCCGCTTGATGTTCCACCTCCGCCGCAGCAGCCGCCGGTGTATAATATAAGCAAGAGCGACTTCAGAGACGTCGTTCAGAAGCTCACCGGCTCCCCCGCTCACGAGCGGATGGCGGCGGGGGGGGCTGCGCCCCCGATCAACGCGCCGAAGCCGCCTAGCTCGCGGCTTCAGCGTATCCGGCCTCCTCCGTTGGCTCAGCTTAGTAACCGCCCTCCTAGTTTGCTAAATCAAAATCAAAATCCATTCAGCGCGCCTGCGGTGGCAAACCCTAGTGGTTTTATGCGGCCGCTGTCGCCGTTGCCGCCGCTTCCGACTTGTCACGCGGCGGCGGAGAGTCCGATCTCGGCGTACATGCGGTTTTTTCACAGCTCAATGCAGTCCGTTGACCACGATCCAAAAACGCTACCACCGCCGATGGTGCCGCCGCCGCCGCCGCACATGTTTACGATGCCACCTCCGTCATCGCCGCTGCCTTTTGGGTGCCTTCCATCGCCGAAATCGCCGTGCCCTCTTCTCTCCCCTAATTTGTTGTTTTCACCGAAAGAGACCGGCCTGTTAGGGTTTCCACAGCTGCCCGTTTCGCCAACCGTGCCCGGAGTGCCAAGCCCTAAATGAAGGGATTACTCAGCCACCGACAGGTAAACTTTTTTTCTTCAAGAAAGGGAAATTGATTATGATAGGATAATTGCAACTCGCAATGGAAATAATTGTTATTGTCAGAGTAATGAAAAATAGTCGCAAGATTTTACAAAGTTGCTTTGGTATTAACAATTTTAACTTGGTAAAAATATTACTTTTTATAAGCTTAGAGGAGTTCTATACAGTTTAGTAAGTGCTATCATGAGAAAGATGGGTCTAGGAAATGATGAACTAGATGGGTTTGCTTGTCCAAATTTAGAGGATTTTGTTGCATATTCTTATGGTTATGTACATGGTGGTTGGGTTTTAGGAAATGATTTTGATTTCTAGATCTGTTGGAATGATGATAGAATCTAACATTAGTTAAAGAAAAAAAGATGGGTTCAATTTGATTGAGAGTAAATATGATGAAATGACTGTTTTTTTTTCAATCTTTTTGATTAATGATACTAGATATATACTTGTATTGTATCAGATTATAATCTTTCCTTAATGAAATTTGGGACCTTTTATGGATCTTCAATGTGGGGTTATAGACCAATTATGGGTATTTTTCCTCGTTGAACTGTATCGTTTTTGTTGAATTGATTGGTGGGCAAATTGTTCCTTTTCCCCAAATTAGATGTTCATTTCATTTATGGTCATTGTAGTTGGTATCATAGCTGCAGAAAACTCGTAAAGTGCTAATGTTTCATGTCGAGAAATGTGATTTGCCATTCAAAGTTAGATTTGTGTTTCCAAAAGGTATCAAACTGAACGGAAGTACGATTCAAACAATTGTGGAATCATTTGATAAGATGATACTTACTGGATGAGATCTTGGCTAATTATATCACTCAATTTAAAGAATGTTTGACTTGTATGGATACATTAGAGTCAATTTTCTTGGTCGTTGCTTAATATTGACTTTGCCTTGATTTTTATGTTTCAATAGCTCAATTAATGACGCGTCATTAATTTTTCTTATATATATGTAATACATAGTATTACAAGTGTTCCCTTTACTCCCAAGCTTATAAACTTTTGCGATCACCTGCTCCCCTGTTCCTGTTCTTCTTTTCAGTCCTGCTCTTGCTTCTGCTTTGTGCAACTATGGTTCTCATTTTGTATGAAACGCTAAAGTTAAATCTTCTATAGGGGTAATTGTAAACTTGATAAATCTGCAAGCCTTCGCTGTTGTAATTTCTGTTTGGCTTCTTTCAGTGACATTTTACTACTGGGTTTGAAACTTTGAATAGTTTATCTGCCGACAAGGGGAATTACTGACTAGAAGGTTTGAATTGGAGTAGAAGATAGAGGGCTTTCACCAGAGCTGTTTAAATCTTAGACTTCACTATTAACCTCCTTTTTTACAATTATAAGGAGAAGAGGAACTAAGCTCTCTTTGAGAAAGGGGAATCCGTCCACCCTTATGAGAATATGTAAGGATCGATCTGAGGGGTACTTCTCGGACACAGCCTCCCTTGCGTACCCCCCCTTCTTCCCCCCCCCCCAAAAAAAAAAAAACCTTGCATTTGACATAGCAGGAGTTGCGGCGTACTATCCATTTAGGATAAAGTTTGAATGGATTTAGTAGAGCATTTTTATTGGATTTAGTAGAACATGTTACTTTGTTCTGTTTGCCGAAAAATAGTATATTAATGGCGAAATCATGTCTTCTCGTGTTGTGACCCCTCATTTTAGGTTCCTCTGAAATCTTCTTTTTCATGTGCTTTAAATAAGAAATTATAGAAAAAGGTTGGATTAATTGTGCTGAGTCCTAACTCTGCCTGGCACTCCTTTCTTCCCATCTCTGGATATGGAGTCCAGGAAAACCTACAATGGTGAGATGGAAGCACCTAAGGCTCGCCCAACTGCGCTGAAATCTGGAGTTTCTTGCTCTCTGCAGCGGACCATTCTCTCCGGCTAGGGGTCCTCGGAAATAGCCTCTCTTCAGGGTACCCCCCCCCAAACCCTGCTTTTGCGGGAGCCCTTGCAGGCACTGGGTTTGTTGTTGTTGTTGTAATTGTGCTGATTCATATATAAAATCTTAAAATATTCCTCTGATTTTCTCCATTGGAGTTTGAATTTGTGTAATTGCATTTATAATGTATGTTTGCATTCCATTTGTCAATAACTTCTTAACCTAATGAAAACAATCTAATGATTGATATATCAAACCTTTGTCTTTTCCTTTGTTGAAAACAATCTGTAATGTTTGGAAGTTTGATCAAATTAGTCATTTATCTTTTCTTTTATCAAAATAGTCCTTAATTGTTAGTTTATGACAAAATTGGTCTCTTATATAGTAGCTGCAATTAGGCAAAAGCTAAAAAGATGAGGGACCAATGTTCTCATAAAATAAAACCTTAAGAACTATTTTAAATAAGAAAAAAGACGGGGGACCAACGGATGCATAGAGCATTTTAAAATGTTATCATGTGGGATACTGTGAGATACTCATTGGGTTATGGTTGTCATCTTTTCTGTGTACTTTTGTGGGAGTTCACTTTCACAGACCATAACATAGAAAATTATTCCAATGCCATCTTTTGTATTTGACTGCATCTGGGATGTCTCTTCTTATCATTGGTTTAGTTATGCATTTTAAATACTAATGTCATCTTTGTTATCATGCTACATTCTTTTTTCTGCCAATAGAATATATTTCTTGCTGTGATATTGTGGGGAAATGTATTTGCTTGATTTGGTATAGTGAACAATGTTAGGAAAGCTTCACAGGGGTAACTCTGCCCGATGCATCAACCACATAGTGTAGCCTGGATTTGAGCTAGACATTAAGGACCACAGGACCAAGGCCACAGTGTAGCCCTTCGGCAGGTTTTTTTCATGCTAGCAATGGTGAGAGCATTCGGAAGGGCCGTAACTTTGGATATTATTTTACCGCTAGATAAGCATTGAACTGGTGAATAGACAATCAAATTTAAATAACTCTAAAAATTTTCGAGTGAGTGGTGCGTGTAAACAAGAGATTATAAGCTAGCTAGATACCTCGCGTCTTTGATTGATTCAAGCATTATGTATATGTGTTGTGAAGGGTAATGTTATTGTCAAACAAAATGGTTATTGTCAGAGCAGTTTTATGGTTAGCCCCTTAGCCACATCATTTTGTCTTCCAATAACGATTTTTACTATGACAGTAACAAACCGCTTTGTGTATCAAAAATGGGGAATCATGGTGAAATAATAGGGATGGTCCAGGGGGGTGGCATGGCGGTGGTCACCCCAATAATTCCAATTCTGGTGGGTTCAGTCAAAGCAAAACAAGTGTTAAAGGTGAAGTGTGTGGTAAAAGAACAAAGAGGGGGCCAAAAATAGAGAGGAAAATTATGCATATGATTGCTTTTGTGGGGGACTCGAAAGCAATTTTGAAGTGTAGCATTAAGAGAAAAAGGTGTATTTGGTGTCATATTGGAAGTGCTTTTATTGGGTTTGTATAATTGTACAGTTCCCTTTGTTTCGCTTTTTTGTGGCCTCTATTTATTGCTTTGTTCCTCTTTTTGGGGTTGTGAATAGTAACCCCATTTATACCACAGTGCACTTTTCTTTCTTTTTTTGGTTCTTGATACTTTTAAATTCGAAAACAGCCTCTTGTTAGGGTATTATTTTGAAAGGATAAGGCTGCGTACATCTCACCCCTTCCAGAACCTACTTACGTGGGAGCCCTTAAGGCATTGGATCTGTTGTTGTTGTTGTTGTCTTGATGCCTTTAAATATGCTCAAATTTGATCTCTCTCTCTCTTTTTTTTTTCCGTTGTTTCAAATAGTCTCGTATGATTTATTATATGACAAAATTAGTATGTAAATTTTTAATTTTTACCCAATTTGGTCATCAATATGGTGAATAACTTGTAAATCCTGGATTTCTGACCTAGAGGGAATAGTTTAACCACTACATCAATTTTAATGGCTCGTTTATTGTTCCAACTTTCAAGTCTTCTAGGAGCCCAATAGAAACCTCATGAAATATGTGCAATTTAATGTAAATTCCAATTGTTTGATACGTAAAATTTGAAAGTAGTATAAAGCAACGTACCCAGTGCCTCAAGGGCTCCCGCCTAAGCAGGGTTGGGAGGGTGGATGTACACAACCTTTCCCCTTCAGGGTATTATCCCTGAAGAGAGGCTGTTTTCGAGTGTCCATAACCTGAGGGTGAGGGCTTCCCAGGAGGTCACCCATCCTGATACTGTTCTCGCTCAAGCACGCTTAACTTCGAAATTCTAATGGGATCCGGTGACGACGTGTTGGTACCATCTTTGGTAGTATGATACCGTAAATGAAAGCATACGAAAGAGAGAAATGGATTAAGAATGTTAAAAAAATAATTTTTGCCAAAGGGCAATAAGTTATTTCCATTAATACCAAAAAATATATACATTATTATCTACACTCAATCCAACCTCACTACAAACCCAAACCATATCAAAACCAAAAAATAACCAAAAGTATCAAAGAAATATAAAATTCTGACCCAATCCATCAATCGCATAGGTCAAATCAAATTTGGTTCTATTTTTCTTATTTGGATAAAAAACTGCTTCCTAATCGAAAACGGACAACCTTGTCTTTGTTTCAAGCAGGTATAAGTTTATTCTTGTGACAAATTGTGCACCCTTGGGTAAAATACTGGCGATACTATAGATAATGAATCGCGTATCTCAAAAATGGGAATAAAGATTTTTGATAACAAAAAAATTAGAGTACTAAAATTAAGATTCAAAAAAGATTTATTTGAAAATGAGTATGATTAAGAATTTATTATAATCATTGTTTATAATTGCTAGATTTTGTAACCTTAAGAAAACAATGGCTTGTTTTACTATGCCCAGGTAAACCATATTATTGTTATTACTGCTCTTTTTAAAGATAAGAATACATTGTCAATAGATAAGTGCAAACCTTATTACAAAAAATACTTGGGAAAAGTATTTAACCTATGCTTCATAAAAATTAAACTTTACACGATAAATTATACAGCAGCAACAATAATAGCTGACCCAGTGTTTTAAGGGCTCTCGTATAAGCGGGGTCTGAGAGGGATGGATGTATGCAACCTTATACCCTTCAGAGTGTAACCCTACCGAGAGACTGTTTCCGAGGGCTCCTAACTTTATAGGGTTGGCAACACGAGTACTTCCTAGGAGGTCGCCCATCCTGGTACTACTCTCGCCCAATCACGCTTAACTTCGAAGTTCTAATGAGATCCGGTGCATTAATGTTTGGTAAATGAACCCTACAATAAATTATAGGGTATTTTCTAAATTTGTAGTTTGAAAATTCAGAAGAATTTTAGGGCAAATAGAGCAACATCCCGTAAGAGTTATGATTGTATATTTTTTAAGAGTACCAACAGGGCAATCTACATTTACGGCACAGAAAAATTTCTATTTAAATCATATATGTATATTTCATATAAAACTGTTTGGCAAAAGCCTTGCAAAATAAGCACCCCAGTCATGTCATCTCCAACAAGACTCCGTGCCTCAAGGGGGCTCTTGTCAAGGCAAGGTTTGAAGAGCGTGAGATGTATGTAGATTTACCCCTACAAATGGCATCTCCATCAAATATAAAAAGTAGCTAAACAAAACTAATACCAGCAACAACAATCAACCCAATACCTCAAGGGTTCTTACATATGCAGGGTCCGGGGGAAAGAGGGATGTATGCAGCCTTATCCCTTCAAGGTGCCTAAACAAAACTCATACCACGAAGAAAAAACCGTCCACTGATTCCAAATTTCATTAAATCATAACATTCATAGGCATTACCAAATTGAAAAATCAAACAAGGCAATAAAGAAATCCAAACAAAATAACCTAAAATCAGAGGCAAAGCACGTTCTCCTTTTAAAAACAAGCAAGGAGAACTCACACTCTAAATAGATGGGCCAGTAGCCTGGCCTATCACTGCTGCTGCTCACCTTCCGGCTGCTTTGGAGCCGCTTCTTTGATCTCATCGGCCCCATCGTCCTGAATTCAAATTCAAGGGATACCCAGAAGTTATTCAAACAAGTTTTGACGAGAAAATGTCAATATTGGAGGGGAGACGATGCACAAACCTGCATGTCGGAAGTCCAGAGAGTGAGGTTGTCCCGAAGTAGTTGCATTATCAAAGTGCTGTCCTTGTATGACTCTTCGCCTAGGGTGTCCAGCTCAGCTATGGCTTCGTCAAAGGCCTAATCAAGTCGTGAGCAATTTCTTTAGCCAAAACCAAGTGTGTGACGAACCATATGATGCCTTTTAGAATGTAACCGAGGTTACCCAAAACCTTTAATGCTAAGGCTTCAACCTCGATGGCATGATAGAGATTCAGCATCTCTATGTCTAATCAAGGTGTCCCTAAGCATCCCCATGTGTAAGATGACTATTGAACAACCATGTGCTCAAACTAACCAAGACCTAGTCTTAAGCAACCATTTGCTTTAGAGATATAATGAATTGATTTGAATCAAATAGTCTAATGATCTCCCTTTAGACTTTAGTTACATCAACATTTATAGAGATAAAACTCCATAATATGATATTAACAAACTAATCTAAAACTAATATGGTAAACTCCTAATTTGAAACTAATCTAGATCTTTTTTTTTTCCTTCTATCTCCATCATAACAAGGTAGGGTTTCAGCACTAAACCAAGGTCTCATTAACCCAACATAATAGTTAAGCACAAATAGGAGGTGAGAAATGGTCATAACTCAACTATGCTTGCTTGAACAATGGATAGAATAAGCCGTTTAAACGCTAGAAAGGAAATCTATTTAGCTAAGAATCCATTACCTGCTTAGCAAGGCTGCATGCCCTGTCAGGAGAGTTCAAAATCTCATAGTAAAACACAGAGAAGTTAAGTGCAAGTCCAAGCCGAATGGGGTGTGTCGGGGCCAACTCAGAATTTGCAATGTCCTGGGAGCAAAATGAAAAATACAACAAACATCATCATAACCATGCAGATATACGCCATGCTGTGGTCAATTAGCAGGTCATAATACATTAATAAGATGAAAATTTGTTACTGCTGCACCTTTTAAGTTTTAAGTAGTTTTAGACCCGAAATCTGCAGCAAGTAGCATCATTACTCTTGTTTTGATACAAAAATCCAAGAAAGTTCTTTTTTTTAATCTTTCAACGTCTTAAGCACATGACCTCTTGCAGTTATAATGATTTCATTTGATCATAAGATAAGAAAGAAAGTTCTTGTTTTCCATCTTTCAACTTCTTCAGCCAAATCAAACATGACCCCTTACACATTAGAACATCTATATGCGAGGCTTCGATTTTGCCAAGAGTGCACAATTGGAAACAACATCAAAAACAACTCGATTTATCTTATTTTGCAATTGGAACATTCACTTAATGCCATCAACCCCCCCCCCCCCCCCCCCCCCCCCCCCCCCCCCCCCCCCCCGCGGGCGCCTCAGGGCGGGGTCCAACGGGAAGAAAAAGGACTTGACTAAAGATTGATGGGACAGGCCCCTAGAGAGAGATTGCTTACACCATTGAAGAAAAACATAAAACCAAAACATCCCACGTAAATCAATGGCAAATTTGTAGGAAATCAGAATCAATCTAAGATGTGCACCTGATAGAAGCTCTTTTGGCGCTATTTAGATCCATCTGTGCAGGTGAATCAAGTTGGCTTTCCCCAAGCATTATAACAAGGACATGTAGATTGTAAAGAGCAAAAAATTGAAGATACAAACATGTCCATGCTGACATTGTCAAACAAACACGGGCTAACTCACCACATTTTCTTCATAAATTAAGTTTCTAGATTGCTAGATTCTTTGTATCTCTGTATTTTATAGACTTTCTGAACAAGGGCCAGAATACGTCGAATGGTCAACATACCAGAGCAATTAGCACATCAATAGTAACACTCGAGAGTCAGATCCAGACTATGAGGCACAAAATTACATACCATTGGAGTTATTTGCACTAACAATCCCAGATGTTTTGTTTTTTGATCATTGGTTTACGATGTTTTAATGTTTGTTCAAACTGATACCTTGTCTATTTTTAAATGGTCCAAGATGTTTGTAACTTTGTTCAAATTAGTCCCTTTTCTTTTCTTTAATTCAAAATGGTCCCTAATGTTTTATTTTGTGACAAAATTGGTCCCTCGTTTTTTAAATTTTTACGTAATTTTGACCACCATATGGGGGGATCAGTTTCGTTATGAACTAAAACTTCATAATCATTTTCAACAAAAGAAAACACGAGACTAATTTTAAACAAAGTTACAAAGACGAGAGACTAATTTGAACAAAAACCAGATTTGCATTGTCGCATGCAGGACCAATTTGAACAAATTTACAAACATTATATACCATTTTAAACAAAAACGAAAAGAAGGGACCAATTTGAACAAACTTACGAACATAGGAGACTAAAGTTTCTATGTTAATCAAATTCAAACCCTAGCAGACCTAATCACACACTAAATCAACCAAAACCAGATCTGCATTATCACATACAACAGGAAAGAAGATAGAATAAAAAACCTGAGCAGATTTGTACGCCGCGAGGGTACTCTCAGCAGCCTCCTTCCTCTCAGCGCCAGTCTTGAACTCCGCAAGGTAACGGTGATAGTCTCCCTTCATCTTCAGATAAAACACCTTGGAATCACCGGCGGACGCCATCGGAATAAGCTTCGAGTCCAAAAGCTTCAGAATTCCATCGCAAATCGAGGAAAGCTCCTTCTCAATCTTAGATCTATAATCACGAATCATATTCACATGATCCTCATTACCTCTACTCTCCTCCTTCTGCTCGATCGAAGAGATAATCCGCCAAGAGGCGCGGCGAGCTCCGATCACGTTCTTGTACGCAACAGAAAGGAGGTTCCTTTCTTCAACGGTGAGCTCCTGCGCCTCCGACGACGCTGCAACCACCTTCTCCATGCACTCCACCATTTCTTCATACCTTTCCGCCTGCTCCGCCAGTTTCGCCATGTAAACGTTCTCCTCCGACGCCGACGTCATTGTTGAGCTTGATCTAGAGAGAGAGATAGAGAGAGAGAGAGAGAGAGAGTGGGGGAATTGGGGAATTAGGGTTAGGGATTTGAAGGAGCAGCAACAATGGCGGAGAGGAAGTGGGGGAGGGTTTTTAGGGGAACGTGAGGGGCTCTTTTTTGGGGATGTACAGCCTGGAAATGCGTTGAAGATGGAAGGGTGAATATGGACCGTCCGATCTTGATTGTGGCTGGGATGTACTTTCAGCCGCTGGATCACGCTCTCCCCGTGTTAGTTTACTCGTACGGGCTTCTTTTTTTTTTTTTTGTTGGGCTGGTGCTACATTAGGCCCATTGGACGGATCTCTTGGGCCTTGTCTATTCCAACATGATGTCATGAACTCGCTAAGAAATAACTTTAATATTTTATTTTTGAGTTATGTACCGCCAAAAGTCCTTCTACTTTGCTCATTATATTAATTTAGTTCTTATATTTTTAATTATATTAATTTTTTCTATAAATAATTTAAAATATGTCAATTTAATCCTTTAATCAAATTTAAGTTTAGTTAATTACGTAATTTTGAATAGCAAAATTATGTTAGATGGAAGTAACTTAGTATAAATTCATTCGTTTACTCAGTTTAACCCAATTCGTAGCCGAACTATTAAAAATTTTATTAAAAACTTAACATAAAATTTTCTTCGAGGGCCAAATTGACACGTTTTGAATCATACAGGGACTAAATTAATACAATTAAAAGTACAAAAATTAAATTAACACAATGCACAAAGTATAGAGACCTTTGACGTAAATAACCCTTTATTTTAGAAATAACTTTTTAATTTGTTTATTTGAGAATTTGTATTTCATTTAAGGTACATATATTAAGAATTCCTTAAGGGTCATTGACTTTTACATATTAAAAAAAAAAAAAAGAAAATTAAGAAAAATTTAAAAACCAAATAAAAAGCTCCTTTTATTAAAATGTAAATTATGGTTATAAACATAGCGTTTGCATATTATGATAGGATTGCGGTTTTTGTTTTCTATATTGCGGTTGATGGAAGATGGCTAAATAGGAAAGTTGGGGCCAGCATATGCAATTTCTAACGAGTTTCTCAAATCCATAGGTCCATACTCTGCGAATAAGCGATGCATGGGATATTGAAAATATAATTAAGGCTCTGTCTGTTATGATGAAAATGTAGATTCTAAGAGTAAATTTTTTTTTTATTTTATGCTGATTTTACTATTGAAAATGTTTTCCATCTATCCTTTTTGTTAAGAGGAAGTCAATTTAACCGTAACTAAGAAAATATTTTTTATACTTATGATTCTTGTTATTAAATTCATGGAATCAATAATATAATATAATAGAATAAAAAAAGCAAGGTTTTCCTAAAAATAAACTTCGGAGCGCATATTTAGAAGTGTCCTTTTTTAATTGGGTTTTGTGATAAATATTTACGTGTATTTAGTAACATGGGCCATGGGCCTGGGCCTAATACACAAACGAAAAGAAAAAGGCGGCCCATTACAAAGCCCCACAGATTCCAGAAAACCCCTTAAATATATAAGCGCATTTGGGCTCATTGGAAACCCTAGATAGCAGAGGAGCAGTAGAGCGCGACTAGATTTCTCCTTCGCCCTAGCCGTCTTGCTTTCTCTCTCTCTCTCTCACTCGTTCAAGATGAAGGTTCGTAATTGCAAATCTCTTTGTTTTTAACATGAATATGTGTTGTTTGTTGCATGAAATTCGTTCTAATTCTTGAATATTTGTTTAATTGATTGCAGTTCAACATCGCTAACCCTACCACAGGGTGCCAGAAGAAGCTTGAGATCGACGATGATCAGAAACTGTGAGTTTCCGGCTTAATTTATTATATTATGTCAAAGAATCAACTATATCAAAAGTTTAAACGGATAGGTGAAGGTCCGGGAAAGTTTTATAAATACCTGTTTAGGCCTGAAGTGTGAGCATGGGCTCAGGCATACCTTATGCTTAAAATAGATTAATATTCAAAGTGTTTTGTTGGGATTTAAACTCGTGACCTCTTGATCAATTAGGCTTTAATAAAGGAACTAACCATCCTAAAGCTTAAACTGATGGATGATGGTTTAAGAATGGTTTTATACTTTTAACATGTTCAGTTTCCTTGCTTGTTCAGCTTGTGTTCAACGCTTCCTGTTGCTTTGCTACTCGATGTTCTGGTTGTGTAGTAAATTGAATTTTTTATCATGTTTTGGATCTGTGAAATTGATGATTCTGGGTAATTTATTTGTAATTGCGGTTGGAGAAATCCAGTTGGCTATCTGAAAGAAAAGAAGGGAAATTTCTTTTAGTTTTAGACTTTACTCCTGCATTTTGTTGTTGTTTCTTAAGAGTATATTTGTGATTGTTGTAGTTTGTGTACTTCAATGTGTGCGATGAGCTCGTACCAAAATGGTTCTAAAAGTCGGGGTTTTTGGGGGGGGGTGGGGGGTTCTGTCAAAAATATGATTTTCTCAGATGTTTCTTGTTGCTTTCTTCTTTTTGTTCCTTAGGATATGTATGTAGAGATATATCTCATTATAGGTGAACCCTACAAAATGAGATTGCTTTGTGAACTCTCCTTCAACTGAAAAGCCTTTCTCTTTGTACAAGAAAAGTAAATGTTATTATGTTTTAATACAATGAACTGGGGTTTCATGTGTGGCTTGAGCAGTTTGTTATCTAATTTCAGTGAGAAACGTATTCTCATTAGCCAGAGGATTTGTTAGCATTCATATGCATTGAGTGCCCAACATGAATTCAAATGATATGTTGTGTTCATGCTTGTGACTTGCTGAAGTGAAAAGGCAATTAGTATGTGTCACTGAATTGCTTGGCTCATTAGGCCCATAGCAGTTTCAGCCCTTTTCATTGCCGATATCAGTCTTGCTGGTGCGAGTTAACCAATGCTTGCATCACTGTTGTTTCTCCACAACATGGTGCACTCAGGTGCTCGTACATGTCTTTCAAGGCACACTTGAATTTGTTGATCTCTTTGCCGATATCAACTCTTATTTTGATGATGTTTTCGATACGAATATGTATGTTACTATTCTCTACTCACTCACATGTGAAACTGTGTTTGCTGAGTGAGTTCTTACTCGGGGAGTTATATTTGCATCTTTATTAATTGGTTTTAGATGTGAGTCTAATGATTCTTTTTGCTCATTGATTCAGCCGAGCTTTTTATGATAAGAGGATATCACAGGAGGTTCTTGGAGATGCCCTTGGAGAGGTATGATGCAATAAATCCTACCTTATAAGTTTCCTACTTTGAGATTCACTTTGGTAACTTGAAGGAGATATATTTTTTGTGCAGGAGTTCAAGGGCTATGTCTTCAAGATCAAGGGAGGCTGTGACAAGCAAGGTTTCCCAATGAAACAGGGTGTGTTGACCCCTGGCAGGGTCCGCCTTTTGCTTGAAAGAGGTGGGTATATTTGTCTTGAACAGCTGGATTCCGTTATGTTATTGGTTGTTGTTAATTTTATCCAAACCTGCACCACTGGGGTGCTGAAGTGTTGCAATCATAAGCCATAGTATAGGTCATTTAGACGCTTCTTCCAATTGTGTTTTGTACAGTGGTTACAATGCTAAAGAGGTTTAATATTGTCCTAAATAGGGCAGAGCCACCAACACTTGGGGTGAGGGGAGAGATGAGTTTCAAACTCAAGAGCTCATTCTTGGGAAGGGTAGTATAACCATTGCACCAAACCCAAAAGCTTGTGTTTTTGGACAATGGTAATCTTGAATGAACATAATTTGCATCCAGGTACAACATGTTTCCGTGGTTATGGGAGGCGTAACGGAGAGCGCAGAAGAAAGTCTGTCCGTGGATGTATTGTGAGCCCTGATCTCTCTGTCCTGAACCTGGTCATTGTGAAGAAGGGTGAGAATGATCTTCCCGGTTTGACCGACACTGAGAAGCCAAGGATGAGGGGTCCCAAGAGGGCATCAAAGATCCGCAAGCTGTTTAACCTTTCCAAAGAGGATGATGTCCGGAAGTATGTCAACACCTACCGCAGGGAATTCACCACCAAATCTGGTATGCCTCCTGAGTCACATGCAGTAAATTAGGGCATGTTTGGTCAAGTTGAGAAAAATTACTTCTTCAAAAAAATTTTTCTCTAAAGCACTTTTGTTAAAAATACTATTAATAGGGATATTTTATCGTGAACAGTTTTTAGTATTTGTTCTGCTTCCACTTACAAGAGAGAGAATATTTTCCTACTATTGCGTAAAGTATAACATTTTCTGCTTGTATTTAAAACACACTTTTATTTCCAGTTCAAACAATCTTGGAATCTGAATTTTTTTTTTCAGAAATATAACTGTTTTCTAAAAAAGAAATTTGCCAAATAGGCCCTAAGTTTTACGATTGCTTCTTCTTCTAGGTCATGGTGCCTGAATTACTGATATTCTTTCCTTACCTAATGTTTACAGGGAAGAAGGTGAGCAAAGCACCCAAGATACAGAGATTGGTCACTCCATTGACCTTGCAGAGGAAGCGCAGAAGAATTGCTTTGAAGAAGAAGAGGATCGCAAAGGCCAAGGCTGACGCAGCTGAGTACCAGAAGCTCCTTGCACAGAGGTTGAAGGAGCAGAGAGAGAGGCGGAGTGAGAGTTTGGCCAAGAGAAGATCCAAGCTTTCTGCTGCTTCCAAGCGTGCATCCGAGGTTGCTTAAGGTTTGCATTTGTCTTGAGTTCTGGAAGAATTTTGTCAGTGAAATTATTGGGTACGGTTTTGAGGTAATGTTCTTGAGCTAGCGACGGTTAATAGCACCCTTCTTCATTCTGTCAGTTATTTTTCAAGAGGATAATTTGTTATGGCTTTGTGGACTAGTGTTATTATTTACTTTGTGTTTGATTAGAACTGTAATTCTGCAACTTGATTTAAGCACTCTGGCTTTTGTCTCTCTTTCCTTTCTATGATGATGAAATTACCATGTAGAGTTTTGACCATACGGATTTCATGTCTTCTAGCATGCATTTTTTTGGACAAAACAGAACTATAGAAGCAAGAAGCAATTATAATAAATGTGCTATATATTTATTTGTGTAAATTTAATGATCAAATTAACATGTGAACATAGTTGATGTATCTTTTGCTGATAGAAGCTGGCAACGTTATATATTGGTATTGTATTTTGTTCATAAGGGTTCATTTACCAAGTACTGGATCTTATTAGAACTCCTAATTTAAGCGTGCTTGGGCGAAAGTAGTACCAGAGTGGGTGACCTCTTAGAAAGTTCTCGTGTTACCAACCCTATAAAGTTGGGGGTTCTCGGAAATAGCCTCTCGGTAGGGTTGCACGCTGAAAGGGTAAGGCTGCGTACATCCACTCTTTCTAGACCCCACTTGTGAGGGAGTCCTTGAGGCATTGGATCTGTTGTATCTTGTCCATAACGAATCTTTGTGCTAGCCTTACCCACATGGCATGGTGAAAAGGCCACTAGAACTAAGTATTGTATCATATTTCGAGTATGAGATGCAGCTCAGCAACATTTTGCTTGGTTTAAACTTGACTAAGCTTGAGCCAACTTGGTGAGCTATGCTGTTTTACACTCATTAAGGCTTAAGCTGCGCAATGTATATACTGAGCATCCAGCTAAGTACTGGATCTTTTAGGCTTGTTTAACTGGTCAAGCTGATTTGACTCATTTACACTCTTATCCAACGTACAATTTGAAGCTGGTTCTTAGGCTTGATGTATGAAATTGATATATATGAGGTTGCCGTATAGCCTAAATGAGGTTTTATCTCTTGGTTCGGAAAAAAAAAAAAAAAAATTTGATGTTATTTCAAAACTAGTTGGAATTAAGTGAATATATATTGATCTCTTTCTATCTTTTGATTTTAAAACCATTCAATATGTGAAGTTTTCAACATAGACAACGACATGGATATTAAAAGAGTCCATTACATATATACTAATATAGCCGTTAAGTTTGAGGTTTGAGAAAGAAAAAAGAAGGAATAGTGCAAAAGGAGCCAGTCGAACCACCTTACGCCCCACAGAGGGATCTGAGACATGATTCTGGTCTTGCGGAGGTGGTCAGCGATGATGAAGGCAAGCTCGAGAGATTGGGAGGCGTTGAGGCGGGGGTTGCAGTGGGTGTGGTACCGAGAGCTCAGGTCGTCAAAGGTCACGGTTTGGGTCCCCCGATGCACTCGGTGACGTTCTGGCCTGTCATCTCCGGGTGCACTCCACCTGGGTGGCTTCCTTCTTGCTCATGCACATCAAAGAATGCTCTCACTTCCGCCTGCTCGTCATCATAAATTCCGTCACCATTGTTGAGCTTTTGCTTGATTCAACGAAAAAATTCTCCCCCATAAAGTATCTTCAATTAAAAATATTTTTTTTTCTTGAAAACTTTTGTCTTCTTAGTTAAAAGATGGTATTATTTTATAAATTTGTATGAAATTCATATTTGGCCAAGTTGAGGTATAAATAAAACATACAAAGTGAGATTACACTAAAAAATGTTTTCTCCTCCATGAAGGTAAATGTTTCCTCATTTTTCTTGAACAAATGGAAAACAGATCCTCCTTAAACACATTTTATTAAAATTTTCTATGAAAGACACAGATCGTCCTTAATGTATGTTAGGCTTATATACGAAGTCTGGCTTTAATTGGACATTTCTATGAAATAGAGAATTGGGCCAATCCGATTTAGGCTCATAGCATACTACGGTCCAGTGCATGGCTATATATATATATGTATGGACTGTGTGAATTATGTGAACCATCCAAAGTTGTATTCTGTATTATTCTTAAAATAGTGAAATTATTATGCTCCCTTTGTGGATGAAGGATTTAGTCAAACTATGTAAATTTGGTGTACACTTGCTATTTTGATTTAGGATTCTGGTGTGTGGCTAGCCCTAACATGGGCAAGGATCCAGTGCTGCGGTGTGGAGAGGGAGGGAGGGAGGGAGAGAGGGTATTAATTATTTTTTTTAAAAATTATTTAATTATATTATATAAAATAATTTAAATGAGAGAGTTTATTTTTTTAAATTTAAATTATTTGTATGAAATAATTTTATATTACAAATTTATACTTTGACTATTTATTAATTAGATATCTTTTAACAGATATTTAATTAATAAATAGTTAAAATATAAATTTATATATTAAAATTCTGTTGAATTTTTATTGTTGTTTTCAATCCAAAAATTTAACAGGTACAAAAATGAACATACTTGTCAAATTTTTGTTTAAAAAAATCAAATGACAACAAAAATTACTCGTTAAAGTTTAGTTGAAAGCATCAAATGACTTGTTATATTCTCGTTAATATTCACCATCTTAGCATATTTTAAAATTTTAACGAGTATCTAAATAATAAATAGTCAAACAAAAAATTTATTTAAATATTTTGGTGCAAATAATCAAATAAGCACATTAAATTTAACTGTGCCTTATTACTAAATTAGTCCACATCATGAATATCCTATGTTGTTTTCGTGTCTCTTTCCTCTTACGTTTGTAATTGGAAAAAACAAAAAATTGCACTGCGTTAATTCACACCACATACTTATATTGTCCTTTCATCTTTGTTGTTTCCCCATCTTTTTATGTTGTTCAAAAAACCCTCACATAATGAAAACTAAACATAGTACAACATTATTGAATTATAAAATTTAATATTGAATTAGTTTTTTTTTTTTTTATCACAAAAAAGGAAAAGTGAAAATAATATTATAATCTATACTGATATTTGCACATGGAATCGTTCGTTTACACAGTATTGGTGTTTGTATGCGGGATTGGGTGGCTGAGCCCCCTCCCTTAGTTTTGGCCGCTGTTTTAGCTGATCGGAATGATTAATCTTGCCTCGGACTTCTTTGATCACAAAAAAAGGAAAAGTGAAAATAATAGTATAATCTATACTATATCTTAAAATTCAGTAAATATACAATCTTAATTTCTAAATATTTAGTTGATGGTTAATTAATTAAATTAGAAATTGTTACTGCATTAAGTAATGTAATTGGCAGTTTTTAATCGCCCATGTTCAACCCAAATGAACTCCTCTCCCCACATTTTGTCCCATTTATTCCTTTCTTACATTCACAACAACTTACCATACCTTCATCCCCTTTCGCACCCTTCCATTTTAGTTCATGACTTCTATAGAACTTTGATTTCGATTTTTTGGACATTTTATTATCCTCAAGCCACAAAAAATTCTCAAGTTCCATATATCGATTTGTTTCCTACAATTTACGATCTCTGATTGCATTGTGCCAAGGTAAGTGTCAAAGCAACGTTTGTCCTTTATATTTATATTGTATATTGTATGTTACTAGGTGTTGCCCGTGCGATGCACGATTTAAATTATTTTCGTGAATATTTGATACGGTTAAAACCAGGAAGAATGGCTACATTGCCCTCTTCGAAGCTTAAGTAGGGTTTATAATCTATCTATACTCTTATTTAGGAGTACCGTATCCTTAACGCTTAAAAAACACCCATCCCTACACCTGTAGAGATTTAGCTGTTATGTTTGTTAAATTTCATTGGAGTTGGAATACATGAAATCCACATATAAGCCCAAGTGGGGTTCCATCCTAAAACTAATTGACAATAGGTGGAGTAACTCACTAGGCTTAGAAGGTAATCTCTTCTCTCTCACAATTCTAATGTGGGATTCTAATTATTAGGCTCACATGTGGAATCTCAACAATGTTAACCACTATCAATTTTATGGCACATTTTTAGTGCAGTTTTTTAACTATCCCACTATCAATTCTCAACTTGATATTTATATTTATATTTATCTCATATAAGAAAGAAAGAAGTCACACTGGCAACCCACATTTCTATTTTTTATTTTATTTAAACAATATTTTCATGGGCATTTTAGAACCCATATTCTTAATTTATTAACCACCATTTTTATTTGACCTAGGCAGTCGCAATGCTGTGAAAAGGGTGTTCTAGGCAACTGGTGGTCATCTCTCGATTTCCATTACTGATCTTTGACCATATTATGCGAAGGTAATATTCATTATTTTATTTTATATCATATAATAAATTTGTCTTTCTACTACTTATCTTTACTTATTTTTGGTTAAAAATTTTAATGAGGAAGAGAATAAGATCACTCATTCAAAATTTTGAAATATGGTCTTCATAAGAACCTATTGCTTAGCCTAATCGGTTAGAGGGGAAAATAGTTGCCATTCTTGAAGGGATTAGTCCATTCCTAAATTCGGCCATAATTCTCTATTTTCCAACGTCTAATCACCGAATTCCGAAATATTATCACCTTTTAGAGAAACTAGCAAAGGTAAAACAATGAAAAGTTGGGAGGGGAAAAGACGTACATTGTAATTTGGGGGGATTATGAGGTGTCAGTCCCATGTCTTTTTTCATTCTTTTTTTTTTTTTTATCAGAAGTCCCATATTTTTAGATACTATAAAAATTAAACTCAATTATATATAAAACACATACAAAAATATTTATTTTTAAACAATAATTATAATTAATATTATTTTTGTACTTTACTAATTTCCATAAAAAAAATTATTGAAATGAATATATTTTTATGAAAAGTAGTTTTTTTCAACAATCCAAATATGATATTTAGTTTTTAACTTTAAATTAAAAAAAGATAGAAATAAAAACCAAAATAATTTTCATATCTTCAAGATTATACCTACATTTCAAATAAAATAATATATGAAAAATAGAACTCAAGAATTGAAAGATTACTTCTTAAAAAATATTAAAAAGAAACCATTTATTAGGAGACAAATGAAACAAATTAAGGGAATGAATAATGACAAGCTTTTAGTAAAAGAAAACTATAAAACGAAGAAATTTGAAAGGAGCCAAAAAAAAAAAAGAAGAGAAAATTAATAAAAAAATTATCCTATTAAATTTTTTTTCCCTAAAACAAATGCTTTTCAAAAGGAAAAAGGTCATAAGAGAAGTTCTTAAAATTTGTCATGTCATGTGATATACTATAATTTAATAATTTTTTCCAAAATAAATAATACAAGTAGACCACAATTTGAGCCATTTCCCAAAATAGCATAAAGACAAAAAATATTTTCTAAACTAGCTTTTTTTTTTTTTTAAATATTTCCTCAAATGATATTCATGTCATCATTTTTTATTTTTTTATGTTTAACTACATTTATATTTTTTAAATTTATAATATTTTATGTATTATAATAAATAAATTAAACTTAATTATTTATTAAATTTTAAATAAAATTATTTATACACAAATTTAATCTAAATATTTAATAAATAATTTAATTTAATTTAATTTATTTGTTGTGACTAAGAAAGTATTATAAATTAAAAAAATTATATATATATTAAAAATAAAATAAGAAAGTAAAAAAAAGTAAAACTAAAAAATAAAAAAGTCAAATGATGACATGGATGCCATTTGGGAAAATATTTTTTTAAAAAAGCTAGTTTAGAAATATTTTTTTATTTTTGTGCTATTTTGGGTAATGGCTCCCTCAATTTATTTGTGTACTATACTTATTCCAAAGTTTAACCAGATCAAAATGAACATATAATAGTCCCCAAACTATTATGCAATTAAACCAAAACTACAATTACCATAACTTATAATGTATTTAGTATATCTTTGTGAATATTACAATCGGCAGTATCATTTTATTCATAATAATTATATCACCTTCGGTATAAAATTTTTAAGATATAGACTTACCATGCATCGAGGGTTCATTTACGAGGCACTAATGCAACCGGATCCCATATGAACTCCGAAATTAAACATGCTTGGACGAGAGTAGTACTAGGATGGGTGACCTCCTGGGAAGTCCTCGTGTTGCCAACCCTACAAGGTTGGGGGTCCTCAGAAATAATCTCTCGGTAGGGTTACACCCTAAAAGGGTAAGGGTGCGTACA
Organism: Simmondsia chinensis; assembly: GCA_018398585.1. Taxonomy (NCBI): domain Eukaryota; kingdom Viridiplantae; phylum Streptophyta; class Magnoliopsida; order Caryophyllales; family Simmondsiaceae; genus Simmondsia; species Simmondsia chinensis. The sequence continues at coordinate 558,482 of JAGTTD010000001.1, read as the reverse complement.
TCCACCCGTTTCAGATCTCGCTTATAGGTCTGTTATTGTTATTGTTATTATAGACTCACGGTGCATAAATCTCTAATTCCAAGTTTGAAAGCGTAAGTACAGCTCTGATAATCTGATCCAGTGCTATTAGCACCAAAGAGGCTTATTGGACTTTAAAAGTATTTAGGGTTATGGATCGCTTATAGGGTCTGCAGTTCTTGATTTTAACATCAAAAGCGTCTCCATTTATATTGTCCCCCTCGTAAGTAGTTAACTTAACCTCATTTGTTGAGAATTCCATGTATGAATCCCATATTAGAGTTTAGATAAAGAAGAGATCAATCTTATAAGCCTAATGAGTTATTCCACCATTGCTGATTGATTTTAGAATGGAACCCTACTTGGACTTATATGTGGATCTCGTATGTCCCAACTTCGTGGGTCGGATCGGTGAAAAATTTAACGAGCCATTTCCCAAAATAGCACAAAAATAAACAATATTTCCTAAACTAGCTTTTTTTTTTAAATCTTTCCCCAAATGGCATCCATGTTATCATTTTTTATTTTTTTTATTTTTTACTACATTTATATTTTATTAAATTTATAATATTTGATGTATTATAATAAATAAATTAAACTTAATTATTTATTAAATTTTAAATAAAATTATTTATACACAAATTTAATCTAAATATTTAATAAATAATTTAATTTAATTTAATTTATTTGTTGTGATTAAGAAAGTATTATAAATTAAAAAAATTATATATATATTAAAAATAAAATAAGAAAGTAAAAAAAGTAAAACTAAAAAATAAAAAAGTCAAATGATGACATGAATGCCATTTGGGGAAATATTTTTTAAAAAAGGTTAATTTAGGAAATATTTTTTCTTTTTATGCTATTTTGGAAAATGGCTCAAATTTAACACCATTCCTTTCCTCAAATGGACCCGATCTTGGTTTCAAAGTAGCAATTTCTGGACATTAAACATAGAAAAATTTCACCGTACAGGACATGGAAACCATTGCTAGTTTCTGCAGTGATCCTATCTACCCACTTCGCAAAATCTGCAGAATGTTCATCCCCTTGTCTTGCTACACCAATATCATAGAGTACCACAACTTAAAATCTAATTCACAGTGTCAAGGAACCACCTATCTCAGCAAAAAAAATCTTGCAGAAAAGACTCATGAATGCTTTTGTACTCTTTAACACACCTTGTCACACAAATGCCCGTCAGACCTGAAGTGTGTATAAAACAATGGCCCATTTCATACCCTGTACTAAACTATATTAATAATAAAAATGGGAGCTATATCGAACTTGCACCTCTCATTAAACAAGGTTCTAATATCATATAAAACTAAGTAAAATGCTTAAACTCGTGAGACAAGGCTCAAAATTTTGTACTCGAATGGACAGAGTAACATGCAACTTCAAATTATATGAAACATAACCATAGAGATGACAATTCTAATACAAAACAACATCAAACTGAAGGCTTCAACTGAAAAGAACAGACCTTGATGACATGCATCTGTCCACCGTACGTCAAGACAACACCCATTTGAAGAAGAACCCTAAAAGTATCCCTTACGTTGTTCGCATTAAACTCCTTGAAGCTCTCCGCACAGTCCCCACCCGGCAACAGGAACGCATTCCCCATCGCCGCCTCCAACATCCTCGCCTCTCCAGTGAACACGACGGGGGGAATCCCCGATCGCCTTTAGGACCGATTCAAGCTTATTCTGACCTGGGTATTCCGGCACAATTGCAACGCCTTCTTCGATTTCCAGCTCTCAATGCTGCATGCATGCTGCTTGGGGGCGGCGGTGGGGGGCTTGTTGGAGACAATGGGGTTGTTGTCGGCGGCGTGTACAGCGGAGATAAGGCGCAGGGTGGAGGAGAGAGAAAGTGTGGGAAGGTGAGAAATGGGTGGGAATGGGTTTTGAGGGGAGAAAGAATTGAGCTGCCCATGAGAGCCATCTTTTGGGTTTTGTTTTGAATGAGGAGCGACAGCGAGAGAGAGAGAGAGAGAAATGGAGGGTTTTATGAGGGGCGGTGGCGGTGGCGGTGGCGGTGGCGGTGGCGCCGCCGGAGTTCGTGGGGGGCTAGGGAGGGGTCCGGTGAGGGAATTTGTGTTGTAGGGATGGTAGTTAAACATAGGGATTGCAATGGGGCGGGGCGGGTACAGGGTGCCTCTTTTATATCCATACTTGCCACCCAAATTTTATACCCGTACTTGCCTCATTACTCGCCACGGGTATAAAGTGGATAGGCAGGTACAAACCCATTCCCATACCCGGGGGTATCCAACGGTATCTATTACCCACCCCGTACCCTCTCTAATGTGCGTAGAAAATGATTATCTATACCCGTTTATATTAGTTATTTAATACTATTTTTAAAAGGTAATTATATTTTTTTTAATAACATTGATAAACAATTTGGATTATTAGATTTAAACACATATTTTTTAATTTGAAGGTTCACTATTTACAAAATGAAACGGGTATGAAATGGGGTGGGGCAGGTATAGAACGGAGTAGGGCAGGGCAGGTATAAAACTATACTTGTACCCGTCCCATACCCCTGAGGGGTACGGGCCGGGTACACCTAACCCATACCCACTACCCGCAGGTAGCAGGTTTTACTCACCCCATTGCCATCCCTAGTTATACAGGTGTATTTTGGGTATTTTTACAAATTTTTTAAATTATTACTTGGATGGCCAATTTATCCATTTTAAATCACTTTAATGACTATATAATACTTTTAGTACGAGTTTAATCACTAAATCTTCCAAAATTTAACTTAGGTGACCAATTTATTCATTTTAAATCATTTTGGTGACTGAAATAGACTTTTATTAGGAGTTTAGCGACTAAATCTCTTAAAATTTGACTTTGATGACCAAAAGGCCCATTTTTGGCCACTTTGGTAATGAAAAGAGGACTTAAGCCATGTTTGGTAAGACAACTTAGTAAATAAGTACATAGTGGTAAAAAGGGAGATGATAAGGTGGTATCTCCTATTGTTTGACAATTGAGTAAATGCATGAAATTAAAGAGAATTACAGTTAATATAAGAGTCAGATTATCTAAAACTTTTTAAAAATTACCCTCATACATACTCTTTAGCCCCAAATTGAGGGTTAAAGAAAATACGGGTAAAAGGGTAAGTTTTACCCTTCTAAAAAAGTTGTCAAACGAAGGTAAGGGATTACCCTTCATTACCGTTATGCCTTTTACCTCCCTCTACCATGTTGCCGAACGGGGCGTAAATTGGACCAGCAAAGAGTATAAATACATCGGGTTGAGTGTAAAGCTTTTGAGTGGGTTTATTATTTGGTTTTGAAGGGTTGATCTTGGTTTCAACTTTATGTTAAAGTCAAGTCGATTTGTTTAAACAGAGAACTAAGTTCGAGCAAAAGTAAGTTTTAAGTTTGGTGGCTTGTGAGATTAATTAATTTAAGTAAACAATTCTAAGTTAAATTATGAGTCTAAATATTGTGAACGAGCAAAGTTTATCAAAGCGCCACATTTGAGTACAAACAAGCCAAGTTAATTAGGCTCGAGCTAAGAGCCTCAAGGCCCAACCTGCTTCAGTTGTCCATTGAACTGAGCAAAGTTGTTAAAATGAAGGACTCAAACCAAAAATAGCTCGAGCTCGGTTCATGTTATTTACTCAATCTCACTGTTAGGTTTTATGTCTCAAAATTACTTGGCGCATTAAGGAGAAGGGCCGTGGAGAGCCCGATCGATCGGCTGGAGTTCGATCGATCGGGAATGTTACGTAAAACAGGGACGCTTACAAAGAGGCGGCCAATCGATCGGGAATCAGGGTTATCACGCATCTATAAATACGGACGTAGGGTACGTCAAAAATCAATCCAAAAGTCATACGAGAGGCTTTCCCTTTGTGGCCCCGCAACCAAAAGAATATTGAGTGTGTGAGAATATTGTAATTCATTTTCTTCTTTTGTTCAATAATAAAAGCTCCAATCTTCGCCAGTGGTTTCCTCCCCTTTCGATTGTAAAGGGGTTTCCACGTAAATCACTGTGTCTATTGTTTCGTTTCTCTTTTAGTCCGATTGTTTCTCGTTATTGTCGTGGTATTTTGATTCGATTCAGATCCGAGTATATTGTTTATTTCCGCACACTCACTACCCAGGTTCAACTCCATATAGGAGTTTCTTTCCATATATTTATTTTTGTTTGTTATGTTTTACATTTGTCATGAGCCATGACCGTACAATCTACTTGAACCATATCATGTAGTCATTTTTTGGTTTTATTATTTTGTATCAAATATGTAATGTAAAATATAATATTAATTAGTAGAAAATAGTTTAAATTAAAAGGATGGGTACTGGTTGCTTGTATTAACCGGTTTCCCATGGGGATAGTAGGTTAGGTTAGGTTTACTTATCTTGCAAGCAAGGAGTTAGCATTAAATGTAATTGTGGGCTAGGTGTGTGAATGTGTGCCGGTTTGTCCCCCCTCCCCAAGCTCTATATATAGAGTTGTAATCTTGTAATTTGGATCATCAAATCAAAGTAACAAAATTTGAATTTCTCATTCCCTCTCTCTCTCTTCCTCAACCGGCCTCTCTCCCTCACTCTTTCCTTCTACAAAAATTTCTTTTCTTTTCTATCTTAATCTCTAATTTCTCTTCTTAATCTCTATTCTCTTTCTCTCTCTCGGTCTTTCTCCCAAATTAATCCAAGTCACGAACTTAGGTTCGTGACAACATTATTATTTACCTCAAAAAAAAAATGACTTCAAATTTGTGAGACATAAAATAATTTATTGAGTAATCAATATCAATCATAAGTCCTATAACTATAATTAAGTCTACAAACTTATGTTCGAACATTAGATTGTTCATTTTTTATATCACTATGGACTGAATTATGAGTTCAAATAAGTTGATTCACACCACAATATTTGTTTTTCCTTTCATTCTTTTCTAATTGATATATCTCACCTAATAATTATCAAATCTCAATCCAGTTTAAGTTGATACGAAAATAGATGGAGTCAACCTCATATTTGTTTTTCGTAATGTTCGTTTGAAAACATTAATCCAGATACTTTGCTTGCCATATACATAACATATGTTGCCTAAATATCTTTTCCTACGAGCAATGTATATGATAGAACGTATTTTTATATATTAAAAATCATACTATACTATATATAAACACATGTAATAAAACTAATTAATTTATGACTAATTTTATTATTTAATTATTTAATAATTTAATAATATTTTGCTATATGATTTAATACATGGGCATACTTGGACCAGTGCATGAACTAATTAAAGCGTGAACGTCGATTAAATTTAATTCGTATCCTTTTTTATCAACAAATTTACTTAGCATCTAATTTAAGCTTGTTTGAGTGCCTTTAATATATTTAATTTGTATCCAATTTTTTTATTTAGTATATCATAAAAATTATTAATTTATATAAAATAAAATTTTCATAGAGTTATTTTTTATTTATAATAATAATTTTACTTTAAATATTTAATATATATATATATACACACATGTTCTTGCATGCTTTTTAAATAGGGTATATTTGACATGTGTCCAAAGGATGTTTGTTAAGGACATACTAATTATATTTTGTCTTTTTCTTCTTTTTTTTTTTTTTCCTAATTATCCAAAATATTATTATATTCTTATAACTTATGATGTAACATTTTTGAATCAAAAGTGCAATGTATTAATTATGAGATCAATATTTAATAAAAAATAGATTAATTAATCAAGAAAAAGAAAAAATAAATATAATTAACACGTCTTAACATTTATCCGAGAGCATACACTAGAAAAGACCTTTTATATATATGGTTTGGCAATGGGCCAAACTCCACCAAAGGAATTTTTTTTTTTTTTAATCAACGTAAGAACAAGGCTCCTTAAAATTGCCCTCGTTTAAGAAGGAATTCTTAGACATCGACCCAAATAAGGACGGGGAAGGTTATGTGATATCATTTAGTTTGTTTTGGGTAACTTTTCAAAATGACATTTTTTATATTTTTATCATCAAACGACAAGTGAAATTCCAAATATTCTTAAAATAGCACACTTTGACCAGTGAGATAATGGAAACAACACACATAATAAATAATTATTATCACTGAGATACTAGTATACTTCTTAGTCTATTCAATTGAATCAAGCTTGTTACCTCACAGGACACGCCTTTGAGTTTAGCTCACTATTGAACTGAGCTATTTGAGCTACCACTGAACCATCACGAATCCATCATTGTGTTAATACCAAGCCATTAACAAGTTCTCCCTTTAACACAAACTGCTTGCAAATGTTAACAAGTCAAATGTCCCCTTGTTCGAACTCATCTCGTTAAGCATATTAAGCTTGTTCAAACTCGAATCCGATAGTGTTACCGAAACAGTTGATTCATTTATACCTATAAAATGCTTTCATACTCTTAAACCTTTCAACAGAACTATGCTCAGTTAAACAGATTTCGGGTCAGGCACATACACAAACTACAATACTTGAATTTTATTAAAAGCATACAGATTCAAACAGAAAACATACAAATTCCAAGCAGATGCAGTACCAGAACTTGGTTATGAAAATCAGCAATTTTCACAACGCATTACAAGGAAAGTCGAAACGACGAACCTAAGGATATGGAGGCCAACCAAGCTCCTGCAAGTCCTCAAGACCTTCATAGATCCGCCATTCAAGTGCTTCGTCATCCCACATCCCATCGAAACTATCATCGTCACTGTAATCCATGTATTCATAATCTGAAAATTCTGAATCTGAACAGTCATCAAAGGACGATCTCCTCTCGAAATAACCCATTCTGACATGGGGTCCCAGCACTTTCAGCTCCGGGTGCCTTTCCTCGATGAATTTCTTCTCGAGTTTGACATCCCAGCAACCTCTCAGATCCAAAGTTTCGAGCTTGGGGCAAGAGGAAAGGATCTCGAGGACACTAGAAGTGTCCATATGAAGGTAAGCGAGCTCAAGATGGTTGAGTTTTGGCATTGTTTTAGCAATGGCACGAGCTTCATTCGAGTGAGAGGGCATGTATACTGTGTCTAAAGGGTGCATGTTCCAGCTTAATGAAGAAAGAGATTTACAGTTCTTTCCAATGGCTTCGAATGCCCGAGGCCCAATTTGATGACAGTAGCTTAGGTCTAGGGATGTGATTGTAGAGAGCTTTCCAGCGATCTGCTCCACTATGGAGTCTGTAATTTCGCTTCTCCGAAGTGTCAAGGTTTGTAAAGATCTCGCGCTATTGGAAACGAGGGGAAGAAATTAGAATTAAATCCCATTACAAAAAGGCGATTTGAACAATGGGATGAAATGAATATAGCTAGAGTATGAAGGCGATTCATTTGATCCAAGAAACACCAAATTAGGTTTAGTTAAGGCCAGTAATAAGAGCATGATGCCTTGAGTTTTGCAGGTGAAGATGCATAGGGTGAGCAGCTTATGTTGAGCCTCGAATTTATGTCTCGATTCAAAACTTGAAGGTTTGTGGGGGCAGCGGAAGGCCCAGTATGGACCTTCTTTTCTTTTTTTTGCAGTTCGGCCAATAGACCCATATGTTAGATCTTGGTTTCTATTGAGCCCATCTATAAGTTATATCTTGCTGCTTCAAATTCTATCCTCCCTTTAGATTTCTCAGTAGATTACTCTCCTTCACTCATTCATGGCCTTGCCCTTAATTTGAATGTTTTACATGTAAATCTCCATGTTATTGTTTTTTCTTTCACTCTTCTCTTCTCAATTTCTTTCAGATATATTCTTTTGCATCTCAATCTGACCTTTTTCTTGGATGTTTTGCCTAAAAATCCTTATATTCAATATGTGCAAGGACCTTAGTTGGAACTCACAAGACAGGATTTCCCCATAAATCCATTTATTCAATACCATTGACTCTCTATGTGAGTCTAGTAATAAAACGACGCTTATAACTATATGCACATTTGACATATGTACTCCAATCCTAAGGCCCAACTGAATATCACATGGTACCAAAATCGGGTTAGGGATTCTAACACATCAAGATGCTATGAGTAACCTCTTGCTCAAGATGAGTAATGCACTTTAATTGGACTAATTGAGAGCCTTTCCATTAAAAATTGATTCAATTTTACAATCAAGCTAGGCATCAATGCACTTGAAAGAGACATAAACGCTACTCAGTTTTCAGATGAAACCTTACTTCAACTTATAGATGGATCTAACATGCCATCTCCTTCAGCCAATGCTAGGATCAGAAAAGATTTTACAATCCTAACGGTGAGCCTACAAGATTGATGGTTCTCTTACCATCGTACTCCTCATTGCTAATCTAGCTAGACATGAAAATTAATTGTTCTTCGTCATTCTCAATCCCATTCTCCCCCATTTCTTTTCTTTGCGTTTCACTTTGTTGGCTCCAAAGGTGATACCAAAATGTACAATTATGCTTGGACAGAGAAACATTTTCCATATGAAAAATTTTGCATCACAAAATATTTTCAATTACAAATATTTTTTTTAAAAATTTTGTCTTTTGAGTTGAAGAAAATTGTTTCATTTTGTAAATTCATACGATGTTCGTACTTGGCCAAGTTGAGGTAAGTGTTCTTTTCCCCTTTAATAGAAGAAAATATTTTTCATATTTGTAGTTGTTGCTATGACATGATGCAAAAAAATAATAGAATTGAGGCAGAAAATGTTTTCTATGAAAGCAAATGGAGCCTTATAGTCACAGAACAACAAAGAAGACATCCCTATACCACAATTAACCAAAAAAGGGATCCACATTAGAAAAGTTAGATAATGAAGAACCAGAAGCTCACTACTTACTGATCAGCAATCAAGAAGAAGGTCTGATCATCGTTGACATGAGAAACACAAAGCTTACGAAGCGATCCACCACTTCTCGGTATGAGCAATCTGAGCATCTGGTCGACGTGCTCAGACTTGGACTGTGAACTCCACTCATCAATGTCTATCTCCTGCCAGCAATAAGGCCCTCGCACCGCCTTGCCCCATGCCATACAAACCCTTGGAATCACTGTCAATATGTCTTGGAGTGGGAGTTGCTTGAATATAAGTCCAAGTGCATCTGGTATCAGTTCATCCCACTTCCTAAATTCACTTCCTTTTTCCATCTATTTTCCCCCCTTTTCACACCTAAAAGTGCAAGTAAATCAAAAAGGGCGTCAGCGAATCCAGAGCGAGGAATGTTTTAATATTCTAACAGATCTCCTCATATGAATACCCATTGGGTTTAAAGCGTACATATGTACAGACCCACCCCTCACATTGTTTAAAAATAAAAAAAAAAAACAACATTCCCAGTGCCCCAAGGGCTCCCGCCTAAGGCAGGGTCTGGCCGCGGGGGGGGGGGGGGGGGGGGGGGGGGGGGGGGCGGGGTTAGATGTACGTAGCCTTCCCCCTTCAGGGTGAACCCCCAACCTGAGGGGTGCAACACGAGGACTTCCCAAGAGGTCACTCATCTCGGTACTACTCTCGCTCAAGTACGCATAGCTTCGGAGTTCTAATGGGATCTGGTGCTTGCGTGTTGGTATCCTCTTAGGTCCACCCCTCACATTGTACTAAAATCACATTGATATTGAAAGTGGGGTTGTTGGGATTACAACTTGTGACCTCTCAATCAACAGGCTCGGACACCTACTATGTCAAGGAACCAACTAACCTAAAAGTATAAGTTGATGGGTAAAGACCCAATAATAGTGTTATACTCTTCCTATTGGCCTTCAACTCAGAGACTTGTTAGTCAAAGATACTCTATTTTATTCACTGACAAAGGGTTTTTAGCATGAACAGTTCGATAACTCGCCCTCAGAGAAAGTATAGAACATGTCGTGACCACACTTAATCAAGCAAAAGAAAACCAAGATACCAGAGCAAGAAACCAACGCAATTTTCAATTGAGCGTGAAATACCTAAATCAAAGAGGAAAACATAGGTAAAGTTTCCATCTTTGGACAAAACCAAACAGAACAAATGGTGAAAAGACGAGATCTTGCAAAGGAATTTAGCCGCAAAATCATATATAATGTGAACTATCAAGGTGGGAAGTGAGGGAGAGCACTTTCCAACAATTTTTAGATTCATACCCAGAAATGATATAATGTGAAAAGCAAGCAATGAACCAGTAAAGTAATACAAAAACTCAAAAATCTAGCAGAATTGAACTGAAAAATGGGCAATGAAGTGAACAAATACACAATCAATCAAAAATGATGAACAAATTGAACACAGAATGGGGAAAGGGGACAAGAAATTTGGAGTACATACCAAATAGAAGGTAGATTTTCAAACTCTGAAGAAACCCATCACACAATATGATACAGATGAGCAAAAGAAGCAGCAAAAGCCACAAAATTAGGCTAACCCATCACTGTTAGAGAGAGAAAGCGTAGTGACCAGTGATAGAAATGGGAAATATCAGAGAGTAGAAGAATATCAGTGAAAAGGCAAAAAGGCATCAACTTTGCTATATGAGAGAGAGAGAGAGAGAGAGAGAGGAATCAATCAAACAGCACCATCCAAATTTTAAATGCAATCTGTTCAAAAAAAAAAAAAAAAAATTTTTAAATGCAATGAATGAAATGGACAACCAAAAGAATGTCAAATAGGGGATGTGTCGGTAAATATACCTAGTGTCTCAAGGACTCCAGCCTAAGCAGGATCTGGGAGGACCGATGTACGTAACTTTCTCCCTTTAGGGTATTAACCCTGAAGAGAGGTTGTTTTTTAGTGCTCCCAACCTGAGGTGAGGACTTCCCAGGAGCTCATTCATTCTGATACTACTATCATCTAAGCACGCTTAACTTTGGGATTCTAATAAAATTCGATGACGACGTGTTGGTACCCTCTGTGGGATGTGTTAGTAAATGCATCATTAAAGTTCTTAGCTTTTTTTTTTTTTTTTGAACAAAACTAAAGTTCTTTGCTTTGGGATTTTTTTTAGTATTGTTTCAATACTTACCTCCAACGTGAGGAATCCTAGGTTAAAACACAAAAATAAGGACACCCCAAAAAGAAAATCAAGACCGATTGTTTGGTAACATTCAATTTTATTGGGTCATTTTAAAATAATATATTTTAAGGACAGCAGTTTTTAAAAATAAGATCGTGTGTATCTCACCTCTTAGGTCCTGCTGTGGTGAGAGCCTCTATTAGACATCGGGTTGTTATCGTCGTTGTATCATATAAACAAAAAAAAAAAACCTTATCATTGAATTTGAAAACCCATTTTGAAATTTATGGTAGTTTTTTATTTGGATTGAGCCACCTGATAGTACTCTTAAAAAAATGTATAATTCCATTATGTGATAAGGTTCTTGAATTTGGGTTTGATAATATAAAAAAATTAACAAATTATAGGTAAGATGATGCGCAAAGGTTCAAGAATGATTTCACATTTTAATGTTACCTTCATGAATGTCCATTCGGCTTGAAATATGAATATTGTACCTGTTCACCCATTTAATGTTAAAACTGTGTTAATATTGAGAGTCCTGACTTTTGATATTTGAACTCGAGATTTCTCGATTAACAAAACTCTAATATTATATCAAGGATCCAAATATCCCATAAAAACTTAAATTACTGGGGGGAAATCCAAAAATAATGTTATGCTCCAACAAATAAATATGAGGACTATGCAAATAATTTCTTAGGGTCACCTTTTTATTTATGGTCATACACATAAAGAAAACTTTAAAGCAGACCATATAAATAATTAGAATATTGAGATAAAACTATTGTTTTTTTCTTTTTCTTTTTTTTTTGATCAGACAAAAATATTGGTACAGTAACTCGTTTTTCAGTCCCCCAAGTATTATTTTCCTATAAAAGAAAAGATGTTACGCTTCTTACTAGGACAACAACAACAATAACAGTCATAATGCCACAAGAACTCTCACTGAAGTAGGGTATAGGCTGTGAGACGTGGGTAATCTTACCCCTTTAAAGTATTGCCTTAAAGAGAAATTGTGTCCGAGTGTCCTCAAATATCAGTTAATATAAAGAGTTTGAAAGGGCACTGCACTGACTGAAGTAAATGAACAATCCAGACCAGAGAGGGTTGCAGATTTCAATGCTGTCTTTAAATGTGGTCATGGCTATCTTTATAGGATGTTCTTCTGGAAATGTAAAGAAGAAAATAGTGGTGGGGAAATAAATTTGCATTAAAGATATTAGAACAAGTTTTCAGATGAACTTTATTGATTTCAAAATCGTGACATGCGAATCATATACTCCAGAATCCCCAAGATATTGACAGTTAATACAAATGGATTGTGTCAAGGAGCCAACTATTTCAAAAGCTTGAACTAATAGGTGAAGGCTTAGAAATAGTTTTATGCTCTAACATGCCTCCTTAAGTGAATGCCAATTGGGCTTGAAACGTGGATATTACACAGACCCACCTCATATCTTGTGCTTAAACTATATTAACATTGACAGCGGGGGCTGTTGGAATTCGAACCTGTGACCTCTTGGTCAACAAGGCTCTGATACCACTCGAGGAACCAACTATCTCAAAAACTTAAGCTGATGGGTGAAAGTCCTGAAATAGTTTTATACTATAACATGCCCCCTCACGCTAATGTCAATTAGGCTTGATACTGTATGGGCCCACCTCATACCTTTGTACTTAAATTATATTAATATTAACAGTGGGGGCTGTTGGAATTCGAACCCATGACCTCTTGGTCAACAAGGCTTTGATACAATATCAAGAAACCACCTATCTCAAAAGCTTAAAGTAATGGATGAAAGGCGCACGAATAATTTTATACTTTAACAGATTAGAGCTTGGGCTGGTGGACCTAATCCAATGTGATATTATAAAATAATTTCATTCTATATCTTAGTATTGTATGTCTAACTGGTAAAAGAAACTTGTAAACAAGCAAGCCAAAATTCGAACACAGAAGCTGTAAATTATGTACTGGTGAGATAGAAAAAAAAAAATAATAATAATATTTTCAATGTCCCAAGAGTTCTTGTCTAAGCAGGGTCTGATGTGCTGATGAGATAGAATATACAAATATTCCAATCAAGCCTTCGTCTAACAGTTAAAATATAATCAAGGTCAATACCTACGACAAAAGGTTCGAATTCATATATTCCCACTTACCTAACCAATACAGCAAAGCACGACAACAACAATAATAACTTAGCGCCTCAAAAAACTTTCATTAAAATGAGGTGGGGGAGTGTAAGATGTACCCAGCTTTACTCGCCAAAGCACTTGACTTATAAAAGAAATTTCCCAGTACACTTAAGCCCATTAAAACCAAGCACACATGAGCTCACTATGCTGGTCCATGGACTAACATTAATGGGCCAAACCTGATCAGGCCTACTAAATTGTGGTCCAAATTTGTTTGTCTTTTCTTTCTCAATAGATGAGTGAGTTGGGTCAGAAGAACCCTATCTTGGATATACTGTCATCTGTATCTTACCAGAGTTATCAGTGTGTCCAAATTAATTTCAAGCATTATTTTCGGGAAACAAATAAGGCAACAGATTAGTTGACAAACTAGGGTTTTAGGGGGGTCTGGCCTTTTTGTATGGCAACGCCCGTTGGACAAACTCCTTTCTTTCCTTATTAGAGCGGATACTTTAGGCCTCCATCGTGGAAGATCCTAAGATTGTTTATCCTTGCCTCTTTAAAAGAAAATTGTCCTCTAAGTCAAAAGATAACGGGCAGGTTTTGGGGTGAGGGTTGGAGGTGTTTTAGGGTGGAAAGCTTGTCCTATTTAGAAAGTTTATAATCTAATATATCTATTTTGTGATTGTTTGTTTTCGTTATTACAAGCATTAAATTAGGCCCCTATTAATTTTATGCCGTGAATTAGAGAAGGTGAAATTCTTTAATAAATTCGGTTTTCCTCTTTGGTTAAAGGACACAATTATAGAAGAGTAACTCTCCCTCCTTCTCATTCCTCCTCCTATAGCCGAATTCTCCTCTCTTCCAAGATCTAAAATTGAATATAATTGAGGTGTATTTTAGTCCATCACATTAGGGGAGTACACTACAGTAACAAAGGTGGCGGTTGTTCCAATGATATTGGAGTACGTCCCATTATATCGGTGTGAGGACAAACGACATTAAGACAATAGTGAACTCTAAAATGTGAGAACAATATTCATCTTTATCAGGTATGTTTTGTTGTACTCGTTCCTTTATTTTCTTAAGGGAGAGACACTAAGACCTTGTTTAGTTTAGAGAGTAAACATTGGAAGTACAAATTAACGAGAAGTAGGAATTTAGGCTCTTATTTGATTGTTAGGAAGTTGGAAGAATATGGGAAGTGGACATTGTTTAGCAATTTCTAATTTTTTAAATAGAAGAAGTAATTTACTTAGTGCCTCCTAGGTAAATTCTAGTTCTTTTGTTTCTAGCCGGCTCCCCAAAGAAGTTTTATTTGTTATTCTAATAACCAAAAACTTTGTAACTACTTTTTCAAAAATTAGCATATTAAATTTTAAAAAAATTTAACCTTTATTAAAAATTAATTTATGTGGTAACTAAACATGGTCTAAAAGAAGAGGAAGCAACAAGGAAATGGGGGAGGATGGCATTGACAGACTGCAAATGACGCGGTTTGGACTAAAAATAATAAATGGAGTGGGTTGGTGTTTGAGGTTGGGCAAGAATGGGAGCATGGTCGGTCCTACTATTTTTGAGACGTTAAGCAAAAATTTTATATAGTATCCTCTATATACTATAAATTATAAAAATAAAATTTATTAATATTAACAGTTAATACTTTAAAATTGTAAAAAATTTTAAGGTCTCTAAAATTTAGGAGTCTAAAACAGTTGCCTAGACTGCTTAAAATTATATCCAACCTCAGTGGGAGGCAACTATCCATTATTTATATTCAACTTATATAATCAATTAGATTGACCAAACACTGGTGTTTTCGGTTCAATATCCTCAAAAAGTAAAATTTAAGTCGAGTCAAGCTTATTACTGAACTAAACTATTCGAGTTATTGGTAAGCTATACTTGATTCATTATCAGCTAATGCTGAGCGAAAAGGGTCTTAACAAGTCAATAAAGGGTTTTAATAGGCTCTCAAGAAATCGTTCACACGCATTGATGGCAAAAATTGCTTTGTTTCTATACAACTTGTTAAATTTCGGAACAAAATTATTATCAAAATGATTCGATAATCGAACCCTATATTAAAAATAAATGAGTGCTATCAATTTTAGATCAAATTAGTTTGTCAAATACTTAATTCATATACATTACTATTTAGGGTACAATTTGACTTGACTGATTATATCGATGTATTGCTCACCAGAAGAGATGATAATTTCTCGAGACAAATTGCATTTGCCAAGTTAAATACTAGCATTGCTACAGAGAATTTCTTCCCACGACGCATTTTACTGATTAATCTTAATCTCTGATAGTAGCAGTTTGAATGCTCAATTTGTTTTTAAGTTCAAACAGCACGAAATTAACGAAGAAAGAAGGGCTAATTCTTCAAAGCAAACCCCAGAATTTGCTGATTTTTATTATACAGAATCGTATTACATCAAAAATGAACAAATTTAATCAATGACTTTCTACCAACTATATCTGTACTTACTCTTAACAATCACTAATCTAAACCATAGTGGAACAACTAGAAGTGGAAGGATCATACAAAGCAGGCACCAAGTATTTCCTCCCATTGGCACCGTGCGCATTGTAGCTAGAACGGGTGACCGCATCCACCAACAGCTCCCCGGCGTAGCCAGGATAAGCCCCTTTGCCGTACACCCCGGGGCACGCTGACGAGGCCTCTAGTGGCGCCTCTTTTGCACCCTGATAGTACCCAGTTCCAAATGGGTTCGTAGCAGTCCCCGCCAAGAGGCTCGCGAGGTTGATGATCACGCCGTCCATGCCCACGTCCCCGTTGGGCGCAACAAGCGGCGGGCTTTGCGGGCCATAGATTGGCTGGTGGAATGGCCACGCGCATTGGCCTGGGCATTGGGTCTCTGAGTTACCAACCCAGATGTACGCGTACCGAGCGCGGGTCCCCTTCACCGCGGCCGACCCGTGGGTGCCGCACCGGCTCATACAGAACCCCTCAACGGCTACATCAGCGGCGGTGAGAACCACGTTTATTGCGTTTCTGGGCTCGCCATTGGAGGCCAAAGCTACGAGTTGCTTTGTGCTTAGGGACTTGCCAAAGGAGTAATTTTCGAGGATAAATTGCTTTCCAAGGGAAAGAGAAAGGGAGCTGGGGTGCTTGGAATTGGCCAAATGGTAGTACTTATCAGTGGTATGCCACCAGGCGGCGACGGAGGGTTGTACGGCAGAGGAGGCGGAGGAGAGAGAAGTGATGAAGTCGGAGACAATAGCGCGTTGGGCGGCGGTGAATTTGCCGTACCAGATGAGATTGACTGAGATCTTGCCGGAGAGGAGAGGGCCCTTGTGGTACTGCAGGAGCTGGTTCTGGGCCTGTTCATTGAGCTGCCTTGCAGCTAGTGAGACATGGAGGAAAGACAGAAAGAAGAGAACATTAAGAAAAGAGGCCATTTCTATGGTTTCTTGAGCTTCAAAGTTTATAGAGTGTGTAATATATGGTTTGAGATGAGGGCAATGAGATGGGTACGAGGGGGTTTATATATAAGTTAGAAGAAGGGTATTAAATGGTATGTTTTTAATGTTTGAAATTGAAGTATGAATAAAGAAATGAGGTGAAGGAACCTGCAGGGAAAGATAACAAAGGGGCAGAGCTTAGATGCACCTTGTGGGGTTTATGGGGTAAAGTGGGGAGAAATCCCAAGAGTGCCCTTATGTATCAGCGATCGATTGTGAGATAAGGAAAGCGTAAATAATGGATTAGGAGGAGGGTAATATGGGAAATATGAGGAAGGAAAAAGAGACGTTAGGGAGGGTAAGAGGGGAAGTGACAGGCTGGGAAGGGGCTGGCGCTTGACCTTGGGGTTCATTGACGTGTGGGGTATTGGATTCGGTTCAAGAGTTTGGAAGTCCCCAGAGGGAAAGGATTCAGTTGTCCCAAGCTGGCTTTTCTTTTTTCTGTTTTTTTGTAAAGTTCGAGAACAGATTGCATTACTGAGGAATTAAATAGTACAATCGAGAGTAAGTCAAGCGGAACATTTCTCCACCAATCGTGAGTTCATAGGTTTCGACAATGTAAAACTACTAATTTGTATGGCATTTAGATACTAGTATTATTCATAGGTGGGATGATAACTCATTTCTAAACACGGAATAGGTTTAATGATGTTAAAAAAATGTTATGAGAATGAGAAGCAAGGAAAAAGGGAAAATAAGGATTTGTATTGTTTGCAAAATGTTATGGACGTATACAATGCCTCAGTAGGAGCGACAATGAGATAGTTAAAATTCATTATTGGCTGATACCTGTTCCATTTGAAGCGGGTATAGGTGCAAGTGAGATAGGTAACGGGCATGGGTCAGGTACAAGTGGCCAGCGCAGTATAGGTATTATATTGTACCTACCCTAACCCACCTCATACTTATCTTATACCCTCTCAAATTTGTATTTAATTAACTTTAACATTAAAAAATATATATTAAAATGTGTTAATTATATTTTACTACCATGACCTTTTTGGTAATTATAAAAAAGACCCTAACGTTTTAGAATTATTGAAAAGGACCCCGAGGTTTTATCGTATTAATAAAAGGACCCTCTCCGGCCATCTGACCTCATTTTGAAAGGTTTTTGGGCTATCTGGTTTATTTCGATTCGATCTAAATTTGCATAATAATTACCGTAAAGGTTTTTGGGCCACTTAGAATTATGATTTTCCCGTTTTGAAAGGGAAGTCATTTTCCCTTATTTGCTGGATAAGGTCCTTTTTATTGATACAATAAAACATCGGGGTCCTTTTTAATAATTTCAAAACGTCAGGGTTCTTTTTATAATTACCAAAAATATCGGGGTAGTAAAATGTAAATAACTCTTAAATTTAATTACATAAATAATTTATTGATGTTGTAGCAAAATATAATTTATCTAGAAAATTAATATTAAATAATCATTAGTTACCCGTATTAGTGTGGGTATGTCACGAACCTAAGTCCGTAACTTTGATAATTTTGGAAAAAAAGAACCGAGAGAGAGAGAGAGAGTAGAAATTAAGAAGAGAGGTTAGAGAATAAGATAAGGAAAAGGAGAGAATTTGAGTAGAGAAAGAGATAGAAGAGAGGAGACGGTTGAAGAAGGGGAAAAGAGGAGACTTAAGTCATTTCATTTCTTTTTGATGATTCCAAAATACAAGAGAAGCATGTCTTTATATAGAGTTGAGAGGAGGATGCACCGGTTGACAACTCATCCCCTTGCCAACTACTACATTTAATGTTAAATAATTTCTTACAAGTAATAATTACCTAATCTACCTAGTACAAAATGGGAAAACCGGTTGGGGAAGGCACCGGTACAATTTTCCTTCAACTAATCCATTTTACTTAATTTATATTTTATATTACATATCTTGTACAAATTAATAAAAGCGAAAAAAAGACTAAAACTCTGACACGGTGCGTGACAATCCCCTCCTCTTCAAGCTTGACCTCAAGGATGTCATGTGGGTTGATCTCCTTGTGCCAATTCCGGTTCTTGGAAACCGCTCCCATACCCCTGCCTTGACCTTGATCTTTTGAATGTCTCTTCTAGTGATCTTAGGCATGAGATGGTGATGCGGTGTTGAACTTCTTGATGAATCCAGGGCTTCTTGAATCTTTACCGATGCTTCTGGTGCTTCGGACCATAAATTCCATAAATCAACAAAAGATAACTTAACCGGCATTGTTATGACATCACAACCCAATTCGTGAGATTTTAATGGCCATTCCAATACCAAGTTCATAAGTAGCGACTCGGTTTTTGATTTTGAACCCATTGCCACTATCTTGTTAGTCGCTGCTATATTGTCGTTCACGTTCGAGTAGTCCACATGTTTTGGCTCAACATCTTCAATTGTTATTATGTCCACCTTAAAGTCATCTTCAGATTCCGGACATAGCAAGGTAGCCTTCAGCTGATTTTGAACATTGGTTGGCTCTTCCGGCTTCTCCTCAGCAACATTACTATCTGAATTAATCTCTGCCATAACATCACACCCCGGTTGAGGTTGTGGTGGAAGTTCAAACTTCACACCATGGCTAGCACAGAGTCGAGCTACGGCTTTGGATAGGGTCCTGATTTCCAATCCTATGTTGTCCACCTTGGCTCCCAGATTTTCCATCGTGGCTCCCCTGTTTTCCACAGTTTTCTTCATCTCAAGGTTGGTTCGGTTTTGTCGTTCGGCTAAGCTCTCCAAACGGTCCAATCGGCCTTCAATAGTGCCAACCCACTTGTTGGACTCAGTGTTTTCTGATGAGTACATACTCATAGCGGGACGGAAACTTCTTGTTTTGGCCAGCTTAGTAATTTTAGGGCAGTGAAATTTTTTTTTTTTGATTTTTTTTCTTTAAACAGTAAAAATGCAGGAATTTTTTTTTTAATTAAATTCGATTTTTTTTAGCTTAAACAGTAAGAATGCAGTATTTTTTTTAAATTCGAAAATGATAGCAGCGAAAAATATCTTTTTTTATAGAACAAGCCTCTTGATCTCAAGATAGCTCTGATACCACTTTGTCACGAACCTAAGTCCGTGACTTGGATAATTTTGGGAAAAAAGAACCGAGAGAGAGAGAGAGAGTAGAAATTAAGAAGAGAGGTTAGAGAATAAGATAAGGAAAATGTGAGAATTTAGTAGAGAAAGAGATAGAAGAGAGGAGACGGTTGAAGAAGGGGAAAAGAGGAGACTTAATTCATTTTATTTCTTTTTGATGATTCCAAAATACAAGAGAAGCATGTCTTTATATAGAGTTGGGAGGGGGGGTGCACCGGTTGACAACTCATCCCCTTGCCAACTACTAAATTTAATGCTAAATAATTTCTTACAAGTAACAATTACCTAATCTACCTACTACAAAATGGGAAAACCGGTTGGGGAAGGCACCGGTACAATTTCCCTTCAACTAATCTATTTTACTTAATTTATATTTTACATTACATATCTTGTACAAATTAATAAAAGCGAAAAAAAGACTCATACTCTGACACGATACGTGACAGGGTATAGGTTGGATACCCGTGGATAATAGGATGAGTACAAGTACGACTTTGTACTGTTGGGATGGGTATGAACATGGATTTTGTGGCGGGAATGGGGATGAAGGAGACACCCCCATACCCACTCCGCTTTATTGTCATCCCTAGGCTTGAGGGTTGGATATGTGCATGAGTTGTCCTCAAAGACACTTAACATTGCATATAGGCCAACCTGTGGACTTGGTATTGCTCTTTGGCCACCAAGTGGCATTGACATCAACCTGTGGTCGCCAGGTGGACTAGGCATAGTTGCTTAACAAACTCGTATATGCACTGTATGGTGTTTAAGTAGCAAAGTGTAGACAGGTGAGGATAAGGCTTGATGAGCGGATTTGACATCAGGAGAGAGTTGGTGAGTAACCGCAAGGGTTTGAGCAGTAAGGGGACTTGAACACCCATCGGGGCTACAACTTGCCCACTCTTTCTCACATGACTCTACTGTTATAAGCCTACTCGCCCAATCTTGATTTAAGTAGGAGTTGATATAACACCTTCACCAGAAGATCCATTCTTTACATTCAAACTTCAATAATAACTAGATTGTCTCAAACTCACATTTTCACTTTGTTATTCAATTCCACAATAAGAATAAGTGAAGTTAACCTTGTTATAAAGTCGAGCTATTACTAAGCAATTAACAAGCCAATAGTAAGCCACTAAAGAGCTTAATGAGCCTCTATAAGAGACTGTTTATGAACATTAACTTACCTAAAACTCCCTTATTTGAATTCAACTAGTTTGATCTTTCAAGTCTCTTTATATTCAATTCGTTATTAAGGAAGCCTCCGCATTAAATATGAATGAACTTTATCAATTTCAGATTAAACCAGTTCATAGAATGCTTAATCCGTACACATTAATATTTTGGGATACAACTTGATTTTACTCTGAATAACTCATGTATTGCTATCAGAAGAGATGATAATTCTGTAGACAACCGCAATATACAAATTAGATACCAGCATTATTACAGAGACTTTCTTCTCATGACGCATTTAGTTGAGTTAATTTAACCTCCAAAAGTACCAATATGAATAGTTGATTTGTTTGTAAGTTCAAACAACAAGAAACTAAACTAAAAAGAGCACTAACAGACCAAAAGGGCTAATTCTTCAAAGCAAACCCCAGAATTTGCTGATTTTTATTATACAGAATCGTATTACATCAAAAATGAACAAATTTAATCAATGAATTTCTACCTACTATGTCTATACTTACCCTTAACAATCACTCATCTAAACCAAAGTGGAGCAACTTGAAGTCGAAGGATCATACAAAGCAGGCACCAAGTATTTCCTCCCATTGGCACCGTGAGCATTGTAGCTAGCACGGGTCACCGCATCCACCAACAGCTCCCCGGCGTAGCCGGGATAAGCCCCTTTGCCGTACACCCCTGGGCATGCCGACGAGGCCTCTAGTGGCGCCTCTTTTGCACCCTGATAGTACCCAGTTCCAAATGGGTTCGTAGCAGTCCCCGCTAAGAGGCTGGCCAAGTTGATTATTATGCCGTCCATGCCCACATCCCCGTTGGGCGCAACGAGTGGCGGGCTTTGCGGGCCGTAGATTGGCTGGTGGAATGGCCACGCGCATTGGCCTGGGCATTGGGTCGCTGAGTTACCAACCCAGATGTACGCGTACCGAGCGCGGGTCCCCTTCGCCGCGACGGACCCGTGGGTGCCGCACCGTCTCATACAGAACCCCTCAACGGCTACATCAGCGGCGGTGAGAACCACGTTTATTGCGTTTCTGGGCTCGCCATTGGAGGCCAAAGCTACGAGTTGCTTTGTGCTTAGGGACTTGCCAAGGGAGTAATTTTTGAGGATAATTTGCTTTCCAAGGGAAAGAGAAAGGGAGCTGGGGTGCTTGGAATTGGCCAAATGGTAGTACTTATCAGTAGTGTGCCACCAGGCGGCGACGGAGGGTTGTACGGCGGAGGACGCCGTGGAGAGAGAAGTGATGAAGTCGGAGACAATAGCGCGTTGGGCGGCGGTGAATTTGCCGTACCAGAAGAGATTGACTGAGATCTTGCCGGAGAGGAGAGGGCCCTTGTGGTACTGCAGGAGCTGGGCCTGGACCTGTTCATTGAGCTGTCTTGCAGCTAGTGAGACATGGAGGAAAGACAGAAAGAAGACAACATTAAGAAAAGAGGCCATTTCGATGGTTTTTTGAGCTTCAAAGTTTATAGAGTGTATGATATATGGTTTGAGATGAGTGAAATGAGATGGGTATGAGGGGGTTTATACATAAGTTCGAAGAAGGGTATTATTTTTAACGTTTGAAATTGAAGTGCGAATAAAGAAATGAGGTGAAGGAACCTGCAGGGAAAGACAACAAAAGGACACAGCTTAGATACACCTTGTGGGTTATATTCCAAGAGTGCCCCTACGGCAAGGGATACAGTGTGAGATAAGAAAAGTGTAAACAATGGATCTGGGGGAGGCTATTAGAGGAAATAAGAGAGCTGGAAAAGGGCTGGTGATTGGCAAAACTTGGTTGGCTTTGCCCTTGGAGTTCGTAAACGCGTGGGGCTTTTCAATATGGGCAAACATTCGTAACCGGTCCATTCATTGCATTAGGCCCGTTCATTACGATATTCAATTAGGTAGTTTATTACTTTGTAACTCATAGGAGGAAGAGCAAGTGTTAGCTCTTACTGGCTTGATAGTTTTTATATAAATTGATAGAATGTAATCTCATTTAAAGCATCCAATAAAAAAATAGTTTCCATCTTCCAATTTATTCATTTTTCTAGTATTTTTTATTATTTTACAATTAATTTGATCTCAATGACACTTTTTATGAACACAGTCACTCCAGTAAGTCTTCTTTCGTCTTGCAAAACAGGACAACAATATTCATGTTTATTAGATAAGCTCTTCTTGCTTGTTTGTCTATTTTTTTAATGGTGAATAGAAGTAGGACTAATCCTCAATTTGATAGTTTGATAAATGGGGATAAATATGGTAAAAGGTAATGAAAGTAAGGATTTAACAATGTTTGGCAATTTATTTTCAAAGGTAATTGCTTTGATACAGCCTCTTTAGAAGGAAAAAAAAAAAAAAAGAAGCGGCGGTCAAGTTCTACGAGAAAAGAAAGAAGACCAACGCTTGATATCCATTGGTTCATGTGTAGCGTGGAGTATTCCGAGTTGACTCTCCTTTTTCAAAACTTTTACTGGGTATTTACAAGAGGAGGGGGATGAAGATGAATTGTCCTTGCCCCTATTTGATAACGGGGTAAAAGGGAGTAAATTTTTATTCTTATTTGATAAAGTTATTTGAGGGGTAATAGGGGGTAATTTATTTACTCTTAATTTCTTTAACCCCCAAATTTGGAGGTAAAGGGAGATAAGGATAATTTAAAAAAAAAAATTGATAACTTTACCCTTATTTTAATTATAACTCTCTTTACCCTTACCTATTTACCCAATTGTCAAACAAGGGTAACTCATTTACCTCTCTTTACCCTTACCCCTCTTAATTTGACATATCCAAATAAGGGTAGAATATTACTTTACCTTTTCCCCTTTATCCCTCTTTATCTTGACCCTCAGTTGTCTCTTTTTATCCTTCTTTACTCTGTTGTCAAATAAAGCATTAAAGGCACTTAGCATTGCTCGCAGGCCAACGCATGAACTTGGGTGCTTTTCTTTGCCGCCAAGTGAAATTGTTGTTGTCCCCTTGTTGCAAAGTTGCATTGGCTAGGGAGCCACCAAGTGGACTTGGTATTGTTGCTTAACAGACACATTTACGTAAGGTTGCGTACATTTATCCCCCAGACCCTACTTTCGTCGAAGTCATTACAGGCACTGGGTTTATTGTTGTTGTTGCTGTTTACATATTGTTTGGTGCTTAAGTAATTGAACAAAGTGTAGATAGTTAAGAATAAAGGCTTGTGGTAGAGGCTCTCAATGAGTGACCTGTATCAACCCATGACCCAACTTGTGGGTCAAAGATATACAGATGAGTTGGATTTGGCTAGACCCGTCCGTACAACGGATCTAACTAGGTTGGATTTGGGGAAAAAAATTCGCTTATTTGGTTCTGTTGTGAATTCGGGCCTTAAATCCGACCCGAACTCAACTAAAAAACAGGATCTTATCCAAGCACTAAGCAACAAAAAATTCACAAACGAAACAATGTGAAAATTAAACCAGAAACAATGAAAACAATGAAGAACAACGAAGAATACGCAATATACGTGGTTCTGGTTTATTTCCACATTAGTTTCATTTGTCGGTTTTTGTTGCTTAGTGCTGGGACACGATCCTATTTTCGAGTTAAGTTTGGGTCTGATTTAGGGCCCGAATTCACAACAGGTTCTATTAGAGACATGGATCAAAGGTAGGTCGAGTTGAACTAGGTCACGGGTCTAATCCACCCGAGTCAAAAGGGGTCAGTCTCGCTATGTGATTGGGTTTGTAACAACCTTTTTGAAAAATACTAAATACATATATATAATATATATACATTATTTTTAGTAAAAACGTGTAAAATATAATTATTTAAAATGAGTAGTTGAAAAATTTATATGGCAATTGGACCGCCAGAAATCCAACAAGGTGGGATGGAAACAAGAATTTGCATTGATAAATTCAAACGGTCATAACTTTTGACCTGTAAAGAGTTACAAGGCTCATACCCTATTAAATTAAAACTCTCGGCCCAAAATATGCAACCCAAGTGGCACAGCAGGCCCCATCTATTTTCCTCAAATTCGTTCTCTAGATATGTTCTTGGGGCCACTTTTATGGATGTAGAGTTATTCCCCAAATTTTGATGTGTTCAAATAAATTTTGACGTTATGGGATAGCCGATAACTTGTTGTGCAAAGCTACTTTATAAGAGGATTGATAACTTATTATGTAATAATCATATTTAAGATTGAGATTGCAAGATAATGTTTTAGGGGCCATGTATAAATATTGACGCTCTAAAATTTTATAAAAAATTAAATATATGTGCGGATCTCATGATTTTTCTCTCCAGTGAGGAAGGATATCCATGTAAGTACTCGTATTTGATATATCTGTTGCTTTTCACTGCTGCTCGTTCTCCATGTGTTATTTTTCCCAACAAGCAGAATCAAACTCGTTTTCAAGCCAGTTATTAATAAGTAATTATTGATTCATTATTAAAGCTAATATTAAGCAATAAATAAGCACTTAACAAGCCAATGGTGAGCCACAGCTTAACGAGCCTTTAAGAAACCATGCATGGGACTCTAACTCACCTAAAATTCCCTTATTTGAATTTAACTCATTACTAAGGAAGCCTCCGAATTAAATATGAATGAGCTTTATTAATTTCAGATTAAAACAGTTCATATAATACTTAATCTGTACACATTAATATTTGGGATACAACTTGATTTTACTCTGAATAACTTATGTATTGCTATCAGAAGAGATGATAATTTCCACAAACAACCGCATGATACAAATTAGATATACCAGAGAGAGTTTTTTCTCATGACAATGAATAGTTGATTGGTTTTTAAGTTCAAACAGCGAGAAATTAAACTAAAAAGAGCACAACACAATCCAAAAGGGCCAATTCATCAAAGCAAACCCCAGAATTTGCTGTTTTTATCATACAGAATCGTGTTACACCAAAAATGAACAAATTTAATCAATGAATTTCTACCTACTATATCTATACTTACTCTTAACAATCACTAATCTAAACCGTAGTGGAACAACTAGAAGTGGAAGGATCATACAAAGCAGGCACCAAGTATTTCCTCCCATTGGCACCGTGCGCATTGTAGCTAGCACGGGTCACCGCATCCACCAACAGCTCCCCGGCGTATCCGGGATAAGCCCCTTTGCCGTACACCCCAGGGCACGCTGACGAGGCCTCTAGTGGCGCCTCTTTTGCACCCTGATAGTACCCAGTTCCAAATGGGTTCGTCGCAGTCCCCGCCAAGAGGCTCGCCAGGTTGATGATTACGCCGTCCATGCCCACGTCCCCGTTGGGCGCAACGAGCGGCGGGGTTTGCGGGCCGTAGATTGGCTGGTGGAATGGCCACGCGCATTGGCCTGGGCACTGGGTCGCTGAGTTACCAACCCAGATGTACGCGTACCGAGCGCGGATCCCCTTCACAGCGGCGGAACCGTGGGTACCGCACCGGCTCATACAGAACCCCTCAACGGCTACATCAGCGGCGGTCAAAACCACGTTGATTGCGTTTCTGGGTTCGCCATTGGAGGCCAAGGCTACGATTTGGTTTGTGCTTAGGGACTTGCCAAGAGAGTAATTTTCGAGGATAATTTGTTTTCCAAGGGAAAGAGAAAGTGAACTGGAGTGCTTGGAATTGGCCAGATGGTAGTACTTATCAGTGGTATGCCACCAGGCGGCGACGGAGGGTTGTACGGCGGAGGGGGCGGCGGAGAGAGAAGTTATGAAGTCGGAAACAATAGCGCGTTGGGCGGCGGTGAATTTGCCATACCAGATGAGATTGACTGAGATCTTGCCGGAGAGGAGTGGACCCTTGTGGTACTGCAGAAGCTGGGCCTGTTCACTGAGCTGCCTTGCAGCTAGTGAGACATGGAGGAAAGACAGAAAGAAGAGAACATTAAGAAAAGAGGCCATTTCTATGGTGTTTTGAGAGTGTATAATATATGGTTCGAGATGGAGTTGGATGAGTGAAATGAGATGGGCATTAAGGGGTTTATATATAAGTTAGAATAAGGCGCAGAGCGGTATGTTTTTAATGTTTGAAATTCAAGTATGCATAGAAAAATGAATCCAAGGAACCTGCTAGGAAAGAAAACAAAAGGGCCACAGCTTAGGTACACCTACTGTAAGGAAATTCCAAGAGTGCCCTTATGGATAAGGCATAGTGTGTGAGATAAGGAAGTGTAAATAATGGAATTGGTGGAGGGTAATTTAGGAAATAAGGGGGAAAAATTGAGACGTTAAGGAGGGGGTTAAAAGGGGAAGTGACAGGCTGGCGATGGGCAAAACTGGCTGGCTTTGGCCTTGTGGAGCTTTTGGATTTATAAAGAAAAAGCAAATACAAAAGTACTATATTAGGCTGTTCGTAACGTTGCTCTATTTTTAAAATCTTATTTTTTAAAAATGGGACTTCTTTTTTTTAACCGTATTCTATTTTTTAAGTCCTATTTTTTAGATATTTTAATATTTAATATTATTTATACTATTTTAATTAATTCAAAGTAAAAGATAAAAATATATTAAAAATAAATGTAATTAAAAAATAATTAATTATATTGAGAGAAAAAATTAAAATTTATATTGATAAAAAATAACGTAATATAATTAAATAAATTAAAAAAATTCAAATTCAATATATAAAAATTTATTAATATTTAAAATATATATTTAAATAAAATTTAATATATTTTATTAATTAAAAATAATTCAAAATTATAAATTTAATTAAAAAATAATATAAAAATACAAATGGGGCTCCCATTGGAGCCCCATATTTTAAAGTATTTTGGGTGCCCCAAGAATTTGGGGCACCGTTGGAACAAGCCTTAGTGCCGGTAGCTGTTGCTATACAATTACTGTTACCGGATATAAACGAGTTAGGCTGAGAACCGGTTTGGGGAATTCAATTTTGATAAGTTTTATTGGGCTTAGATTTGAGTCCGACTTTTATTGAATTTTCAAACTTTTATTTGAGTTCAATTTAATAAGAGTTTAGTATATTTGATATTTGACTTTACTCGTTAACTTTAATTATGTTAATTTGGACTTATTATTTAGTCGAACTTATTATCTATTAATATTGATAGTTAATAAACTGTTAACGAGTCTCTCAAAAATGGTTTTCATGGTTGTTATGGGATCGAGCATCCCTTTTATTAACTCAACTTGTTAAGATCATTCTTTATTTCTAACAAATAAGCCATCGAACTTCACAAGGAACATAAATGTGCTACTGTGGCATTGAGTGCTTTTGTTGTCGTTGTTGTTGTTTAAGTGTTACAGCTGTACAAGAGTCACACAGTACTTGTGAAGTGAAAAATTGCAATTGGCTGCGGGTAATGTCCAGCTGGAGCCTATGTCAACAAGTACGTGCCAGCTGTGATCTAATCACTGTCCCACACATGCCGAAAAGTGAAGCTTTATAGATTGTTTTTTCAAAAAAACAAAAAAATTAAAGAATTGAGTTGTAAATAAGTTTAGCTTGTTAAAATTAGGCTTGAGTTTCAAGAGGTTCGAGTTTATAAGCTCGCATTTGAGCCTAAATGAGCTGAATTTGAGTCCAAACGAATTTAGACAAAAAACATAAACAAGCCTAAAAATTACAAGTATAATTCAATGCTCGTTGTGTTGGGTTTGAACTCAACCAAACCAAGTCCTATGACAAGCCAATCTTGAGCTTGAAATCCGAGCTTGATGTGTTGAATCTAACCCGAGCTAAATATACACAAGTTGGGTCTTAAAGCCTAACGAGCTTGAGCTGTACTTGGCTCAAATACACGCGTATCTCTGAAAATAAAGAAACTGATAAGAATACAACAACAAATCAATAATTGAACCCTATTTAGCAAGAAGTTCCATTTACGAGCGCAAGTTGGGATTTAGCATCCGGGACACCATATTAAAACTCTGACTCGATAATTAGGTGTCGACGGAGGAGCCACCTTTTGGATACGGAGACGTAATGTTTTATTTATTAATATTTCAATGTATAACTTAAAGATGAAATTACTGTCAAAATAAAATTATTATTTTTAAAATAATTTTGCGGCTTTTATTTTTTTAAGTCATATTATTATTCTAAAAATACCAATTTTTACTCTGATAATAAAATCTTTCCAAATCTTATTATAAGACTTTGCCAAATGTATAGCTCATATTTCGTGAGGATAAGTTTGGATTCGTTGAGCGATAATATGGGCATAGGAAACAGCAGCAATAGAAAAAATTTTGAGACTTGTTTAATATTTAAAAAAATATTAAAGCATGTAATTATCTTAATTAGTAGTAATTCCGAGGCAGGGC
The DNA here is from genome assembly GCA_018398585.1 of Simmondsia chinensis. NCBI lineage: Eukaryota > Viridiplantae > Streptophyta > Magnoliopsida > Caryophyllales > Simmondsiaceae > Simmondsia > Simmondsia chinensis. The sequence goes on along the minus strand of JAGTTD010000001.1, from coordinate 529,329 downwards.
ACGAGGAGATAATGCGTTGCACGTCATTACTTAAATATAATTAACTTAATACATATCTGAGGATGATGATTATTCCAAAGCGTCCACTTACAGTGTCCATTATGCACTATAGATCTCGTGTATGCTATTTAATATTTGGATAAAATATTGTGTATGGTTTCTCCATGTTTATTGTGTAAGTACTGTAAATGTGAATACTTCTTATAGATAGAAAAAGAAGAAAGGTGAAGAGTTTTGACAAGTGTAAGTCGCCCACAAGCATCTAATATCGAATTTATATTGTCAGATGTACCAAAGAAATTTGGATTTCCCTACATTGAGCGTCAAACGAGTGATATCAAGCTATAAGTATGTCATGTGCATGGAATATCTTGGCAGATATTCCAGAATATATTAGAATATTCTAGGATCTTCTACTTTGGTAGTTTTCTATAATTCAAATTTATTTTAGATATTTTATATAATTTAGATACTTTTCCAATTTTATTTAGATACTTAGATATTTTAAGATATTTAGAATATTTTCAGATTTATTAGGATATTTCAGATATACTTTCCTTTTTGAATATGTACTAGCATTTTAGTATAAATAGAGGTGATTAGGAATGTAATAATCATCTATCGAATACAACAAAATATATGAATTTATTCTATTTTTCTCATCTTATTATTCTCTCTTATTCTTTCTCATCTAACTCTCCTTCTCTTCTCATCTCAACTCTAACTCAATTTCTCTCTTTCACCTCAACTCTAAGCCTCTATTTCCCAATCATGAGCCTAGCCTCGTGAATATCCCCCGTCACCAACCCTTGGGTTCGTGGCAAAGTGGTATCAGAGCTATCTTTCGATTGGAGGCTCAAACTATCCTTTACATTTTCGTTCATCACTACTGTATATCAAAAAAAAAAAAAAAAATTCACTGCAATTTTATTTCCCTTGAGATCTAAGGAACTCAATTACCAAATCAAAAAAACAAAAAAAAAGACCGTACAACATGGCTGCAAGAAAAGATTGGGAGTCTACACTTATTGTCAAGATTTCAAATCTTCTGTATCCTATCACCACAAGTGTCCTCAACCAACTCTTCTCTCCCTATGGTCGGATTTATAAAATTGAAATCATCGCAATGACTTCCTTGAGGGTTGAAGCTTTTGTGACCTTTTATTCAAGGAAAGACGCGGAGAGTGCACTTAAACGGCTAAATAGAAGAAACATCTACGACTATTGTTGCATGATGGACATTCGATTCTCCAAGCCCTTTAAGGAAATCACAATGAAATTGGAGGAGGTGCTAGCAAATCTCAATTCCATAAACAAGAAGTTGAACAAGTGTATGCACATCCTAGGCCATCCTGACATTGGCCGCGGGGTGGGGACTGTGGACAAACCAGATGAATCAACCATCGTGGAGGAAACCGAAGGTAACCTTGATGAGGAAGTAGACATAATAACCGTTGAGGAGGGTAAATTGGTTGAAGAATCCATGCTTGAGGAAACAACCGAGCCTCATCCATTGGAACTTGAAGATGACTTCGATGTTGACATCATAACTAATGAAGACATAGTGGCAATGAGTTCGAAATCAAAAACCGGGCTGCTACTTATGAATTCAGTACTGCAATGTCCATTACAATCTCAAGAATTGGGTTGTGATGACATAACAATGCCGGTTAAGTCCTCTTTTGTTGATTTGTGGACTTCATGGTCAGAGGCATCAGAAACGTCGATAAAGATTCAGGAAACCCTTGATTCATTAAGGAGTTCAGCACCGCGGCACCACATGGGTCCAAGGGAAAGATCAACAACTCAGGATAAGACCTCTTCAACTCATTGCCTGGCAAAAATATGTCAAGTTCACCATGCCAAGATCAAGATCACACGGAGGGACTTCAACAAGAAGGCTAAGAAGACATGGGCATGGGTACACTTTCCTCAAACCGGGATCGGAACAAGAATCATAACATACCGTTACTGTTGGAAAAATGATACAAGCTAAGTCTAATTCTGTAGGTAGTTGTATCCCAATTCCATTGTGAGTTTTTTACACCGGATACATTTATTTTACGAAAAATTCTTACCAATGCTTTCATTGCTGCAACCATTACTATTCTAACTGTTTGGGATTCATATCAATTAAAAATTAGCTGTTAAATCTTGCTCATTACTACATTAGCCGTTTCGGACGTTGAGTATTATTACAAAATGTTGGGATTTGCAGTATATAAGCACACTTTCACACATAGCATTTGTATCAATAAAATAAAATACAGAAGCCATACAACTTCATCTTCCTCTTCTTTTCTCTCTCGATCCAAATCTCTCTCGGTAAAAATAGGTGGGCAAAGTTCCGGGCATTCCTAACCGGCAATTAGCGAGTGCACGTTAAGGGTCGGATCGTGTAAATCCTAGAGGACGGCTGCCTACTTGACTGTCTGCACCATAGCAGAGGCGAAATCGTCTTTTAGGACAGTGGCTATTTACTACGGCACGGTATCTACGGTACTTTCTAAACCAATTTCCCTCTTACGGCATTATTGAGTATCATGTTCAATATTAGACTGAGTTTATTTCGTCACAACATTATTGTTTTATTTCGCTGGGTTGCACCAAAGTTAACGCTATTTTTCACTATTTAAATTACGGTAATACCTCATTTTTCTGCCATTTTTTCAGTTCGAATTTTTCTGGATTTTTTGGTTCATTTACTGTATTTCCAGCAGCACCATACTGTCAATTTTACTACATTTTTTTGAGTATTTTTCTATAATATAAAGACGTATTTTACTTATTATACGCAGTGTTGTCGTTGCATACTCTATATTTCTAACAATCTAAAAGACGATTTGATTTTACGCACTAATATTTGAACATGGCAACAAAAATACCCTTTCCCGACATGTCAAAAGTTGAACCTCTTGACGGGAAGAACTATAAGAGGTGGTCCCAAAAAATTCTGTTTTTCTTACAGTTAGTATGTCTTGATTACGTGCTCTACGACAAAAAGGCACCTGAAGATGAAAACGAAAAAAGGGCTTATGAAGAAAAATTTACCGTAGATGACCGAACCTGTAGGGGAAACTTACTACACTATATGAGTGATGGGTTATTTGATATCTATGTAAAATTAACCATGGCAAAGGAAATTTGAGATTCCCTGCAGAAAAAATATGGGGATGATGACGCTGGTACTAGGAAAGATGCTGTCAGTAAGTGGTTAGATTTCAAATTCGTGGACAATAAATGATAATTGAACAAGTCCATGAATATGAAAATATTGTAACTACTCTTCTGTCAGAAGGCCTTAAAATTTGCGAAATAACTCAAACGTATGTTTTAATTGAAAAACTTCCACCCTCTTGGAAGAATTACCGAAATTTACTCATGCACAAAAAGAAGGACCTGATATTAGAGGAGTTAATAAACCACTTAAAAATTGAAGAAGAAAATAAGCTTAAGGACAGGGGGTACGCATACTCCGACCATTCTAAAGCTAATATTGTCGAAGCTAGACCTAGTAATGCAGACATGTTCAAGAACAAAGGAAAAAAGCATCGCCCAAATTTTAAGTCTGGAGCAAAGATTCAAAAACCGAACAACAAATTCCTCGGAGACTGCTATCACTGTGAAAAGTATGGACATATGGCCAAAGAATGTAGAAGTAAAAAGCCTAAAGACTCGAAGAATAAAGCCCACCTTGTAGAAGCAGAGAACATTGTAGCTGTTGTCTCAAAGGTGAACCTGGTCAACAACTTGACTGAGTGGATAGTGGATACCGGGGCTACCAGGCACATCTGCACAAACAGAAGCATGTTCTAGGAATACCAAAAGATGTCCGAGGGAGAGGTGGTCTTTATGGGCAATTCTACAGCTGCACCAATCCTCGGAAAAGGGAAGATTTCTTTAAAACTCACTTCTGAAAAATTTCTTACTTTAACAAATGTGCTGCATGTGTCTGATATGCGTAGAAATTTAATTTCGGGTAGTCTCTTGATCAAAGTTGGGTTGAAATTATCCTTTGATTCAGACAAGTTAGTCCTGACTAGGAATGGAGAGTATGTGGGCAAGGGTTTCTGTAATGGTGGCTTGTTTGTCCTTGATGCTATTTGCATGAATAACACTGCTAGTACCTCTTCCGCTTATATTGTTGAATCTCTTGAATTGTGGCATGCTCGGTTAGGACATATAAACGTTGAATCAATTAAACGGCTTAAGAAAATGAACATAATCTCTAACTTTAGTGATATCAACTTTAATAAGTGTGAAGTAAGTGTAGAAGCTAAATATGCTAAAAAACCATTTAAGTCTATTGAGAGACAAACTGAACTTCTTGAACTAGTTCATACTGACTTAGGAGACTATAAAAGTTTGATGAGTAGAGGTGGAAAAAGAGACTACATAACCTTTGTAGATGATCACTCTAGATACTCAATACTATATCTCCTAAGCACTAAAGATGAGGCAGAAGAAATGTTTCTAAAATACAAAGCTGAAGTAGAAAATCAGTTAGGAAGGAAAATTAAAAGAGTTAGGTCTGATAGAGGAGGAGAATATGATCCAACCTCACTAGAAAGATTTTGTGAGGAAAATGGAATAATACATAAGCGAAGCCCACCCTACTGCCCACAGTCTAACGGTGTTGCAGAGAGGAAAAATAGAACTTTAAAGGGTATGATGAATGCTATGCTTATTAGTTCTGGACTACCTAACAACATGTGGGGGGAGGCCATTCTATCCGCTTGTCATGTACTTAATAGAGTTCCTCACAAGAAATTAGATAAAACCCCATACGAAATGTAGAAAGGTTATGCGCCTAATCTAAAATATTTAAAAGTGTGGGGGTGTCTAGCTAAGGTTGGGTTACCTGACTTTAAACGTAGTAGAATCGGACCTAAGACAGTCGATTCCATTTTTATCGGATATGCTCATCACAGTGCTGCTTATCGTTTTTTAATTAAGGGATCTAATGATTCTTATGCATGTGGTAGTATCATGGAATCTAGGGATACCGAATTCTTTGAACATATATTTCCCTTGAAGTCTAATGATACACAGCCTACTAGCTTGCCTTCTAATAATGTAACTGCTAGTCATGATAATACTAACGATATAGACACTCCTGAAATTCGTAGGAGTAAAAGAGCTAGGAAAGAAACCAACTTCACTTTATAACCACTTTCCTATCAGAAGATAACTTCGTGAATGAAGAAATTGCAAATGTCTATATATTAGAAGAAGACCCTAAAACCTATGATGAGGCCATAAGGTCAGTTGACTCTGCCTTTTGGAAAGAAGCCATTAATAGCGAACTAGAATCAATTCTATGTAACCATACATGGGAATTGGTAGACCTTCCTAGAGGTTGTAAGCCAATAGGTTGTAAGTGGGTCTTTAGAAAGAAAATGAAGGCTGATGGGACATTAGACAAGTTCAAGGCGAGGTTAGTGGCTAAGGGTTATACCCAGAAATAGGGGTTAGATTATTTTGATACTGATTCACCTGTTGCTAAAATTGCCACGATTAGAGCTTTGGTCGCCCTTGCGTCTGTCCATGATTTAGTAGTGCATCAAATGGATGTTAAAATAGCATTTCTTAATGGTGACCTAGATGAAGAGATTTACATGAAATAACCTGAGGGTTTTGTGGTTCCTGGTAATGAAAATAAAGTTTGTAAACTTGTAAAATCTCTGTATGGTCTCAAACAGGCACCTAAACAATGGCATGAGAAGTTTAACAGCACATTAGTAGCTAATAATTTCCTTGTAAATGATGGTGATTCGTGCGTGTACTCTAAGTGTGATTCAAATGGATGTGTAATAATTTGTCTATATGTTGATGATATGCTGATATTTGGCACAGACTTGAATGTTGTCATTGAGACGAAAAACTTTCTATGCTCTAAGTTTGAAATGAAAGATATGGGTGAGGCAGACGTGATCTTAGAAGTTAAAATTGTGAAAACTCCAAAAGGCATAAGCCTAAACCAGTCTCACTACGTTGAGAAGATACTTAAAAAGTTCAATATGATCAATACTGATCCTGTTAGAACGCCTTATGATCCCAGTGTATATTTAACTAAACATAAAGGTGTTGCTATGTGCCAATCTGAGTATGCCAAGATAATTGGTAGTGTTATGTTTCTAATAAATTACACTAGACCTGATATTGCATATGCTGTAAGTAGACTCAGTAGATACACACATAATCCTAATCAAGAGCATTGAAATGCTTTAAAAAGATTGCTTAAATATTTGAAAGGAACCATGGATTGGGGACTTCATTATAGGAAGTTTCCCGTTGTATTAGAAGGATATTGCGACGCCAATTGGGTGTCTGATAACGATGAAATTAGTTCCACTAGTGGATATGTGTTCACACTAGTTGGAGGTGCTATATCCTGGAAATCATCTAAGCAATCTTGTACTGCCACGTCTACTATGGAATCTGAGTTTATTGCTCTTGAGTTGGCAGGTCATGAAGCCGAGTGGCTAAGAAGTCTACTGGGAGACGTGCCATTGTGGGGGCATCCAGCTCCATCAGTGTCACTTCACTGTGATAATCAAGCTGCAATCGCTGTGGCTAAGAACAAGGTTTACAATGGCAAGAGGAGACACATTCGTCTCAGGCATAAGATCGTGAAAGATCTACTAGAAAGTGGAGTGATACCACTAGACTATGTAAAGTCTGAAAAGAATCTTACGGATCCGTTGACAAAAGGCCTTTGTCGTAAAATGATTGTAGGAACATCGAGGGGGATGGGACTGAAGTCTGTACACGGATAGACTTTGATGTATCCGACCTAGTTTTAACAGGTTCAATGTGAGAAGTCATAGTTTCATTCAAGATATGCACTGTGTTTTATATTGTCCCTCTCTATGGTGTGACAGTGCGGAGACCGGTCCAATGCCGTATGTTGGCGGTGTAAGCACGACTTGCACATAACGGACACTGTCTGTATGTTACCAGGGGTAAGGTTGAGCTCTAGCTCTTAATGGACCCATATCCATATGTTTGGTAGTGTGCGGTAACACACACTTGATGGGATCCACCTATATAGGTGTGGGAGTCTGGCCGCTCCCTATGAAGGATTAAGACTTGCCTTCTAGAGCGCTTATGAATATCCAGGACAAGCGCATGGCCTATTAAACGCGCCAAACCGCAGGGGTTGCCGAGATCTGGAGTTCGGTATGTGTCCAAGTGTAAGACTATACAACCTCTTGTGAGGTTCAAGACGAAAGTCACCTTGCAAGATGTTGGTCCTAAACTTGGGTTACACTAGGTGACGATTCAAGTCGCAAGACATCGGCACTGAAAAACCGAACTCCCTTTGCCCAGTCTATTCCTTTCTCTCTTCTTTGCTTGTATCCTTTGTGGGGGATTGTTGGAAAAATGATACAAGCTAAGTCTAATTCTGTAGGTAGTTGTATCCCAATTCCATTGTGAGTTTTTTACACCGGATACATTTATTTTACGAAAAATTCTTACCGATGCTTTCATTGCTGCAACCATTACTATTCTAACCTTTTGGGATTCATATCAATTAAAAATTAGCTGTTAAATCTTGCTCATTACTACATTAGCCGTTTCAGACGTTGAGTATTATTACAAAATGTTGGGATTTGCAGTATATAAGCACACTTTCACACATAGCATTTGTATCAATAAAATAAAATACAGAAGCCATACAACTTCATCTTCCTCTTCTTTTCTCTCTCGATCCAAATCTCTCTCGGTAAAAATAGGTGGGCAAAGTTCCGGGCATTCCTAACCGGCAATTAGCGAGTGCACGTTAAGGGTCGGATTGTGTAAATCCTGGAGGACGGCTGCCTACTTGACTGTCTGCACCATAGCAGAGGCGAAATAGTCTTTTAGGACAGTGGCTATTTACCACGGCACGGTATCTACGGTACTTTCTAAACCAATTTCCCTCTTACGGCATTATTGAGTATGTTCAATATTAGACTGAGTTTATTTCGTCACAACATTGTTGTTTTATTTCGCTTGGTTGCACCAAAGTTAACGCTGTTTTTCACTGTTTAAAATACTGTAATACCTCGTTTTTCTGCCATTTTTTCAGTTCGAATTTTTCTGGATTTTTTGGTTCATTTACTGTATTTCCAGCAGCACCATACTGTCAATTTTACTGCATTTTTTCGAGTATTTTTCTATAATATACAGACGTATTTTACTTATTATACGCAGTGTTGTCGTTGCATACTCTATATTTCTAACAGTTACCTCATCCTTGACGACAAGGATGGCTTGAAGGGGAAGGGAATGTCATGTGCATGGAACATCTTGGCAGATATTCCAGAATATATTAGAATATTCTAGGATCTTCTACTTTGGTAGTTTTCTATAATTCAGATTTATTTTAGATATTTTATATAATTTAGATATTTTTCTAATTTTATTTAGATACTTAGATGTTTTAGATATTTAAGATATTTAGAATATTTTCAGATTTATTAGTGTTATGTGTAATTATTCAAAATCTTACACAAAATGACTCAGATAAACTTCTTAAAATAAGACACACAAAGATAACACACAGCAATAACTTCAAGATCTCAGATCTTGCCCTCCAAGAACCAACTTAAACTAGACCTAGACTAATTACAATACAAATCACTTCATAAACCTCAAATACAACACAAGACTCAAGAGAACAACCGAATCTAGTAGGTTTAGAAGTATACCTCCCCTTGTGAACTAGATTTTACAGAAATTGCAAGCAAGTCGCTCACACCACGAGTAAGGCTCAAGAACACTCCAAGAACACCACAACCGGATCTCCACCGGAACACGAACCGAGCTTCTGGCCAGCAACGGAGCTCCAATAGCAAGAACGGAGCTCAACGAACACGATTACACTTCGATCCGAGGCTCACGAGGTTGGAACCTAAGTATATTATGGCTCAGAGATTCGTTTTTAGGGTTAGGGTTTCAAGGGAGCCTTCAAAGGTAAAAATCGCCAGAGAGAGAAGGGGAGAGGAGAAGAAAACTGATTTTTTTCGTTTCCTCTACGACTCAACCAACTCGGCATTAAATACCCCCAAGCTACGACCTAAGAAACCCTAAAGCTCATCACAGCCTCTAACTTACGCAACAATCGGACGGTCGAAACTTACACACGGTTCATATATCGAGGGCCCCGGATCTTGTGACGCGTGTCGAGGCTCGAACGGCCGAGATGAAGCAACAGAACCTTCTGGAAGAGCCTCACAAGAAACCCTAACGGGTTTCTGGTTAAGGGAGAGAGAGATGAGGGTGAAAATGACAAGCCAGCTGTACACATTAAAGGATCCGGGCAGGAAGTACAATTCGGGCAGCATGGGCAGCCCAAACCGGGCAGCCAGTACAATTGGATCAGAGCGGGCAGCACTGTTCGGGCAGGAAATAGTACTTCCGGGCAGCTGGGCATCTCATACAAACAAGTAATTAATTTCACAAGTGAGGGGCAATTCAGTTATTGCCCCAAAAAACAGAATTCAAAGAATTACTTCAACCTAAAATGCTACGTTTTTGTCCTCCCTTATTTTAATTATTTTCTTTTACTCGAACTATGTCATATATTTACCAACAATAACAAACTCCACCTTGGTAAATATATGACTAACAATTTTACATCCAGTATCACCCTGGGTTCCATTCCATTTGAAGGAGTTCAACAAAACGTGTAAACTTCTCCAACGGAAGACCTTTAGTCCCCATGTCAGCGAGGTTATCCTCGGTACAAATTTTCAGCAGATCAATCTGATTTTCTTCTATGTTATCCATGATAAAATACCGCCTGACTGCTAAGTATTTCGTTCTATCATGGAAAACTGGGTTCTTACAAAGGGCAATGGCGGATTGACTATCTGAATAGATTTTGGGTGACCCTAGGTTCAGTTTTAACTCATTTAACAAGCCGTTCAGCCATATGGCTTCCTTAACGGCATCCGATATTGCTAGGAGCTCTGACTCGGTAGTAGATAAAGAGGTTAAAGTCTGTAACTTTGACCTCCAACTAATAGCTCCACCCGTTAAAGTGAAAACATAGGCTGACGTAGATCGTCTCCTATCTAGATCACCGGCAAAATCGGAATCTACGAAACCAGTCAATCTAAGTTCATTTTGGTCTCTACCAAATGCTAAGCCCAAATCAATTGACCCTTTTACATATCTTAGCAGCCATTTAACACCATCCCAATGTACCTTACCGGGATTTGACATATAGCGTGACAATATACTCATGGGGAACGCTAAGTCCGGTCTAGTACAGGTCATTGCGTACATTAATGGTCCTATGGCGTTAGCATACGGTATTGTGCTCATTTTAAACTTTTCTTGCTCAGTATTAGGGCATTGACTTACTGAAAATTGATACTGCGATGCTAAAGGTTGTTTCACTGGTTTTGACTCGAACATATTAAACCTTTTCAAAACCTTGTTAAGATAATGACTTTGACTTAAATGTACTGTTCCTTTAAACCTGTTCCTGATGATATCAATACCTAATATCCTTTTAGCTTCCCCTAAGTCTTTCATATCAAACGAGCCGTTTAACCGAGATTTCAAGTCAGAAATCTGCTTTAGGGACTTGCTAGCTAATAACATATCATCCACATATATTAGCAGAAAAATAGCATCAGAACAGTCAATGTCTTTATAGTACAAGCATGAATCATGAACAGTCCTACTAAAACCATTATCTACCATGAATGCATGAAACCTCTTATACCACTGTCTGGGTGACTGTTTCAGCCCATACAGTGATTTTTTTTAGCAAACAAACATGCTCAGACTGCTCGGGTTCAATAAACCCCTCGGGTTGGGAGATGAGGATCTCTTCCTCAAGCTCTCCATGCAAAAATGCAGTAGTAACATCCATCTGATGTAGAGACATGTCATAGAAGGCAATCAAGCACATAATAACACGAATAGTGGTAGGTTTTACGACAGGACTAAAAATTTCATTATAGTCTACCCCCTCTTTTTGTGAAAAACCTTTGGCAACTAGTCTAGCCTTAAACCGGGGCAAACCTTCAGGAGTATCAGGTTCTTTAACTCTAAAGATCCATTTTGAACCTATGATTTTTCTACCCTTGGGCTTGGGAATCAAGACCCAAGTATTGTTCTTCCTCAAGCTCTCCATTTCAACTGTCATAGCATTCAGCCACTCGGCTGAATGCTTGCTGTTGATTGCTTGAGTGTAGGACAATGGCTCGATTTCTATGTAATCTAAAGCTGTGTTTAATGCATAAGCAATACACTCAGCATATCCATATTTTTCAGGGGCTCTAGATTCTCTCCTAACTCTATCCCTAGCCAATTGATAGGTTTCCAGGTCCTGAACATCATTTTCACGTACATTAGGTTCAATTTCAGCTCTATTAGGCACTGTTACAGCAGCATTTCTATCAATATTTTCGAAGTTATCTAGGTCATCTTCAGGTTCTTTTCTCAGGTTTAGAGGACTAGGTGGGTTAACTTCAAATTCGTAGTAGTCTGGGTCGAATTCCCTAACATTTGAACTATTGCTCGATTGTTCTTTAATGTAGGGCATCTCATCTTCGTTGAAGATGACATCCCTACTAATTATTGTTATAGTTCTGTTTTCCTCTTTCATGCCTAGTCTAAAACCCTTTACGCCTGAAGGATAGCCTAGAAATATGCCTTTTATAGCCCTAGGTTCCAATTTACCCTCTCGTTGGTGTGCAAAAGCTGAGCACCCAAATGCTCTTAGGTTATCATAGTTAGCGTTCTTTCCGCTCCAAACATTCTCGGGTGTTTTCATTTTCAAAACAGAGTTGGGTGACCTACTAATTAGGTATGCGGCTGTGTTAACAGCCTCACCCCAAAACTGTTTTGATAACCCGGCTGAAAACAACATACACCTTACTCTATCTAGTAGGGTCCGGTTCATGCGTTCGGCTACACCATTTTGTTGAGGGGTTCCTCTTACAGTTTTATGTCGTTTTATACCATTATCATCACAAAGCTTGTCAAATTCAGAGTTCACAAATTCTAGACCGTTGTCAGTTCTTAATACTTTCAGTTTCTTTCCTGTTTGATTCTCAGTTAACGTTTTCCACTTAACAAAAGTATCATATGCATCGTTTTTATTTTTAAGTAGAAACACCCATACTTTTCTTGAGAAATCATCAACTATGGACAGGAAATAATGGGCTCCACCCATTGTGGGAACCCTTGAGGGTCCCCATAGATTAGTGTGAACGTAATCAACAATGCCATGGGTAGTATGCGAGCCTACACTAAATGCAATCCTATGATGCTTACCATAGATGCAATGATCACAGAAATCAAGTTTTGTCACAGAATCAGCACCAAAACAACCCTGTTTTTGGAGCTCTATTAGTCCTCTCTCGGATATGTGTCCTAACCTCCTATGCCATAGGTTGGTCGTGTCCTTAGGGTCGATCTTGGACATGTTTCCCTCCCCAGAAACTACCTCTCCCTTAAGGACATATAATCCATTCTTGATCTCTCCCTTGATTACAACAAGGGCACCTCGCAGGACTTTCATCTCTCCCCTACAGGCCTTTAGGGTCAGTCCACTAAGATCAAGTTGTCCTAAGGATATCAGGTTTCTTTTAAGTTCTGGTACATGTCTAACTCCCTCTAGGGTAAAGATCGTGCCATCCGACATTCTAACCCTAACTGTTCCGACACCTACCACCTTGCATGCATGCTCATTTCCTAACATGACCTTTCCACTATTTACAGACACATAATCAGTAAAATAGGACTCATCAAACGTCATGTGAAAACTGCATCTAGAATCAAGTACCCACTCATGGTAAGTGAAATCAGTAGATGCAATCAACACTTCTCCACATTCATGATTTTCTACAGTGTAATCAACCCTAGCTTGGTTCTTGTTTTCAGGACAAATGCTCCTTTAGTGGCCGAATTTTCCACCCTCATAGCATTTTACATGAGACAGATCTTTTCTACCCCTAGACCTGGATCTTGAGTGGTTCCTACCTCTTCTTTTATAGTTGTCTTTTGTTTTAGTTCTACCTCGTATGTTTAAGCTTTCACCGCGATTGCCACTATTACTAGGATAGTATTTTCCCTCTTTCTTTAGTTCTACTACTTTAGATCTTAGGGCGTCCTCTACCTCTGTTAGTGATATGGTCTTTCTGCCGTATCTTAGAGTTTCTTTTAGAGAACTTAGATATTTAGGGAATGATCCTAAAAGTATTATAGCCTGGGTCTCGTCAGTTATTTCTACTTTTAGAGTGTCCAAGTCTGATAATACTCTATAGACTTCATCCAAATTGTCCTCTATGTTTTTGTCCTCGTCCATTCTAAAGCAGTAAAATCTTTCCATATAATATACTCGATTAGAGAGGGATCTAGAGGCATATAGTTGTTCTAACTTTTTCCAGACATCTAAGGCACTCTTTTCAGATGACACTTTAGTTAGAACTGTGTTACTTAAACAAAGTAAGATATTACCGTGAGCTACTTTATCCATATTAGCCTTGTCTGACGGTTTGAGACCTTCTGGAAGATCGTTATCTTCCAGAAGTGCAGAACTAACGCCAAGAGCCATAAGCAGTGCTTGTACCTTGACTTTCCACAGCTCAAAATTGTTTCTACCCGTGAATTTCTCGATGTCATGTTTAGCTGAGGCCATTTTTTATTTTAGACCGTGTTCTAACCTGGGCTCTGATACCACTTGTTATGTGTAATTATTCAAAATCTTACACAAAATGACTCAGATAAACTTCTTAAAACAAAACACACAAAGATAACACACAGCAATAACTTCAAGATCTCAGATCTTGCCCTCCAAGAACCAACTTAAACTAGACCTAGACTAATTACAACACAAATCACTTCATAAACCTCAAATACAACACAAGACTCAAGAGAACAACCGAATCTAGTAGGTTTAGAAGTATACCTCCCCTTGTGAACTAGATTTTACCGAAATTGCAAGCAAGTCGCTCACACCACGAGTAAGGCTCAAGAACACTCCAAGAACACCACAACCGGATCTCCACCGGAACACGAACCGAGCTTCTGGCCAGCAACGGAGCTCCAATAGCAAGAACGGAGCTCAACGAACACGATTACACTTCGATCCGAGGCTCACGAGGTTGGAACCTAAGTGTATTATGGCTCAGAGATTCGTTTTTAGGGTTAGGGTTTCAAGGGAGCCTTCAAAGGTAAAAATCGCCAGAGAGAGAAGGGGAGAGGAGAAGAAAACTGATTTTTTTCGTTTCCTCTACGACTCAACCAACTCGGCATTAAATACCCCCAAGCTACGACCTAAGAAACCCTAAAGCTCATCACAGCCTTTAACTTACGCAACAATCGGACGGTCGAAACTTACACACGGTTCATATATCGAGGGCCCCGGATCTTGTGACGCGTGTCGAGGCTCGAACGGCCGAGATGAAGCAACAGAACCTTCTGGAAGAGCCTCACAAGAAACCCTAACGGGTTTCTGGTTAAGGGAGAGAGAGATGAGGGTGAAAATGACAAGCCAGCTGTACACATTAAAGGATCCGGGCAGGAAGTACAATTCGGGCAGCATGGGCAGCCCAAACCGGGCAGCCAGTACAATTGGATCAGAGCGGGCAGCACTATTCGGGCAGGAAATAGTACTTCCGGGCAGCTGGGCATCTCATACAAACAAGTAATTAATTTCACAAGTGAGGGGCAATTCAGTCATTGCCCCAAAAAACAGAATTCAAAGAATTACTTCAACCTAAAATGCTACGTTTTTGTCCTCCCTTATTTTAATTATTTTCTTTTACTCGAACTACATCATATATTTACCAACAATAACAAATAGGATATTTCAGATATACTTTCCTTTTTGAATATGTACTAGCATTTTAGTATAAATAGAGGTGATTAGGAATGTAATGATCATCTATCGAATGCAATGAAATATATGAGTTTATTCTACCTTTCTCATCTTATTATTCTCTCATATTCTTTCGCATCTAACTCTTCTTCTCTTCTCTTCTCAATTCTAACTCAATTTCTCTCTCTCACCTCAACTCTAAGCCTCTATTTCCCAATTATGAGCCTAGCCTCGTGAATATCCCCCGTCACCAACCCTTGGGTTCGTGACAAAGTACTCCAAAGTGCTTGAGGAACAGGAGTCATTAGAATACACCACAAGATCCCGAAATTCTCTCAAAATTCTTCCTGAAATATGAAATTCTCAGATTCCGCTTTTCTTTACAAGCTTAAATCCGACCCCTCTAATCTAAGAAACCCTATGAAAACAGCGGTATTCCCTTCTTTTTCTTACCTGACGTATTTCTTATTTTAATATTTTACTTCTGTGTTTTTCTCCTTCAGTATGTTTGGGCTAGGAGTCTAGGGTGTGATTTCGCTATTCAACCTTGGTTGAACTTGATAGCAACGATATTTGTTGAGAGCTTTATTTATTTATAATATTGGCCTATAATTGTGAAAGCATGGAAAGTGTCTTGAAAAGAACATGGATATGCACCTCACTCGTCAAATATGTTATTGATATCATTGTCATTTTCATGTGTTCCATGTAATATCTATTTGTTTTACTATTTTTTCTGATATGATATTTTATTTTTAAATTTGACTTTTGTCAAAAATTTTAGATGTGTGACTTTCTGGGAAGTCTTCGTGTTGCACCCCTCAGGTTAGTGGTTATCGGAAATAGCCTATTCTGAAGAGGGAAGGCTGCGTACATCTATCCCCATAGACTTTACTTAGGCGGGAGCCTTTGAGGCACTGAAATTATTGCCTTTTTTTTTCCTTATCACTAAATTTGGGGTTGTCAAAAAAAAAAAAAAAAGAAAATTTAATTTGGGCCCGAGATTTGGATTGGGCCAAAGGTTTGAAGATCTTATGATAAAAAATTATTCAATTTGGGCCGGGAATTTGAGCATCAAACGGTGATTTAGTGCAAATCAAGTTACATTCAATAACATTCCCCAATAACCAAGCTCTCTAAATTCACCGTTGTATTGTTCAAAAAATAAAAATAAAAAATACTATTGTAAATACTCTAATCTATGTGATTGAAATGATAGTGGCAAAGACATACAAGTCGAGGACCATCCACGACAAATAGAAAATCCTAAAGCGGGAATCAAATGAAAATAATAATAAAATAAAACATATAAAGTAAAAGGATATCACCTGAAACACTAGAAATGACGAAGTACTAATAAAGTAACAGTTGAGCGAGGCGCGGATCACGCTCTCTTTAAGACGGTTTCACGCCCCTCTCAGATCTGAGCCGGTGTAGCAGGTACCGACGCGCCGCCTCCAGGATACAATGCCCAACTAATGTTGATACTTTCTCAGTTTGCACAACCTCGAAAGCTAGAACCTCCACGACACCTTACTTAGCCAAAAATTACCAAAGACAAACCTTGAAAAAAAATAGTTTAATATATATATTTTTTTAAGAAAAAGATTACCCAAAAGCCTTGCTTTTTCTTCTTTCCGTTTCTGTGTATTAGAAACAAGCATGAAGACTATCAATTTATAATGAGTGAAAATTGCAGCCTTTCACTTCCCATTATAAAAGCATTTAACGGTAATAATTTTTAGTTTTGTAACCCACACTTTAATTCTAATCAATATGTTAAGACATTTATAAAACTCTTGTAACCGTAAAAAATTAAAAGACAAAATTTGTTTTCATAAAATTCTTTATGCCATTTAATCAATGATTTTGTAACCGAAGGTATAATTTATTGTGTAGGTATTTTAAAATCTATCATGTATACAATATATAATTGTTTGCATTCAATAAAAATTACCAACATAAATAGCATCATCATGTCAATATTGAATTTTAAAACGTAACCGAAAGCATGATTTAAGATTAGAATTTCAAAGGTTTTGATTCAATGTTCAAAGAGAAGTCAATTATTCTTTTACACTCAAAAACTATTATGTAATATGTAGAATATATATTTTTTATTAAAATATCTAACAGCATCAGCATGAATGAGAGAAGACAGGGCTCTATCCGATGGATGATATGTGACACTAAACGGCCAAGCCCCCTATATCCAAGTTCACTTACCATTCTGCTAGTCTGTTTGCTCCCCGTAACAGTGACCGAAAGTGACTTGGATACAATGCTGACCGATAAGATGAATATCATTCACTATAGTTAGGATATCTATCGGAGTTGCATGCCAACCAATAATAGCCTCAATCACCACTTCATTATCACCTTCTAAAATAAGTTTCTTTATAGTTTTGACCTTCCTTATCTTGTCATATTGTATCCGTTTTCGAATGAGATTTTTTTATAGGTGGAAGCATTATATGGACTTTATTTATATGTCTGATTATTCAATTATAACAATGATGATCCTGAAGTTTAATTAATTATTTAAAAAAAGGGAGCAAAAAATTTTATGGATTGGGTGGGGGAATTCCTTTCTTGTTTTCCACCCTATTGAGGTTATCCATTTTTGATTGGAAGGTGTGGCTGTGGGTGTGTGTTTGCTTCGGATACAACCGGTGCCTTGCTAGTTTCTGGTTCTTTTTTGTTTGTGCGATGTTGTCCCGTTTGTTTCTGGTGTCTGATTTTTTCCGTTTTGTTCTGGATTTTTCTAACCATTTTCGTTGACGGGATGGATGAGGTCTCGTCTTGTCGAGAACCGGTATGCACTACGGCTCTGCCAATAATTTAAAAAAAAAAAATGGCTAAATTTAATTGAGCATGTGGTCATTAATATTTAGTCGTCAGATTTGTACGAGTCCAGCAGCTTCTCAGTAAATGAATGACTCTGGGCTTGAGTAGTTAACTCATAAAACTTTTAAAACTCATGGTACGGTATTAAAATATTAGGTATTTAAATATAATTTTAAGCCACTTAAATAATTGTTTGGGGTCCTAAAATTTTTAGAATTGTAATTTTTAAAATATCAATTGTTAAATTAATAAGTTCTACAATTAAAATTTTTATATTTTGTTCTATATGAGGGGCTCACTTTACTTGGAGCCTCAAAAATGTGAGGATCAGTCCGACGATAAATGTTCAAATCTAAAGATATCTAACTAATGATTCCCATCGTGTATTTATTGTACGGTCTTTGATTTAAAGTTTGTTTTTCCAATCCTTAAATACTAATTAGTAATCCTTATTATGATATTATTGTACTGTATTAGCATCTCAAAAAATAATGGTACGAACAAAATTATAGGACCCCCACCAAACAGAGAGAGTGGTCCGGCGACCTACCAATAAAAGGAAAAAGTTGGAGGCGTCTTATTGCAAACTAGTAGTGGTTCACAATTGATCATCCTAATCCTCAATCGTAGGGTTCATTTACTAGGTATTAAGACACCGAATTTTATTAAAACTTCGATGTTAAGCATGCTTGAGCGTGAGTAATATGAGGATGGGTGACCTCCTGGGAAGTCCTCGTGTTGCCAACCCTATGAGGTTGAAGGTCCTCAGAAACAGCCTCTCGACAGAGTTACATTCTGAAGGGGTAAGGCTATGTATATCCATTCCTCCCAGACCCTGCTTATGAGGGAGCTCTTGAGGCACTGGATTTTTTATTGTATCATCTCATTGTCACAAAAAAATAGCATATTTATTTTCTTTTATAATAAAATTAATGTTTATAATATGTCAAATATGGATAATTAAGGGTAACTCTTACTACTCTTTATCCTGTTGTCAAACAAAGGGTTAAAAAGCGTGCCAATGGGTGATGTTGGGTCCATTTCTAAGGCCTTGTTTGGTATATAGGAAATAAAAGCACGAAGGAAAAATTCATGGGAGGTACAGATTTTGATTTTTATTTGGTTGGCAAGAAGTAGGCAAAATACAGGACGTGAAAATTGTTAAGCAATTTTCAATTCTTTCAAAATGCGTGAAGTAACTTACCTAGCCCTCAAGGTAATTTCTTATTCCTTCGTTTTTAAATATTCCGCCCAAGGAAGTTCTATTCCCATCCTGGCAACCGAAAGTGTTTTACCTACTTTATGGAAAATTGACTTAGGAATTAAATTCCTATGAAATATAACTTCCTGTAGGAATTTAATTCACATGTGACAACCAAACGAGGCCTAAGTACTAGAACTACTAGTGCCTAGTGGTGGACTCATACACATCGATATGACACTTTTGGAATAAGCTATGCAAAGTCATTAGCTCACCTGTTTTACCTAAATTTGGCCTCTACACGTATTTTTGACTGTTTTAGGTAGCTTAAAGGTATTTTCATGACATTTTTGTAATTAGTGTTTTTTTTTTCTTTAATGCCTATAAATTGGATAATTGGCTGTAATTTACCTTCACTACTCATTTTATGAAATACAAACCCTAAAATTTTTCTCAACATCGGTAGACTCCAAATATTTTCCTTGTGTTATGACCACTCACAGAACACCGAAATTCTAAATCGAAATAATAATTACACACAAAATTGGGGAATAATATTAAGGAAACCAAAATTTACATGTTTCAGTCGAAGCCTGCATCCACGAAGGGGAGTATAGTAAATCCATTATATCATTGAAAGTTTATATCAGAAACATTTTAGATCGTAATATTTTCTTAATCCCACAGGTCTCAATTGAACTGATTCAATCATTTACTATATAAATAAAGTCTAATACAATTAAGTTCTACACATAACTGAACATAACAATTTGATGCTTTCACTATTGTTTTTGTACTTCTCTTTGCACATGAACATCGCTTTGAAACATTTCCCCTTTTACCTAAGTATAAGGATAAAAAAGAAGTCACCATGTCAATGATTAAACGTTTTAACCCCCAAAAAATTCAAAAGCAACCACCACCCAACAATGCACGTGAACCGCGAGCAAACAAGTTCAATACAATCAGACTTTATATATATCCTAACACTTTAATTTGACGTGTTTAATATCATTTTTATACTTTTATTTGCAGATCAATACCCCTTTGAAGTTTAAACTTCTCTTCACATTGGACTCCTGGTACCATTTGTTAAAATTATCCACAATATAAGTAAATCCTAAATCGAAATAACAATCACACACAAAAAGGGATTGGAGAGAATATCGAAATTCACGTGGTTTGACCGAAGCCCATCTCTACGGAGGAGAACACAATAATTCACTATATTTTTAAAAGTTATATAAAACATCTTAACTCTCAATAATTCTCAATTCTAACTCGAATCATAAAGGTAAAATGCATAACTTTTATGTATATAAAGCCACCGTACTAAAATCCTAGTATGTTATGTGGACCAATCCTAAATTTTATAAAAAGGTCTAATATAACTAAACTCCACTCATAATCGGACAACTCATTTCATTTACCAAAGGATAAAAAAGAGAGTTACTATGCCAATGATTAAACGTTCTACCCAGAAATAAATCAAAAGCAACTACCACGTACTACGATAAACGAGACAATAACTCCTCAACACCACTTATTTTCTTAGTATATATTTGCAACACAAACCCAAATTCAACTCAAAACCCGCATACATTACTATGGGATCCTTAACATCGATGTCGTCGAGGGATCCTTAGCATCGATGTCGTCTTCGTCGTCGTCGTCATGGCCATCGAAGCCCCATGTAGTATGTGTCCCGTACCCGGCACAGGGACACATGAACCCGATGCTCAAACTCTCTAAAATCCTTCATTCCCAAGGCTGCCACATCACTTTCGTTCTAACCCACTTCAACCGCGACCGCCTTCTCCGCTACCGCGGCCTCTCCTCCCTCGCCGGCCTCCCCTCCTTCCGTTTCGCCTTTATCCCCGACGGTCTCCCTCCCTCTGAAGAATGCGACGCCACGCAGGATATCCTGGCTCTCTGCGCCTCGACCGAGCGCCATTGCCTGGCTCCTTTCCGGGAGTTGGTGGCGGGACTGAATGATACTGGCTCGTCGGGGGTGCCACGGGTAACGTGTATAGTGGCGGATGTGAGCATGGCGTGGACCGTGGAGGTGGCCGAGGAGGTGGGGGTGCCGGTGGTGATGCTGTGGACCGCTAGTGCTTGTGGGTTACTGGGGTATGAGCAGTACGCCAAGCTTGTGGATATGGGCTTAGTCCCCTTTAAAGGTAACTAGTTTGCCACGTTTTATCTTGTGGATGTGGGCAAGCGTTGGAAAAAAAAAAAAAAAAAAAAATATATATATATATATATATATATATATATATATATCCAGTGTCTCAAGGACTCCCGCTTACGCAGGGTCTGAGGGGCGGATGTACGCAACATTTTCCTTTCGGGGTGTTAACCTGAAGAGAGACTATTTTTTAGTGCCTCCAACCTGAGGATGAGAACTTTTCAGGAGGTCACTCATCTTGATACTACTCTCACCCAAGCACGTTTAACTTCGGAGTTCTAATGAGATCCAGTGACGGCGTCTTAATGCCCTCTTTGATCAAGCATTGAAGAAAATATATATAAATAATAAACACAAAGTTTGGATTTATCTCGGTTACAAACTTGGGTGTGAAAATCGTATTGAAAACCGTGTTGAATAACTACAAGATCTACTATAGAGTCATTTAGTTCTACGTCACCAAAGCCTAGTGTGGGATTCTGTTCAAAAAAACCTAGAGTGGGATAGATAGTGACTAAAAGAAATGCCAAAAGGTAATTTATCTCACATAATGCAATAGTTGAGAAGGTATATTTTTCGGAAAGGATACTTTAACTATCAGGCTATGTGATAAAAAATGACATATTAACTATCAATATTTTTGTTTGAAAATAAATATTGAGTGCCTGTTAATACAACCCTATTATTTTGGAGGCATTGCGTCTGCAAGACTATTATGTTAAAAACGAAAATAGTTATAAAAAAAGTAATTCGCTACACAACTTGAATTGAATTGTCTTTGAATGAAGTGAACTATGCGTGGCAGATGAGAGTTACACAACAAATGGGGAGCTAGACAGAACCGTAGACTGGATCCCAGCCATGGAAGGCATCCGCCTAAAGGACCTGCCCTCGTTCATCCGCACCACCGACCCTCACCACTTCATGCTCAACTTCGCCCAGCGCGTCCTGCGCCTCTCCAAATCCACCTCCGCCATTCTCTTCAACTCCTTCCTTCCCTTCGAATCCGATGTCTTCCATTCTCTCTCCTTCCTTTTCCCCCCTCTCTTCCTTGTTGGTCCCCTCCACTTCCTCCTCTCCCAATTCGAATCTCCAGACACCAAATCTATCAGGTCCAATCTATGGAAAGAAGACCCACTTTGCATAGATTGGCTCAACTCCCAGAATCCCAGTTCTGTTGTTTATGTCAACTTTGGGAGCATTACTGTCATGACGAATGATCAGTTGATTGAGTTTGCATGGGGTTTGGCTAATAGTAAGAAACCCTTTTTGTGGATCACGAGGCCGGATTTGGTTACCGGGGGCTCTGCGGTTTTACCGGGGGAGCTGGTGGAGGAGACACAAAAGAGGGGGCTGATAACTAGCTGGTGTGATCAAGAGGCAGTGTTGAGCCACCCGGCTATTGGGGGGTTCCTGACCCATTGTGGGTGGAATTCGATAATGGAGAGTGTTTGTAATGGGGTGCCAATGCTGTGTTGGCCGTTCTTCGCAGAGCAGCAGACGAATTGTTGGTTTTGCTGTAGGAAGTGGGGGATCGGGATGGAGATTGACAGCAATGTGAGGAGGGAGGAGGTGGAGAAGCAGGTGAGGGAGTTGATGGAGGGCGATAAGGGGAAGGTGATGAGGAAGAGGGCTGTCGAATGGCGACGATTGGCGGTGGAGGCGACCGGGCCAACTGGGTCTTCTTTTATGAATCTGAAGAATGTGATCAACAATGTGCTTCTTGGTAAAAAATAGGCAAGATATATTCAGTTGTATGACATCGAGCTTCGTTTGGTCTAGTGCTGATGATCGTCGGGATCAAAGATGTCATTCGGGATTGAATTTCCACTAATAGCAAAATACTCCTTCCTCTCTTTACCAACCTACAAGAAAATATTCAATTGTGTAATGGGATTGTATTTAAGTAATGCAAATATAAAATAATATCATATTCAGTTGTTATAAGAACAATTAACGTTTATGTAGTGGTTAGACTATTTATCTTCTTTAACATAAGGTATTCTTTTGAAGTTTATCTCTTTATGCCCAATGTTGGTGGCTCTAAAAAGAAGTTTAATTGTTACATGTATGTTTGAAACTTGTGACATTTGGGGTTGTATAATTGTTTATGGGGCTTGGGCTTTATGCAATCACGATAAAGTTTTAGATTTAAAGCTCATTTCCCTCTTCTCGAAATTTTAGTAGCTGTACTTCGAGTAATATTCTACCTCTTAACATTGGAAAAGATATTTTGTTATGAAATATCTTTGTAAGAAGATACTTGAGACTTTGCCATTTGTTATGATATTACAAGGATAAATCTTGTTGAATGCTTCACGTGTGAGTCAGAATCCCACGTTGAAATTATGAGAGTGAAGAAAGTAATTTATAAGTGTAATTGGTTACTGTACCTATTGTCAATTAGTTTTAAGATAAAATCTTATTTGAGCTTATATATGGATCTCATGTATATATTAACTTCATAAAAGGGTGAGGGCATGTGCAGTAAACGTGGTTGGACAGTGAAAACTAAAAAAATGGGGAATTTGAGATCAGTCCAAAATCCTAGAAATTTTAGTAATTATCACATTATACTATTCAATCAAATCTTAGGGTATCAAATTAATTAGGATTTCATTGTACTTGTAACGTTAAACAAGTCCATTACCATCACTAAACTATCACTTCTCATTTGCACCCATTATACTTTACCACTCAAACAATAATAGAGGAAGAGAACCAAGCGATTATGGCTTCTACTGCAGTGAACAAAGTACAAGAATCGAAACCACACGCAGTATGCATACCGTTCCCATCCCAAGGCCATATCAGGCCGATGTTGAATCTAGCCAAGCTTCTCCACTCTAAGTTAGGCTTCCACATCACCTTTGTCAACACCGAATTCAACCACCACCGCCTTCTCCGATCTAGAGGCCTCGAGTCTCTCTCCCGCCTCCCCTCCTTTCGGTTTGAGGCCTTCCCTGATGGGTTACCGCCCTCTGACTTGGATGCAACGCAAGATATCCCGACCCTTTGTCGCGCCATCCTTAACAACCAGTTATTTGAGCCCTTCAAGAGGGTTCTGCGTAAGATTGTAAACGACGGGCAGGACTCGGCTAGCGACGTGCCGCGGGTGATGCTTGTTGTGGCGGATGCTGTGATGCCGTTCACCATGGATGCTGCAAAGGATGTCAGTTTGCCTGTGGTTTTGCTCTGGACAGCTAGTGCCTGTGGGATGTTGGCTTACGCAGAGTGCCAATCTCTTATTGACAAGGGCATCCTACCTTTCAAAGGTACACTTTATTTCATATATTCGGAAACAGCCTTTCGTTAGGCTATCACCTCAAAGGGATAAGACTACGTACATCCCACCCTCCCAGACCCTGCTTATGCAGGAGCCCTTAAAGGCTATGGGTCTGTTGTTGTACTTTATTTCATATATTCTTGTCTCAATGTCTATCTAAGGGCTAATATGACAAGATCCATGGTCATAAGTTAATCAAAAATGCCACAATTCCATCTCTAAGTCAATGACATCGTACATAGTATGTTTCAGTGTATGTTAAATATCACGTGATGGGTTTTTCATAAAAATTAGACCCAATATTTCATAAGATAAATTTTACAACTATGCAGGCATACAATTAATAATTTTGTAACCTATAATTATATTAGATATCGAGGAACCATTTGTTCCAAAAGCTTAAGCTGATGGGTGAAGACCTAAGAATAATTTTATACTCTAACATGCCCCTTCAGGTGAATGCCAATTGGGTTTGAAGGGCAGATAGTACACAGGCCCACCTCATACATTGTACTTAAATTGTTTTATTAAGTGGGGGCTATTGAGATTCGAAATTGTGACCTTTTGGTCAACAAGGCTTTGATATCATATCAAGGAACTAGTTTTTCCAAAAGCTTAAGCTGAAGGAAGAAGGCCCAAGAATAATCTTATACTCTAACACTAGGTACACAAATTAATCGTTTTTATAGTATAATTTAGCATTTTCTTACGTGAAACGATCACTTTTTAGATGCGAGCCGCATAGATGACTATCTTGGTATGGAGATGGAAGTGCCACCGGCCCCCATGAGAGGCATGCGCTTCAAGGACATGCCAAGTTTTATAAGGACTACTGACATGCATCATGTCATGAACGCCTTTCACTTGGTTGCCGTCAAGAGGTCTTGTAAATCTGGGTTCCCCATCATCTTCAACACTTTCCATGCCTTCGATCACGACGTCCTCCGATCAATCTCTAACATTGCTGTTGGCCCGCTGTGCACCCTGGGTCCATTGCAACTCCATATGAAACAACTCGAGTCAGATGATCAGATTAATTCATTAGGATCAAATTTATGGAAGGAGGACACCGATTGCCTCCGTTGGCTTGATTGCCAGAGGCCTAAATCAGTGATTTACATCAGTTTTGGTAGCATCACAACGATGTCAAATCAAAACCTGATCGAGTTTGCTTGGGGACTAGCGAACAGTAACATGCCCTTTCTTTGGATTATTCGTCGAGATTTGGTAGCCGGAGAATCTGCGGTAGTACCAGCAATATTTGTGGAGGAGACGAGAGATAGGGGAATGTTGGCCAACTGGTGTGACCAAGAGAAGGTGCTAAGCCACCCAGCTACAGCAACATTCTTGACTCATGCGGGGTGGAACTCTACAATCGAGAGTATTAGTAGTGGAGTGCCGGTGATGTGTTGGCCGTTCTTTGCAGAGCAGCCGACGAATTGTTGGTTTAGCTGCAACAAGTGGGGGATAGGAGTAGAGGTTGATAAGGATGTAAAGAGGGATGCAGTGGAGGCGCAAGTGAGGGAGATGATGGAGGCGGAGAAGGGGAAGGAGATGCGGAGGAAGGCAGAGGAGTGGCGGAGACTGGCGGTGGAGGCAGTGCTGCCACCAAACGGGTCTTCGTACATGGACTTTGCAAAATTCATCAAGCAATTGCAACATGTAGAGAATCATTTCTAATCAATGCACCTCGGACGTTCAAATTTGAATTTGAGTTGTGGATTATGGAATTGGAAATGTTCTTTACAAGAGAACAAATTTGCATAGTTTGTATCGCTTTACATAATTGTGCTTTTCTACGTAGCTCCTTTGTTTCTCACATACATTGTCATATGCGTGTAAACTCTATGAGCTAAGCTGAACATCCTTTGGTTTGTCTTCAAACTTAATAAGTTTTAACCGAGCCGAGTTTTTGTCAAGCTTTTGATAGGTTTTTGAAACTTTATTCGCAATTCAGTAAAATATTAGTATTCTAATAGTCAACTTTCTCCGCTCAATAATCTAATCGAGATGTCGTCAAGCCACGCTATTAAAACTATTTATGAGCCATGATCATGCATCAAATGTTTATCACTTAAGAGGACATTTAAATTACTTGAGTCCATCAAAATTCATCGAGCCATAAAAAAAATGTTCATGATTCACATGATTAGTAATGTTTAGAATTACAGAACAAGATTAAACAAAATTATAATAAGCAAGATTCCCGGAGAGTTAGAATATCAAATCATGCAATTGTAAATGCAACTTGTCTTTTTCTTCAAAAAATACTTTGAATCAAATTCATCATCAAACCAAATCACTTTTTTTTTTTTTTAAACATTTGGTAAAAATAGTACACCCTCTTCTCAGAAGGAAATCTAAGATTAGAAATACCTTTCGATTCGGAAACACGAGACTAATAACGTCCGACCAGTAATAAAATCTAAAACCATTCGAGATAGTCATATTCTTCTAAAAGTTATTACAGTTGAGGACATCAAAATGTAAAGCAAAGTAGCAACTTTTTTTTTTATTTATTTATTGAAACCCACCGTTACATCAAAACAAACATCGAAAGCTCGTCATGCTAGAGCGTATAAGTGCACACATCAAAGTCCAAAAATATCGTTCAATTCCAAATTCATCGATAAAAGTCGAAATCTGATGTCAAGATTTTAATTATTCATTGCGGCGACTCCAGGATTTTCATTTTTGGGGAAAAAGCACATCATTTTTTAACTTCAAGAGGTCTGTATATGACGGGCCGTTTGGCAGCACTGCTTCCTCTGCCAGTTTCTTCCACTCCTCTGCCTTCTTCTTCATCTCCTTCCCCTTCTCCCCCTCCATCATCTCTCTCACTTGTGCCTCCACTACCTCCCTCTTCACATCGCCTTCGATCTCCATCCCTATTCCCCACTTGTTGCAGCAAAACCAGCTATTAGTTTGCTGGTCTGCGAAGAATGGCCAGCATAACATTGGAATTCCAGCACCGATACTCTCCATTGTGGAATTCCATCCCGCGTGGGTCAAGAAAGCAGCGGTAGCAGGGTGATTCAGCACTTTCTCTTGGTTGCACCAACTAGCTATCATTCCTCTGTCTTGGATCTCCTCCACAAACTCAGGTGGCAAACCAGTAGAGTCTCCACTAACGCTGTCTGGCCTAATAATCCATAAAAAGTGATGCTTGCTATTTGCTATGCCCCATGCAAATTCATCTAGAGTTTCTTGTGACATGGTCGTGACACATCCAAAACTGATATAAATAACGGATTTAGGCTTTTGGGTATCAAGCCATTGGAAGCAAGAGTCATCCTCTTTCCACAAGCTATTCCCAAGGGCCCTGGTTTCCTCATCCAATCCGACCTTATTTAGCATAAGTTGCATGGGACCAAGGCAGTACATGGGACCGTCAGTGATGGTTGCCAAGTCACGAAGGACTTCCTGCTCTAGGGCATAGATGGTGTTAAAGATGATGGGCCAGCCAGATTTGCGGGTGGTCTTGTCAGCAACCAAGCAGTATTGGAGAACAACATTGTCAAGGGTAGTAGTCCTATATAAAGTTGGGACGTCTTTCAAGCGTATGCCTTTCATGGATTCTGGTGCCCAGTCAACCACCGTCTCTAGAGTCCGGTCTGTCAAGTATGACTCTGCTTAAAAAGTAACATGAACACAAGATTAACATCGTTTTGAAAGAACAAGGATAACGATTAGTAGATAAAAATATAAATGTTAACCAAACACATTACATGATAAAAACCGACCTACTAGAAGAGGAGGTGTGGAACTCTAACGTGTAACCTCATGCATAACCTAAACTAGAGCTAGACGACATCGCGGATGTGCTGGGAGAATTACATAACACACAACGAAACCGAAAAACTAAATAAAATAACATATTGCAATTTATGTGAAATTTTTTTCTCATGAAATATCACGAGACCCAATTGTGTGCCTTATTCACTATTGATATTATTGGACTATAGTCTCCAACGATAATGTAAAACCCACACATTTTCTCAACTTTCTGTAACTTTTGCGCAGACAAAGCTACAAACCCTCCCACAACGTAACTTGTGCACAGACAAAACGATATATAAACCCTTCCAAAAGCAACTTTTTGGACTGAAAATTTCAATCTCTCAATCAAATCATCCGAATTTGACTTTCTTCATCGCCAGATCAACAACAGACACACTCACAAACAAAACATTGACACTCTACTCTCCCCCTTCTTGAATACAAATTCAAGCAAGAACTCTTCAGAATTGATACCTAACCCTTTCCCCACTAAAATTCAAATTCAAACTTATTTAGTTAGATCAATCTTACTCTAACCTCAATAATATTTTCTCTCTGTTCACTATTAATTTAATTTGTTTTTCCTAATGATTCTTGGACAACAATATCTAAGAAATCTCAATGCAGACATGTATTTTCACGAACTAAATACCCAAAACAGAATCTGTGCGGCCAGCCTCCGGAATCCTTGTTAGGACCATCCATAAAATATCGAACTACAAATAGAAATAGTAAACACAAATTGAAAGGGATTGGGGGAAAACTTATAAAAAAAAAATTTATGAAATTCAACCGAAGCCTATATCCACAGAGGGGAAGCAGCAATATTCACTATATAAACCGAGGATCACAATGTTTCACTCGCTTTTGCTCACATTACACCAACACAAGACTGCCATATGAATAGGCCTCTTACAATCGAAACTACTTAAAGTCTAAGAGTCATGCCATTAACATAGCCCCTAATAAATTCGGCCATGATTAATGACGGTTACCGAGAGACTAACAGTCTCCACACTTAACAATCCTGCCTACCAGCAAGCAGCAGGGTTTCGTTGAAGTTATTTACCCTATGGGGAACTCATATTTGTAAATTTGTTCAATCAGTCTTTAATATTTTCTTTTGTTTAAAATAATTTTAATTTTTGTAAGTTAATTCATATTAGTCCCCTGTCCCCTTTTCTTTTTTTCCAAATAGACAATAATGGTTTAGTTTATGAATAAATAAAAGACCAGCAGACAAACTCCAACCAACATACGAGTTCTTTACATTGTTGGTTACTCATGTTTCTAGTTTTGTTCAAATTGATCTCTTATTTTTTAAAATTTGTCAAAATTAGTACCTCATCTTTTCTTTTGTTCAAAATGGTTCCTTATGTTTTATTATATGACAAAATTAGTCCTTCATCTTTTTAATTTTTACCTAATTTCATTCACAAAATAGGGGACTAGTTTTTTGAACAAAAGTAAAAAAGCTAAGGGATCAATTTGAACAAAATTATAAAAATGAGGGATCAATTTAAAAAAAAATAATAATAAGAGACTAATTTGAAAGAACTAAGCCCAAGCACAGTTAACGTCGGAGTTCTAATGGGATCCGGTGCCTTAGTGCCTGGTAAATGAACCCCTATAAGGTTGGGGATCCTCGAAAACAGCCTCTCGGCAGGGTTACACCCTAAAGGGATAAGACTGCGTACATCCACCCCTCCCAGATCCCGCTTACGCGGGAGCCCTTGAGGTACTAGATCTGTAGTTGTTGTTGTTATTGCAAGCGAAAAATGGTGTAAATAACTCACCCACATACAAAGATCAGGCACAAATGGAGTAAATAACTTGGTTTAGCGATTTGATTCTATTGACAATCATATAATTATTTCATCGTCATTTTTACAACTAAATCATTCCTTACCAAGTATTTACAGGAGACCTTATACATTCTAAATGCTTCAGCCCTGTAGATCTGATTTAACAATGAAAAAATTGCACCGAAATCTTTTGTCAAAATTTTTTGTTGTGTTTGTCCAGATTCAAGTTGAGGCCAGTGGTGGATCGGAGGGACCGAGTCCTTTTTTTAGGGTTTCTCTTACTTGTCATAGTGAAAATATTTTTGTAGGGCTTTGACTAGATTTTATTTTCTATCTAGTAAAATTCTTAACCTTCGCCGGCGATTTTTCCTTCTTTTTGAGGGTTCTTCATTTAAATACTAGTATTTTCATTTCTCTTTCTCCCTTATGTACTTATATGTTTTTTTTTTCTTGTTTCATTTTTGTATCTAAATCAAACACAAATCTTATGGATTTCACCTAACAAGACTGAATTAAGGATCATTCTATGGCATCATTCAATGCGGTCCAAACAACAGATCAGGCCTAATTCTACCCCTATCGAACCAGAACCAAAACCAAACCCAAATTGTTGAGACTCCACCTTTGAGCCTTGTAATTAGAATCCCACATTGGAGTTGTGAGAGAGAAGAGATCACCTTATAAGCCAAGTGAGTTACTCCACCTATTGCCAATTGGTTTTAGGATGGAACCTCACTTGGGCTTATATGTGGATCTCATGTGTTCCAACTCCGTAGGTTGGGCCCAAAGGCCCATTGGATATTTAACATGGTATCAGAGCGGGTTGATGATCCCGATTTCTTGTTTGTTGTACCATGTCCTCATGAAGAGGGGTGCATTTGAATTTGTTGCACCAAGGGCCTCTCCAGTGAATGTTTGATCCAAGTGGGTCGGAGAAGGCGAGTGTTACGTTTATCGTAGACTCACATGTGAGGGGGAGTGTTGAGACTCCACCTGTGAGCCTAGTAATTAGAATCCCACATTGGAGTTGTGAGAGAGAAGAGATCACCTTATAAGCCAAGTGAGTTACTCCACTTATTGCCAATTGGTTTTAGGATGGAATCCCACTTGGGCTTATACGTGGCTCTCATGTATTCTAACTCCGTGGGTCGGGCCCAAAGGCCCGGTGAAATTTAACACAAATCAACATAGAGGGTTTCTGAAGTCGCACCTTTGAAGGGGATAACCCCCCTGTCAATTAGAGGTTGAAACATAGAAAACCCCAGAAGCCCACAAGCACTTGCGTTCCAGAATATCACCACTGGTATGTTCAGATCCTTCCCAGCATCGGCCGTAAAGGGCATCGCAAAATCCCCTATTATATGCGTCACCGGCGGGTGTTTCCCTTCAGCAGCCTCTGCGTTAAGCTTGTGGATGAGCTCCTTGAAGAACCCCAGGAAGTTAGTAAGCACAGAGTTCCACAGAGTGGGAAGATCCTGAGTGGCGTCGCCGTCGGCATGGGGAAGACCGTCGGGAATGGTGACGTAGCGGAAAGAAGGGAGGCCGGCGAGGGCTTCAGGGCCGCGGGAGCGGAGGAGGCGGCGGTAGTTGTACTCGGTGTGGACAAAGGAGATGTGGAAGTTGAAGAAGGGAGAGTGGAGGAGCTTGGCGACTTTGAGGAGGGGGTTGACGTGACCTTGCGCCGGGAATGGCACAACCACCGCGTGGGGTTTCTGATCTCCGGCAGCCATGGATTCTCTCTCTCACACGAAGGTGATAGAAGTTGAAATGGGTGCGTTGGGTGTGATGCGGGAGTTAAGAGTATATAAAAGTGGGTGCCGTACACGTGTAAGTCTATTATTGGATGAGGGTTTTTTTTGTTTTTTTTTTTTTTTTAATTCGTTGGGGTGGTCGTGTAAGTGTATAATTGGGGGAGTTTTTTTTAGATAAATTATAGAAACTCTTGTAACGTTTGTTTTTTTTTTTTTTTTTTTTTTTGAACATTAATGTCCGAGGGCAGGAAAAACTAGATTTATAACTGATCAGAGTTTATAAGAGAAATCAAGAGTGGAGGGGGGACCGCCCACCATTAATGAGTACAACGACGACTTAAGTAACAACGAGCAACAAAATGGGTCACCCTATTACACGATCTAGGTGACCAACAAAAGAGATATGAAGAAAAACAGGCAGAAGAGGCTAACATAATAATATCCTCAATAATAGCACTACAATTCCATGTAATGGGAGAAGAACGAGAAATAAAGCGAATAGAAACCAAACAATCAGACTCAATGATGACGTTCTTCTAGCAATAGGAGAATGCAAGGGAGCAAGCGGCTCTTATTGCGAGACATTCGGCGATAAGCGGAGAAGAAGCGATAGCATTGCCGCACCATCCTCCCACAATCAAGCCCAAATGAGATCGAGCTACAACCGCAAGGGCAGCTGAGGAGTGGGAGTCAAGAGCAGCGTCGGTGTTGATTTTGATCCAGTTATTCGGTGGTGGAATCTAATGCGAGGGATCAACAGGAGGGGGAGTAGCTGGACGTTGTGGTTTTGCAGCAGCCGGTCAAGGTTCTGCAGCAGCTGGTCGAGGTTCTGCAGCAGCAGGTTGGGTCTACAGCAGCTGAGGGGCGATAGCAGGTGTGATGCCAGCGGCTACGTAGTTAGATGCACAGAAAGCGATTGACGCGAGCGAGACATTGGTTGATTCAAAAATAAGCTTGCATCGTCTTTTCCAAATTTCCCAACAAAGAATGGAGATCCTGGATAAAGAGTCATCATTAAAAATGTTGTTAGAGCAAATTGAATCCCACCAGTGATGGAAGCCATTGAACCCTTGCTCGGAGGGGCGGAAGCCAAGGGGGGAGGCAAACCAACAAGCTTTTGCCCATGGGCAAAGAATGAGGGTATGCTCGGTAGACTCGATGATACCATCACAACGAGGACAAAAAAGATGGGGAGTGAGATTTCTCTTCCAAAGGTTTTCAAAGGTAGCGAGAGCATTAGAGGAGGCTCTCCACATGAAGTGTTTAATTTTTGGAGGGATGGGGAGAGACCAAAGAGTATGAAGGCTAGAAGGGGAGCAAATGGAGGAACTTGTGGATGTGGGAGAATGGTTGATGGGATTTTGAAGAAGAGACCAGAGTTTGTATCCTGATTTGACGGAGTAGGTACCGTGTTTGTTGTGGTGCCAAATGAGGGAATCATCCTTGTATGGGTTTCCGATTGGGATTGAAAAGATTGCCTTAGAAACATGATTGGGGAAAAGGTGAACAGAGAGTCGGAATTCCATTTGCGGGCACTCGGGATAATAAGATCGGTGACCTTTGAAGGTATCTCGTTTCCTACGGGTTTGGGCCCAACCGAAAAGGAGGGAAGTTGAGGGACCCATTGATCGTCCCAAATGTTAACGCAAGAGCCACTGTTTACGTTCCATCATAATCCTTTTGCAATAAATTTTCTTCCATCAATAAAACTTCTCCAACCCCAAGAGGGGTTAGGACCGAGAGGGGCCTTAAGGATGGAAGAGTTTTGGAAATAGACACCTTTAAGAATTTTGACCCAAAAAGCGTTTGGATTTTGGAGGGCCTTCCAAACTTGTTTAGCAAGAAGAGCATTATTGATCCCTTGAAAATCGCAAAAACCGAGCCCTCCACAAATTTTAGGACAAGAAATGAAATCCCAACTTTTCCAATGGACACCTTTATCTTCAATCGCACCCCCTTTCCACCAAAAGCGGGCAAGGGAGTAATTAAGTTTTTTAATGACACCGAGTGAAATTTTGTAGCAAGACATGACATAAGAGGGGATGGCCGATACCACGGATTTAAGAAGAATTTCACGACCCGCATGGGAAAGAAGTTTTGATTTCCATCCTTACATTTTGTTACGAATTTTGTCAAAAAAGAAGTTAAGAGCACATTTTTTTGATCGACCCTAAATGATTTGAGTTCCGAGGTACCTGTCATTCTCATCCATTTCAGTCACTCCAAGAGTCTCCATACATTCTCCTCTTATCCAAGAAGGGGTATTGGAGGAGAAGAAAGCATGAGATTTATGGAGGTTAATTTCTTGGCCCGAAGCTGCACAAAAAGTGGAAAGAGTTTTTTTGATATTTTCGCAGACAGGTTTGGAGGCATTGAAAAAAAGGACACAATTATCCGCAAAAAAGAGGTGAGAGAGAGGGGGGGGGGGGGGGGGGGTAAAGAGGTTTGATTTTAAAACTTTTCCAATCCCCTAATCTTTCCGCTTTTTGTATAAGAGTGGAGAGGGCCTCCATGACAAAAAGGAAAAGGAAAGGGGAAAGAGGATCACCTTGCCTTAGGCCTTGAGCGATGGAAAAATGGTCAATTCTTTCACCGTTCAAGACCGGGCTAACTTGAACCGAAGAAACACATTCCATGATCCAATTAATGAAAAGATCGCAAAAACCCAATTTTTTTAGGACACATTCAAGGAAGGACCATTCCACCTGATCGAAAGCTTTGGAGAGATCGAGCTTAAGAGCCATGAAGTGCTTACGACCTTTTCTTTTGTTTTTGAGAGCATGAAAAGCTTCCTGAACAACTAAAATATTGTCTTGAATTTGCCTCCCCTTGACAAAGGTGGATTGAAAAGGGGAGATGATGGAGTTCATAAATGGTTTGAGACGGTTTGAAATTATTTTCGAAATAATTTTGTAACAAAAGTTACAAAGGTCGATAGGGCGGAAATGATTTAAACGTTCTGGTTTGTGGATTTTTAGGATGAGAACAATGTTTGTATTATTAAAATTTTTTGGTAACTTCCCGTGAACGAAAAAACATTGCACCGCTTCGCAAACGTCATTTGAAATGATATCCCAATAGGAGGTAAAGAAAATACCTGGAAACCCATCCTGACCTGGCGCTTTGTGGCCTCCGAGCTGGCTGACAGCCTACCAGATCTCACTGTTGTCAACCGTGGCAGTGAGAGCCTGGTTCATGAAGTGGCTCACTTTTATTTCGATATTTGCGGTGGCCGCATCAGTCCCAGTACACCCTTTTGATGAGTAGAGGTTTTTAAAGTGGGCGGAGATCATGTTTTTGATTTGGGTTGAGTTATCAATCCAGATTCCAAGGTCATTTTTGAGTCTTCAAATTTCATTTCTTTTGTTACGTTGCATGGTGGTGGCATGGAAGAAGCGGGTGTTTTTATCACCGTGTGTTAACCAATTAATCCGAGAGCGTTGGTGCCAATGTCTCTGTTCCGCTTCCCACCAAGAAATGAGCTCCTTGTTAAGGGCCGATTCTTCTCTTGCGACCTCAGGAGAGGCCGCATAACATTGAAGTTCAGTGAGCCTTTTGAAAATGAAATTAAATTTTTCCACCCGTTCTCTTCTTCTTGCAATACTCCAATCTTTTAGTTTTTGCCGGCATGATTGGAGTTTTGCAGGAAGGAGAGGCCTTTGTGGGATTCTCATTCGAGAGGACCAACCAAGGTTAACTGTATTTTTACAATCGTCTTCAAGGAGCCATTTTGTTTCAATTTTGTTTTAGTGATAAAAATTTTTTTACATAAATAAAATTATTTATTAAATTTTTTTTATTTTTAAAAATTTATTACTTTATTATAATTTTTTGACTATTTTACCCTTTAAAATAAAATAGTTAAATATTTAATTTTATTTTTAAGGTAGGATTTTATGTTTAAAGAAAAAATAAGAATTTTTTTATATTTAAAAAAAAAGGGGATTTTTTATATTTATAAAAATTATTATTTCAATTAATTATATATTAATAATATTATAATATTAACAAAAAATATTATATTTTATCTAAAAAAAATGTTATATTTTATCTTATAATATTTTTTATCTTCTAAACTTATAATATTCTGACTATAATTAATTAAAATAATTATATTTTTTATTAATATAGAAAATTTCCTTAATTTTATTGCAAACAATATAAAATTTTCTAATTTTTGCCAAATAATATAAAACCCTTTCTAAAAATAAAATTAAACATTTAACCCCCTCACTTTTGAGAGTCAAAATGGCAAATGTTAATAGGGGTTAAGTGATAAATTTTTAAAAGTGAGGGAGTTTTATAAATGCCTTTATTTGTGAGAGAATTTTCTATTTTTGAAGCAAAAAATAGAAAAATTTTCTATAATTTACCCTTTTTTAATTGAATAAAAGAAAATCATTATTATTTGTTATTGTGGGTTTTGTTTTATATAAAAAATTTATTATTTTTCACTTAATCAACACTATTTGTTAATTTTTTCAGAAAATTATCTTTGAATATGTAAAAGTTTGTAATTAATCACCTTAAATCTGAAGTTAATTGCTTGTGATGTACTGGTGGTTTTTATTAATTTTAGAGCACATATTAAATATAACTTAAAGTATTTGGGAGTATAATATTTATTCATTCCCTCCTCTATTAAGGTTTCAATCACGCCTCTTAAATAAAAAAGCAAGCAACATGCAATTCACGTCTCAAATATACTTAATAAATAAATAAAAAAATAAGCTAAAATCCACATAGAAGTCACATATATAATATATAACTTGTAGTTAACATAATTTAAATTTTAGAATTTAAAAACAATTTTTTTAAAAATTAAAAGAACTTTGCAATTAAGTAAAAAAATGATGATTTTTTAAAGTAATTTCTTGTAAGAAACTATTTTATTTATTTATATACATATATATATATATATATATATTTTTTTTTTTTTTTTTTTGACAACAGTAAGAACTTCCTTGTGGAAGGTGGGGAATAAATCCCCTCAAATTTTCTATAAATGGGAGATCACAATTACGGGTATATTTGAGCCGAGTCGAGTCTGAGCCTGTCAAGCTTGACGCTTGGCTCGGGTTCATTGAAACTCACCGAGCTTTTAAAGTTCAAATTTGAGCTTGGCTCGTCAAAAGCTCGAGCTTGGCTGGACTCGATCTAAATTTGGTGAGCTTCAAATTGGGCTTGTAATATTTCAGCTAATTTAAGCTCAATACAGGCTTGTTTAAGCTCCGGCTTGACTCATTTAGGCTCTAATATGACTTTATTAGGTAATATTTAAACAAATTTATTACACTAAAAAAAGCTTAAGTTCGTTTAGGCCCGCGAACCTACGAGCTCGAGCTTTACTAGACTCAGGCTTGGCTCGATAAGCTAAACGAGCCGTCTAGGCTCGGCTCGAGCTCAAAGCGAGCCGAGCTTTTCGAACTTTATACCGGCGTTGCTCATTTACTCCCTTATTTATAATTTCCTAAGTATGAATATGAACTCGGGTGGTGCAGTTGGCGGTCAGTGTTCTCCCATAGGCTATGTGCCCATAAAATATTTATTATAAATATTTAATGTAAGAGAATCCCTGCCCATCAAGTCATTGCTGGTGGGAAAAGGAAAGCTTATGGAAATAATTGTGCAACTTTATTTTTTTTTTTTTTTTGTACTTTAAAAAATTGGATTGTTCTGTTTCGTGTATAACGTGTTGGTGAATTTATTAAGTTAATATTATTTATATGACCAGGAAAAAGAGCTTATTTTATGTTTATTTAATAAAAAATTATAAATACTTATTACAAATAATAGAAAAGGTTCTCGCAATATAAGATGGTCATATGGCAGTGGAAATATGAAGAAAGTTACATCAATTTGTATCGGCCGGAATAAGAAAGGGTCTCGTCTAGTTAAGAAGTTTATTGAGCATTGCCAGAAGTTTACGCAATCTACTTCATGAGAGTTGCTCTTTCATATATTTATAGACAAATATTACAATAGCTGTAATACAACAAGTTTAGGCCCAGAGGACCATATACAATAATAGCATTGATGCCTGAGATATGAACGCTCTTATATATATTTTATACATATCAAAAGAAATTGAAAAACAAAACATTCGATACGTGAAATTGATAACATGATAAATTGCGTAAAATAAGCTTCGGTTATTTTTATCGCTTTAACTTTTACACAAAAAATTTACTAAGAATTGCAGCTTCGAATATGTGTCTTTACTTAGCTTTTTTCAAATTTGGCCACATTAAAGTATGTGTTGCGTTTGCTATATAGTAGCATTTAATCTTTATGCAAAGATAAAGGTAAAAAGTAATGCAATGGATACAATTAGTAAAATATAGTACATGAATTAAATGAAATTTAATAGGTTAGTGTATTATTTGATTTTATATATGAAAATTTTGATCAAAAGTTTGTTGACTTATAAAAAATTATATATGATTATATTTATGTCTGTAACAACTCGTTCTCAAGTACTGGTAGAGTGCAAAGAAATTTAATTCCGTTAATCTTGACTTATGTTTAATTATATTACTTGTAATAGCAATATATAAAATAGAAAAAAAATAATATAAGTCAATAATTTGATAGTTAAAGTGGCAAATTTAGCAAAATATAGAAAATGAACACTTAATTAGATAATAAGTAAGATTATTTTCAACTAATTTTTTGCTTTTTTATTCAAAAAATGCAGACATGTTTTGTAAAACGTGTATTATACAGCTAGTATAAAAAAAAGCATATTTTGTCGTATTATTGACAAAAATACATAAATAGCCTTTATAAACAAAAAAATACTAATAAGTGTTTAAATTCGTCAATTAGGGTTCATTACCAAGTACTAAGGCATTGGATCCCATTAGAACTCCGAAATTAAACGTGTTTGGTTGAGAGTTGTATCAGAATGGGTGACCTCCTGGAAAGCCCTTGTGTTGTCAACCCTATAAGATTGGGGGTCATCGAAAACAGCATTTCTGCAAGGTTACATCCTGAAGGGGTAAGGCTGCATACATCTACCCCTCCCAAATCCCACTAACGCAGAAGCTCTTGAGACACTGAATCTGTTGTTATTGTTTAAATCCGTCAATTGTACACATATTTTACTAATTATGATAGATACCAAAAAAATTATATTAAAAATATGTGAAATATATACAGCAAAATTTATTAAACAATAAAAAAAACTGATTTGACCCTTTTTTTTGGGTCCAACAAAAAAAAAAATTGACAAATTGAACAACATAAGAAACTGACAAATATAGGAGAGCTCATAAGCCATTTAATTTGAACAGACACTGCCACCAATAGACCATGTTGCCTTGGCCATTTTTTTCCGATAATTAGCGGCAAAGTCGCGATATAACAGGCACCTTGTACAAATGATACCTGATTCAATCTGCAGCAAAATTGGGGAACAAAACAAAGACGAGAAAAAAAAAAAACATACAACCGACATGGATAACAACATTACAGGACATGACACAGGTAAACAATTAACAAAACTGTAAGACTAGGACCACCACATTACATACAAAAGATAAAAAGTAGGGAAAGAGCAATTTACAACTTACATCATGTTTTTTTTATTTTTTTTATTTAATTGAGTAAGGAGACTCAACTCAAACTCCAAACACCGAAAGCACGTCACATTTGAGCATACACTTACACTTTTTTTTTTTTTTTTAATGTTGGTAAAGGCAGGGGAGGGGGTCACTAGTGGGGCTCGAACCCCGGCGCTCTCACATGGCAACCGGGCGCCTTACCACTAGGCTATGAGCTAGTTGCTCATACACTTACACATATGAAAGTTGAAAATAGCTTTTAATTAGAATCTAAAACATAGAAATAGGGACAAGATCAAGTTTAACTCTCTGTGGCAACTTCGAGATTTCATTTTTTGGGAAGAAGCACATCATTTTTCAGCTTCAGAAGGTTCAGGTACGATGATCCATTCAACGACACTGCCTCCTCTGCTAGTCTCCCCCACTCCTCTGCCTTCTTCCTCATCTCCTTTCCTTTCTCTCCCTCCATTATTTCCCTCGCTTGTGCCTCCACTACCTCTCTCTTCACATTGTTATCAATCTCCATCCCTATTCCCCACTTGTTGCACATGAACCAGCAATTTGTCTGTTGCTCGGCAAAGAATGGCCAACATATCATTGGAATTCCAGCACCGATACTCTCTGCTGTGGAGTTCCACCCAGTATGAGTCAAGAAAGCTGCCGTAGCAGGGTGGCTAAGCACTTTCTCTTGGTTGCACCAGCTAGCCAACATTCCCCTTCCCTTGGTCTCCTCCACAAACTCTGGCGGCACGGCAGCAGAGTCACCAGCAACAACGTCTGGTCGGACAATCCACAGAAAATGTTGCTTGCTATTCGCTAAACCCCATGCAAATTCAATCAAGTTATCTTTCGACATGGTCGTTACACACCCGAAACTAATGTAAATCACCGACTTAGCCTTTTGGGAATCGAGCCAATCGAGGCAAGAGTCGTCCTCTTTCCACAAGCTATTACCGAGGGCTCTAGTTTCCTCATCCAATCCAACCTGGTTCAGTGTAAGTTGAAGAGGGCCAATGGAGTACAAGGGGCCATCACAGACAGCAGCTAGGTCACGAAGGACATCATGGTCCAAGGCATCAAAGGTGTTGAAGATGATGGGCCAACCAGATCTACGAGTGGTCTTTTCAGCGACCATGCTAAATTGGAGAACAACATCATCAAGGGTCGTTGTCCTAATAAAAGTTGGGATGTCTTTTAGGCGTATGCCTTTCATGGAGTTCGGTGCCCAATCCACAACTGTGTCTAGAGTACCGTTTGTCATGTAGTTGGGATCTGCCAAAAAGCAACATCAACACATGATAGATTATCTTTTTGAAGGTACAAGAATACAACCCATTATGTTTCCAAGATTTACAGATGAAATTATGAAACTTAACCAAACATATTAAATGGTAAAACTGACTCGTTTCAATATTCCTGCACACACTCACTCGCGCACAACATAGAGTTGTAGACTATATCAAATCATGACTAACCACTCAAATCGGGCAAGATCGTAAATGATCCGAGTCTAGCTGAGCGTCTCCTTGCTCAATCTCGAGTCCAATAAGTGTTATTGAGCTCAAACCGAGCTTTTTAAATTTTGTTGGAACATGCTTCAGTAAGATATTAATATATTCGCTATTCACTCAACTGAACTCGTTTGACTAAGAAAGTTGAGTTGAGCTAAGCTTGCTATCTAGTCAAGTCATGCTCATAATTGGCCGTGCTTACTTTCAATCCGAGTTGAACAATTCAAGACTTCGAATTACTATTGCGTCATTATTAAACCATTTTGAACTACTATCGACCATTGTCGAACCTTACGAAGTGTTGGTGTATTTTCAAAATATGTGTTGAGTAATACGTATATATATGTTAAATGTTGTTTATGTATGTATAAGATGTATTTGAGATTGTCCCGATACTTGTTTTGAATGTTTAGAGCTTGTTAGGGGTGTGTGTCGACACATGGGCCATGTGTGTCGACGCACAATCCAACCGAACGATGGGGAAACAGCTGTGTGTCGACACACATGGCCCGTGTGTCGACACACAGCCCTTTACAGAAGCGCACGGAGGAAGTCTGTGTGTGGACACATAGGAAGTGTGTGTCGACACATAGATCTACAGTAACTCTGTGTCGACACACAGCTTCGACACACAGGTCTGTTTCGACGGTTCGTCCGCGCGGTTTTTCCCGGTTCTTTATTTTCTATTTTGGCTCTTTGTTTTGGGACGTCTCTTTAAATGTATACATATATTTATCTCCACACTTTGATGGTCAAATTATTGGATGGAACACACAAGAAGACAAATAAGATTGAAAGGGTCTTTGCATAAAAGTGTTCTTGTGTTGTGTTATTGAACAAAAACTCCAATCTCTCTATATCTCGATCTTTCTCTCCCTTTACACATTCTCACTTCATTTTTGGTTGTTGTTGTATCCCCGAGGATATTTCGTATAGCGAAATAAACCTTAAGGAAAGTGATTACACAGCCTCAACACCTGAGATCTCTCGGTTACCCGGTTGCAAGTATTTTGCAAGTATTTTGACATTTTGTTCTAACATTCTTAAGGTTTATAATTCATTAATTGAGAATGGCTTCTTCACTTTCCGTGTTTTGATGGCGAACCATGAGTGAGATTGGAGGAACGATGAATGGAGAGAATTGGGACATCTTCTTGGAACCATCTCTTGTATGAATTGCTATGGACAAAGGTATGTCGTTTAATTTTGTAAATTGTGAAACCATGATGCACTAAGATGAATGGGAATTTGTTTGTGCTTTGTTGATGATGCACTTGACTATTTTGCATATGGTTTCATAACATAATTCAAGAATTCATGATGATGATCAATTTGGGCATGTACAAGGATAACAGTGAAATGCCTTTTATGCTTTTTGGTTTATATCCAATTAATGGAATCAAGTTGTGTGAAACTTATACATTTGTTTTGGGATATAATCATGAAGTTCTATAGTGCCTAAGGAGTGGTTGATGCCTTATTATTTATGCATGAAAGTTAAATCTACTTGTGGGATTGAAATTCCAAAGATAAGAACTGAAACAGTCTATATCGCGGGGGGCTTTGCCCCCCGCACCCCCCGTTTTAAAGATCAGTGTGGTCCCTCTGCTCTACCACAGACTTCTGTTTGAAATCTAGACTCAAAAGTTTGAAACACAACACAACAATTGTATACCATGAATGTTGATCCATGACGAGTATACGTGTGAAAATTGAGAAATCATGATAATATTCAACTCAGACACCGGTTAGTTGTAGCTTGCATCTTGGATTTAAGAACAAGTGCACTAGAGTTAAATAGATAACAAATCAAATTACGAAAAGACATACTTGATATAAATTAGTATGTATGACTTGAGCATTAAAGTAAG
This sequence comes from Simmondsia chinensis, assembly GCA_018398585.1. Taxonomy (NCBI): domain Eukaryota; kingdom Viridiplantae; phylum Streptophyta; class Magnoliopsida; order Caryophyllales; family Simmondsiaceae; genus Simmondsia; species Simmondsia chinensis. Next base: position 486,694 of record JAGTTD010000001.1, on the reverse strand, counting down.
AGGAAATGGATGTTTTTGGTGGTTGTTGAAACCAGACGTCGAAGTGATGCTAAAAGAGAAGCCCTTTAGCGTGGTTGTTGAAACCAAACGCCAAGACGATGCCAAAACTTATAATAAGGCGGTGTTAATAAGGAAAATCCTTATGAAGTTAACTAGGCACCGAAATGATCCTGCTAATAATAATAAGAATTGGGTTATGTTCTGTTATAAATGGGTGATATAAAGATCCAGGCACTTCGCATAAATATGATTATAATTCATAAAGAATTCGATGGTTGGGATAAAGTACAAATTGTGCATTATGTGTGGTAAATTCATTGTTGTATGAAATAGAAGTTTGAACAATAATTAGATTGTGGTTTAATGCACGTTTATTAATAATTATGTGGAAATAAGCCCACAATAAAATTCAGTATGTTGATTTATTCTAGTGTTGACAGTCTTTGAGTCAATCTCATGTACGAATTGTTCGTTGACGGAATAAAGGAGTGAACTATAGTGGAGTTGGAAAATCATGAAAAATTGAGCGTAATCATGCTTATATGATGGAGCTATAATGATGATGCATGTCAGTTAATATAACTAAAAACGTGCATGTCCATAGACATGAAAGTAAGAGCATGGATATTAATATGGTTGTGCAATTTATGCTCAAATGCATGTTAGTAAAACTATGGATGTATTATTTCATCATATTGAAGATGGTGCATCATAAAAATGTTTGTGTAACCATATATGTTGATGTGGCTATGAGACCAAAGTTTCCATGAGCCATAATGTGGTGATGAACTCTATGGTTTGTGTCAGGTATATGTCTCAAAATTACTTGGCGCATTAAGGAGAAGGGCCGTGGAGAGCCCAATCGATCGGGTGGAGCTCGATCGATTGGGAATGTTACGTAAAATAGGGACGCATCCAGAGAGGCGGCCGATCAATCGGGAAACAGGGTTTACGAGCTTCTATAAATACGGACGTAGGGTACGTTAGAATTTATCCAAAGCATACGTGAGGTATTTCCCTCTTGCGGCGCCGCAACCAATAAAGTTGAGTGTGAGAGAGAATCATTGTAATTCTTCTTCTTCTTTTGTTCAATAATAAAAGCTCCGATCTTCGCCCGTGGTTTTCTCCCCTTTCGATTGTAAAGGGGTTTCCACGTAAATCCTTGTGTCTATTGTTTCGTTTCTCTTTTAGTCCGATTGTTTCTTGTTATTGTCGTGGTATTTGATTCGATTCAGATCCGAGTATATTATTTATTTCCGCACAAATTGGTATCAGAGCTTGGTTCTTCGAATTGATACAATGGCATCAAGTATTAAAACCGAGGTTCAGAAATTCAATGGTCAGGGAAGCTTTAGCTTATGGCAAGTCCGTGTGAAAGGACTCCTGACTCAGAACGGCTTGAAGAAAGCACTGGAGGGGAAAGAGAAGAAACCAGAAACATTGACCGAGGCACAATGGGAAGAGTTGGATGAGAAGGCTCTCACGGCTAAACAGATGTGTTTAGCTGACGATGTTTTTTCAGAGGTATTGGTGATCAAAACCGCACAGGAGTTATGGGAGAAATTGTTAGACATGTTTTGCCACAAGTCAGTCTCCAACAAACTCGCAGTGAAATGGCGGTTGTACACTTTTCGTATGTCAGAAGGTATATCTCTTAAAAACCATCTTAGCGAATTTACCTCAATTATTCATGAATTAAAGGCTTTGGATGATGTCCCTAAGGACGAGGATCAAGCTATGATATTACTGTGTTCGCTCTCTAATGCGTATAAGGGCTTCGTAGAAAGCATGATATACGGGGGTAGGCCAACTATTACTATTGATGAGGTAAAAAGAAACCTAGTGAGTAAAGAACGGGTAGATAAGGAATTATCTGACTCAGTGAATGACTCGGGTAGTAGCTTACATGTGAGAGGTCGATCAGAACATAGGGGATCCAATGGTGGAAATAAGTCTAGGCCCAAATCTAGACATAAGAACCTGTCGTGTCACTATTGTCACAAAAAGGGGCACATAAAGAAAGACTATTACAGATATAAGAATAAATCAAAAGAGGGTAACAGGGGTGACCAGGGTAAAGACAAGTCCGCTGAGGCTAGTGTTGTAGAGGAGGATAGTGAAGGGGAATTTCTATTAGTTGCTGATTCTCAGTCCAGGTCCATAGATAAATGGGTCATGGATTCGGGTTGTTCGTTTCATGTTACTCCAAACAGAGACTGGTTCTCCACATATAAGCCTATACAAGGTAGGGTTGTCTTGATGGGTAATGATGCTGCTTGTAAGGTAGTGGGTGTTGGAACAGTCCATGTGAGAATGTATGATGGAACTATTAGAACCTTAAGTGATGTTCGTCACGTCCCGAATTTGAAAAAGAACTTGATTTCTCTAGGTACCCTTGAGTCTAATGGGTATAAGTACACTGCTGAAGGTGGAGTCATGCGGGTCAGTAAGGGTGCGTTAATTGTGATGAAAGGAAATAGAGTTGGTACTTTGTATGAGCTTGCAGGTACAACCGTGATAGGTGCAGTTGCTATTTCCACATCTGCTATGACAGATGCAGAGATCACAAAACTATGGCACATGAGAATGGGTCATATTGGTGACAAAGCATTGTCTGAGCTGAGTAAAAAGGGACTTCTTTGTGGTCAGTCAACAGGACTGGTGGAATTCTGTGAGCACTGTATTTATGGGAAGCAGAAGAGAGTCAGCTTCAAGGCAGCAGTGCATCAGACCAAGGGAACGTTAGACTACATACATTCTGATCTGTGGGGACCTTCCATAGTGGCTTCTAAAGGTGGGTCCAGGTATCTTCTAACGTTCACTGATGACTACTCAAGTAAAGTTTGGGTCTATTTTCTTAAGCAGAAAAATGAAGTGTATGATATCTTCAAGAAGTGGAAAGTTCTGCTTGAAAAACAGACAGAGAAGCCGATCAAGAGGTTGAGGACTGCTAATGGTCTTGAGTTTGTCGAAGGGGACTTCACTAAATTTTGTGAAGATCAGCGCATAGTCAGACACAGGACATGTACAGGTCGACCTCAGCAAAATGAGTAGCTGAAAGGTTAAATAGGACGTTACTTAAGAAGGCTCGTTGTATGCTTTCAAATGCAGGTTTAAAGAGAGAATGGTGGGCAGAAGCAGTTAGCATGGCTTGCTATCTTGTGAACAAGACACCGCATTCTTCATTACAGATGAAGACTCCTGAAGAGGTATGGTCTGGTTCAACTTCTGATTATTCTCAGATCAAAGTTTTTGGTTATCCTGCATATGCATATGTTAATGATGGAAAGTTGGAGCCTAGGGCCAAGAAATGCATCTTTCTTGGTTATACGTCAGGTGTGAAGGGATATAGATTGTGGGATCTATGTGTTCAAAAGTTTCTGACGAGTAGAGATGTTACTTTCGATGAGTCTGCTCTACTTAATCCGCCGCACACACCCTTTATTGACAGAGATACAGTTCAGGTTGAGACACCTGATGATACAGAGATACAGTCAGATCAGCAGGTTGCTCAGTTAGAGAGTATTCCAGCACCTCAGGTACGGGTTTCTGATGTTGTTACTGATAATGCAGAAATAGGTCAGCAGGTGGAGAATATTACTATAGCTGGTGATAGACCGAGGCGACAGATCAGGCCTCCTGCGAGATATGGGTATGAGGAGATGATCGCCTATGCCCTCTCTACTGCTGAAACGTTAGATGATAGTGAGCCGACTTCGTATACAGAGGCTGTATCGAGATCAGATGCTGAGAAGTGGCTCGTTGCTATGAATGAAGAGATGCTGTCTCTTCATAAGAATCACACTTGGGAACTGCTGAAGGCTCTTACAGGGAAAAGACTGGTTGGATGCAAATGGGTCTTCAAGAGAAAAGAGGGCATTCCTGGAGTGGAAGATGCGAGGTACAAGGCACGTTTGGTAGGTAAAGGCTACAGTCAGGTACAAGGTGTTGATTTTCATGATATTTTCTCACCTGTAGTTAGACACACTACGATTCGTGCATTATTGTCTTTGGTTGCCATGCATAATTTTGAACTTGAACAATTGGATGTCAAAATTGCATTTTTGCATGGTGAACTAGAAGAGAGTATCTTTATGCATCAGCCCGAGGGTTTTGTTGTTGAAGGAAAAGAAGATCATGTGTGTTTGCTTAGAAGGTCTTTATATGGTTTAAAGCAATCTCCTAGACAGTGGTATAGGAGATTTGATCTGTTCATGATAAGTCATGATTACATCAGGAGTAAGTATGACAGTTGTGTGTACTTCAGAAAGACAGATTCGGTTTTTGTTTACTTGCTTTTGTACATATCTCAGATTCCTTATTCTAGTACAGTTGGCAGTATTATGTATGCGATGGTCCGCACGCGTCCAGATATTGCTTTTGCTGTGAGCAGAGTTAGTAGGTACATGGCGAATCCGGGCAGAGAACATTGGCATGCGGTAAAGTGGATTCTCAGGTATCTTCGTGGAACCTCTGATTTATGTTTGGAATATGGGAAAAGTAAGTGCTGCTTGGTTGGGTATGTAGATTCTGACTATGGTGGAGACCTTGATAAGAGGAAGTCCACTTCAGGGTATGTGTTTTGTTTAGGTGACACAGCTATCAGTTGGAGAGCGTGTTTGCAGCTTGTTACATCGCAATCTACTACCGAGGCCAAGTACATGGCAGTAACAGAAGCGTTCAAAGAAGCCGTCTGGTTGAGAGGATTGATCGGTGAAATCAGTGTCGAGCAGGGAACAGTTAAAGTATACTGTGATAGTCAGTCCGCTATTCACCTAGCGAAAGATCAGATGACTCATCATGACCGAACGAAACATATTGATGTAAAGCATCACTTTATCAGAGATCTGATTGACGAGCAGAAGGTGGAGTTGAGAAAGATTGGGACTGAAGATAACCAAGCTAATATATTCACAAAAGTTGTACCAGGTAGCAAGTTCGAGCATTGCTCGAATTTAGTGGGTCTTTCAGTTTGATGTAAGTTAGCCCCGGTTGAGGGGGCGTTTGTGGAGAAGGTGGAGTTTGTTTTATTATTGATGTTGATTTTGAGCCAAGGTGGAGATTTGTTAGGTATATGTCTCAAAATTACTTGGCGCATTAAGGAGAAGGGCCGTGGAGAGCCCGATCGATCGGGAATGTTACGTAAAATAGGGACGCATCCAAAGAGGCGGCCAATCGATCGGTGAGGAACCGATCGATCGGGACCCCCCCCCATCGATCGGGAAACAAGGTTTACGCGCTTCTATAAATACGGACGTAGGGTACGCCAGAATTTATCCAAAGCATACGTGAGGCATTTCCCTATTGCGGCGCCGCAACCAATAAAGTTGAGTGTGAGAGAGAATCATTGTAATTCTTCTTCTTCTTTTGTTCAATAATAAAAGCTTCGATCTCCGCCCGTGGTTTTCTCCCCTTTCGATTGTAAAAGGGTTTCCACGTAAATCCTTGTGTCTATTGTTTCGTTTCTCTTTTAGTCCGATTGTTTCTCGTTATTGTCGTGGTATTTGATTCGATTCAGATCCGAGTATATTGTTTATTTCCGCACAGTTTGATTATTTATGAAAATTAATGCCATCTGCCTACTTGACTAAATGAAAGTGAGTGAATTCGAATGGAATTAGTGGATCATGAAAATATGGTGTTTTTACATATGTTGATCCCTAGTAGGACTGCTATAAAGAAATTCACGTTAAAGTTCATGATAAAGAATGATGAAAAGAATTGTATTAAAGCACTCGCAAATGATGGTTAATAAATTCATAACTGACCACATATCTTCGGTGGGATTTTCCGAAGTTATTGGAGGTAGTGTTCCAATGAAAACAGGCATGCGTGTAAAAAATTCGTTTTGTCACTCATCATGATTAATGCGGTTGAAGTAAAGCTAACTTGCATATTAAGAGTATGCGTATATGATGATTGAGTAGTCGGTTAAAATAAAGTGCATTTATACAATGAATGTGAAGAAGGTCAAGTTGAAACTAAGTTTCATGCAATTGGTGCATGGCGAATAAGATTTTTGTGTGATGATATGTTCACTTGTTAGGATGTTGTTAGTCATCAACGTTACAAATTTAAAGGGTATATGAACCCTGAGTTATGATGACTCCTTTGTTACCCATAAAGTTTGATGCATATAAATGGCATGAGTATTCAAGTGACTGAATTTTGGGTAAATTGAACATCCTGAGATATAAATGTTAATGAATGCATACGAAGTAACATTGAGTCTTTCATTGATCTTGAATTATACATTGTCCTAATGTGAAGTAAAGTATAGATGATGAAAATCATGTTAGAGTGTATATCCCTGGAAAGACTATAGAACTTTGAAGGGAAAAAAAAAATATGAAAAGAAAAGTCCTATCGATCGGACTTGTATATTTCTAGAAGAATGAACTAGAGATAATATAAGCATCAAAGTTCAATATTGTTGTGTCATAGATTGTGATTCTATGACGAGTCTATGAAGTCTTGCGATGTGGCCTCTTGTAAGAGGTAGCTAATGAATCCGAAAAGTGTAAATGAATAGTCTGATAATGACAGTGGATTCATTGTGTTAATGTATGTTGTTTACATGTTGAAATTTGGTATGAATACTTAGAATCAAATGAAAATGTTCCAATGGAATAATTGGAAATTGAAAAGGTTAGATGTAGCCTTGGTTGTTGAATGGCTGAGTGTAAATAACTAGCTATGTAAGTAAAGGTAATTGGCACAGAGTACACAAGGTACTGGAATGACCACGCGTTGTGGTGTTATTTTAATGAATACTCTTCCATCTAGAAGAATACTTGAACGCCAGTTGAACATCCGAGAGGAATGACTATGCTTTTAAAAGCTAGTAAATGCTATAAGTGGTGGGGGTGTTGTTCCTTGAATTTCAAGAAACTAACACGTGTTATAAATTCTACTGTGATGATAGAATTTGTTGCTCTGGTTTAGCTTGTAAAAAAATATAGTAATTAAAGGATTTTGTGTTTAAGATTCCTTTGTGGCACAAGCCAATGTTGTCTATATCTATCCGTTGTGATAGTGAGATGTTTTTAAATGTGAAAAAGTGAGATGTATCACTGAAAGTCCGGACACAACAGTGTCAAATTTTGTGATGTGAGATAACTCATGAAAGATTGAGTGATCACTGTGGACTTTGAAATGTAAGTCTGAAACTAGTAGATCTCTTGTTTGAGAACATTGCCAGAGACTTGATAATTAAAGGGATGGTGTGAAACCTGTCATTATTAGTCACCCATGACAGGCCCTCAACTCGACGCCTAGTATGACGCTAGGTTTTGGGTTTAATGAGAGAGACTTGTCATCTGTGTGACTGCAAGCACTAAATGAGACTTTTCCATCCCGACGGTGAAGTGCTTGGTACCTGCGTCAGAGATTCTAAGAGGATGAGCTAATGCTCTTAATGGACCTGGTTTTAGAACTTATTGAATGTAGCGTCGCTGGGACATGATCAATGAGGTCCACCTTAGTGTGTGTTGAAGTTTGGCCGCTTCAAAGGGGTGATTTTTGACTAAGGGTTTGGCCCTGAAACACTCACGAAGGGTACAGGACACAAGGCCACAAATGAGTCGATCTGGGAGTTGTAGGGTGTGTACGGGGAGTACGCCTTGTGCGTGATTAGATAGGGTTGTATGGTTCAAAGCTTGGTCTACCATTTTCGATCCGATTAACTGTATGGTCTTTTCACTAGCTGGGGGGTCAATCGTGAGACACCCTCGTTGATGCACAATAAGGCCTCCTTTAACCGAGATGTCATTTCGAGATTGGTTGTATTTTGAAAATGGTGGAGGATTGTTGGTGTATTTTCAAAATATGTGTTGAGTAATACGTATATATATATATGTTAAATGTTGGTTATGTATGTATAAGATGTATTTGAGATTGTCCCGATACTTGTTTTGAATATTTAGAACTTGTTAGGGGTGTGTGTCGACACAGGGGCCATGTGTGTCGACGCACAATCCAACCGAACGATGGGGAAACAGCTGTGTGTCGACACACATGGCCCGTGTGTCGACACACAGCCCTTTACAGAAGCGCACGGAGGAAGTCTGTGTGTCGACACATAGGAAGTGTGTGTCGACACACAGATCTACAGTAACTCTATGTGTTGAGCTATGTGTCGACACACAGCTTCTACACACAGGTCTGTTTTAACGGTTTGTCTGCGCGGTTTTTTCCGGTTCTCTATTTTCTATTTTGGCTCTTTGTTTTGGGACGTCTCTTTACATGTATACATATATTTATCTCCACACTTTGATGGTTAAATTATTGGATGGAAAACACAAGAAGAAAAATAAGATTGAAAGGGTCTTTACATAAAAGTGTTCTTGTGTTGTGTTCTTGAACAAAAACTCCAATCTCTCCATATCTCGATCTTTCTCTCCCTTTACACATTCTTACTTCATTTTTGGTTGTTGTTGTATCCCCGAAGATATTTCGTATAGCGAAATAAACCTTAAGAAAAGTGATTACACAGCCTCAACACCTGAGATCTCTCGGTTACCCGGTTGCAAGTATTTTGACATTTTGTTCTAACACGAAGTGCTTACCAAACCCATATCAAACTGTTTATAAATATTAAAAGGTCAAACACCCTCTCTTGTTTGAGCCATACTAGTTAAATTCATCACATCCACTCTAACTTCGCTCAATAAGCCATCAAACCCACAAAACGAAGATATGAACAAATAGTGTAATAGTACCTTTGAAGGGGACAATGCCCTTGTCAATGAGTGGCTGATACAGAGAATGCCCAAGAAGCCCAGTTGCACTTGCATTCCAAAACATCACCACCGGTATGTTCAGCTCCTTGCCGGCCTCCGCTGTAAAGGGCATCGCAAAGTCCCCTATGATATGCGTCACTGGGGGTACGTCACCATCGGCGTTGAGCTTGTGGAGGAGATCCTTGAAGAACCCAAGGAAGTTAGTGAGCACAGAGTTCCATAGTGAGGGAAGGTGTTGAGTGGAGTCGCCATCAGAAGGGGGGAGACCGTCAGGGATGGTAACATAGCGGAATGAAGGGAGTCCCCCCAGGGCGTCAGGGCCAAGTGAGCGAAGGAGGCGACGGTAGTTGTACTCGGTGTGAACAAAGGAGATGTGGAAGTCCAAGAAGGGCGAGTGGAGAAGCTTGGCGACTTTGAGGAGGGGGTTTACGTGGCCTTGCGCCGGGAATGGCACCACCACTGCATGAGGCTTCTGCCCTCCGACGACAGCCATATTATAAATTAAAAATTAAAATTTTAATTAATGCCACCCATTCCTTCTGACACCACAGGATAAGATTCCCATTAATGCTGACACTTTTTTTTTTTTTTTTTTAATTTCCTGACTTTATTTATTTACTCACGTTATTGAAAAAAAAATTTTTTTAAATTAATAATATATTATCCTAGACACTAAATTATTAAAAAATAAATAAATGAAACTATTTTTTTAAGAAATATAATGATGTGTGTTAACTAACACAAATAATATATATATATATATATATATATATAGTGACGCTTTTATGAGAGAATGAGAGTTTTAGAGGGGGCGAATCATGACCCTCTATTATAACGGATGTGTAAGATTTATTGGACATTAAAAAAATAACAATTTACGATTAAGAATTTTTGAATATTGAAAAAAATAATTTATCTCTCTTACTTCTTCGTAGGGATTGAGATATGAAGAGATTGGTATTTTTATTCAATAACACTTGAATACAAAGATCCTTTAATCTTACTTTTTTCTTGTATTTTTCATCCAATAATCATTTATCATAAAAGTGTGGAACATATGTATATATATTTATAAAAAGAGATGTCCCAAAATAATAGCTACCAAAAAAAAAAATATTAAAAATATGCGAAATATATACAGCAAAATTTATTAAACAATAAAAAACACTGATTTGACCCTTTTTTTTGGGTCCAACAAATTTGTTTTTTGACAAATTGAACAACACAAGAAACTGACAAATATAGGAGAGCTCATGAGCCATTTAATTTGAACAAACTTTGCCACCAATAGACCATGTTGCCTTGGCCATTTTTTTCCGATAATTAGCGGCAAAGTCGCGATATAACAGACACCTTGTACAAATGACAAAATTGGGGAACAAAACAAAGACGAGAAAAAAAAACATACAACTGTAGATTATAAAAATAACCAGGTTAATATTAAAATAGGATAATAAAATAACAACGAAAATTAAATATAATTTTACTTTTCTTTTTCTCTCTCCTCTTTCTCTCCTGGCCTATTGCCCACGTCTCCCTCTCTCCTCATTCTCTCTCCTCCTTTTGCTTCTTTCCCACATATCCCTCTCCCCTCACCAGTTCATTCTCTCTCTCCTCGCCACTTCTTCTCTCTCTTTCCTCTTCTTCACTATTGCCAATCTCACCTGCGCCTCCTTTTTCCCTCTCCTCGATCGTCCCCCACGCTCTCCTCTATCGCCACCATCTCTCTTCCTCACGGTACCGCCTCTACCGCCTACCACTGCTGAGCCAACAGTACCACAACCCTCGCCGGCACCGTCACTCCCATACCGGCATCACCCACCTAGCCGGTACCGCCACCACCTGCTACCGCCTAGCCACCGGTGCCACCTAGTCTCGAGTACCGCTTGACCCATCCAGTACCATCGGACCCGTCCCGGTACCGTCGTCATCATCCCACCACCGCCTTCTCCTCTCTCTTCTTTAAATACCATTTTTCCCTCTTTACAAAGGGCTGGGGGGGGGGGGGGGGGGGGGGGGGAGCTCCCCACACACTTCTCACCCCACTCTCTCTCTCTTCCTTTTCTCTCTCCTCTTGCTCCGGCCACCTTGCTGGTACAACTTCGGCCACGCTCCGGCCACCTCGCCGGTACTCTTCTTCCTCTCTCTATCCAGGCCCATAAGGTCACCGTGCAGGCCACCGGCCACCAAGGACCCCCTCTCCGTACACGATAAGTATTTATTACTGTTTATTTTACGCTATTTACTTATTATTTGTTATTATTATGCCTTTACTAACTTAGGCATCGGAAGGGTCTCTCGCAGGCAAACCCGTGGGTCCCTCTAACGGCCTCCTTCGTTTTGCATGGGATATCAGGTCAAACGCTAGCAGCTGCTTTCTCAGCGAGGGCTTGAGCCCGGTCCTCATTGTAAAGAACCTAATCAAAAACCCCCAAAACAATTGGCGCCATCTGTGGGAAGATAGCATGCCAGTGTTTAGCCCGGTCTCCAGTGCAAATCACCTAAGACCCTCACAAAACTGGGGGCTACAGTACCCGCTTAACTTCAGATAAGTCATTAATTCAATTTTTCTTTGTCTAATTGCCTTCTAATACCTCTAAATTTAGGATTTTAGATGTAAGTTGTCAGTAAATTGGAGGCAAGTTTTGTTTCTAAATAAAAAAATTGGCATAAAAAAAAAAGAAAAAAAAAAGAGGAATTTACAGAGAGAGATGGCATGACGAGAGGAATGGGAAACCCTGGATGTTTGGTGTTGATATAAAAAAATAAAAAAAAAAGAGCTTGGGTGTTTGTCTAATTTTATCTAATGCAAGTATTTATAATGTCTACACTGGTGCAAGTACTTGTACTGTAATTTCAATATTAACTGTACCAGGACACTATAAATAAGTTAAGTTTCAAGGATTATTATTAAATTTTATTGTTCGTATCATAAGAATACTGCACTTTAACTTTAAAATTTACTAGTCATGTATCGATCCTCGAACACATGTTTAAGGATTGTCAGTTTTGCGAGTCAGAACATGTCGTTCAAATTCAGCACCTAAGTCCATCCAAATCGGAAGAATCAATCCTGAATAAAGGAGTAAACCATGCTAACGGTAAATACATAAAACTAAACGCAACTCTTTTGATAAAAAATGCCACGAAAAAGAAAAATAAGACCAATTCTCTCCTAAAACCAAACATAAATGCGTTTTAAAGTTAATTGTCCATTTTTTATTCTGTACCCCATGCATTCATATTTGATGGATGTCATATAGATGGAAATTTAGTACTAAAGTCGAGTTGTGTGTTCAACCATATCACAAAGTAAATTTATGTTTCACACAAGTTCAAGTACATATAAAAGAATGAATTGTGAGCATGGTGAATTTTTCAGGACGTTAACCGTTCTCTAATCTCGGTTTGAACACCAGATAAGTTTTGGCTTTGACTTTGTTTTTATGCCTCTTTCTAATACATTTAGAGTAAGACCTCAAATCTAAATTTCTCAGTAAATTTATAACAAATTTTAATTTAACTTTATAGCATATATTGAGCTTTAGAGCATGTTATAGATGCTTTTCATAATATGCTTACTTCAATTACACATAAATTATTTTATCAGATTTCCCGTCTAGGATTCGCGTAATACATGAATTGTATTACTCCCGTTTTCCAGAAATTGCTCACTAAGTTTTTATCTAGCTAAAGTTGTTGTAAATTAAGTCCAACCCAACACATATATCTTGAGTAGATATATGATTAAATTGAAAAAATTTGGGTTGAACTTTTATTAAGTTTATTGTTCATAAGGGCCACTATATTAAGGACTTTTATCAAGTAATCCATGTCCTTAATTGGGAGTAAGAGAAATCTCATAGCATGGAAAACTTCACTGCATAGTATTTTAAGTTTTAATATACTCGTTTCTTAATTTTTGATATTCATATAGCTTAAATTCGTGCCAAAAAGCAACCCAAATAAAGTAAAGTTTGAGCCAGGTGGACGATTACCACCAACCGCCTAATATAGAGGTAACGCCCTTCAAGGGCTCCCTTAGATAATAACATTGCCGTCCTTGAAGTGGGCGAACGCCAAAATGGTGTCAACGTTAGTATGTGATGTAGAAATCTGTAAACAAAGTTGCGATGGCCAACCAATGTCACTTGGCGTCATTAGAAAAGACTCGTTGATAAGAACTTTACCACTGATAATTGGAGGCTTAAGCCACCCCGAATTAAGCTTAACCATGTCAACCGAATTCTTCGCCAAGAAACTTGGCCACACCCATAAGCTTGATTAGCCACTACCGCCGTCGAGCTTGGCCGGATGGCCTCGCCAACTCCTTGAAAGAGTAGCTCATCAGTAAAAGCCATCGCCAACAAACTCGAGTGACTCGTTAAAGCCAACTGCGAGGCTAGCTAAAGCCTCGTCTAATAACTTGGCTTCACACTATTTAGCTTGATTAAGTGCAACCGCCCATTGGGTTGGCTGTGTAATGACGACAACCTATCCTCATTTTAGCTGTGCCACCCAAAGCAGGGGGCTTCCCCAATAGCGGCATTATCACCCTCAGACTAGGCGAGCACCCCTAAAAGATGCGCCAATGATAATGCGTAGGGATGGATTCGCCAACAGCCATGGCGGAGGTCCCACTAGTGAAGACGTCATCCTTAACGTCTCAAGACTTGAGCGGCCGCCAACAAAGTTGTTAAAAACACTTTAAGAACCTCACTACGCACCTTCTAACCTAAGAAAAGAAGAAATTGCTACTAGGTGAACCAATACCATCGGTGCCGTAGACTACCGTGAATAACCAACAACGCTAAAGCAAACAGGCTTAGGAGCCACCGCCAACCAGCTTGGCTATTATCGTCAATAATTTGAGACATAAACTTCCACCAGCTAACCAAGCGGAGATTTTATACGAAGTGTTACCGCCAAGTTTTGGGTACTAGGCGGAAAAACTAATAGCACATGGGCCACCTTAAATCGGCAATGCTTTAAATTACCATGAAAAGCATTTAATGCCAATAACTGCAAAAGGCCGCCAACAACCCACCAACAATATTGGTGGAGGGTCTTCCAAAAAACGTGCGGTCATTAATAGGGTCAGCTGGGTACTACCGCCAATAACTTAGCTGCACAACGCCACACCTAAGCTTGACCAACCACAACTGCTAACGAGCCTGCCTGGACCACCTCGTCAACCTCATAAATGGATAACGCGGTACTGATAACGTAAAAGGTCATCGCCAACAAGCTTGGTGATAATCCTTCAAACTTAATAGCGAGGTCAACCATACGGTACCGTCCACCCATTTGGCTAAGCCTTGCCATTAATAAGTTTGGTAAACTACGTACCGCCTACCATGATGGCTACGCCAACAAAGCCTGGCAATTAACAACCTCAAACACGCTCGGCCAAGTAATACCACCGAAAAATTTGGCCTGGTATTGTCACTAATGCCCTCACCCAGGTGTTATCACCACAAAGGTGATGGTAAACTCTCTAAGACACCCGTCTTGGTTCATCCATTCTCTAATTAAGAGGCTAATACTCTTGGACCTAAGGATGAAATCTCAAAACACCCCTTATATTCACAACCCAAGGGGCACGTTGTTCTTCAGGCTTATAGGGCGCCTCTTAGCGCCTAATAAAGTCTGCCACTGTTTTATGAGTCAGGCACAAACTACAAGGCATGCTCATTAACAAACGCATAATTGCATTCTTAGTAACAGTTTTATACACCCGAACCGAATGCCCACTCTAGTTGCCTCTCGGCAACTACGGAACTTACCATTCCTCAATAACGACAAACAGCGGTGTTTGCTTGACAATGGGAGATTCAGCGTTCTCCATATAATTTTACATGATTTATCTTTTTCGTAGAGAATTACGTGATTAACGTTCCCTATGGGATTTGCGTTCAACCCAGTCCCTGATTATAAACTGGGGGCTTAGCGTTTTTTATGATTTACATTCCTTATGGGAATTACGTTCTCAGTGCAATTTACGTGATATACGTCACTTATGTGATTTATGTTTAGCTTAACTCCTTACTTAGGGCAAGGGCTTTGACGTCTCTTATGTGATTTGTGTTAACTTAGCCTCAGGACAAGGACCGGGAGCTAGAATTATCATCCGCGGTTAGCTTTCACCTAACGTAAAAGTTCGCTGTTCTATGAATGGTGGGCGGTTAACTTCCACCAAACGTGGAAGTACACGGTTGAGTTGTTCTGTTACGTCAGAAAAAGAAAGCACGAAGTTGTGGGGTGGGTAACCTTCACCTAATGTGGAGGCTCGCAGGCGGTTAGCTTTCGCCTAAAGCGAGACGTAATGGTCTCCGGTAACCCTTCTGTTTCAACAATGCATCTCAACTTCTAGGAACCCCGCTCGGTGGGCTGACACACCCGCCAGACACCATCACTTATGTCGGACCTCACTGACACCCCTTTGAGTCTCAACCCTGCGTCTCGACTACCTGGGACATTCCCTTAGGAGCAGACTGACATAGTTCTGCTCCAGAGCAACACGCAAGGGCCACAAAGTCCCTTAGGCGCACATCATGTGCGAGGCCGCTGTCTTTATGAGGAACTCACACGATCCCACACAAGTAGTACGCCACTTACTCGAGAGGGCAACCATCTCGTAGCATGCGTCGAACCTGGGTGCCCGTTGACAAATGACCAACGGTCCCTACCTTTACCTTTAGACACGATGTTGCCAAATTCGTGCCATCAAGCCACGAGACCAATAAACGGGGCTGGTGCACACCGCCGCTTACAAGAGGGCTCGAGCACCACAGGTGCTCTTACCGATTGAAGGTTGAATCCTACAAGCTAGAACGCTTTGACATTGCGTCGCGCGGCTCAGACGGGGGACCAAGCCTTCCTTGGACGAATTACGCGCATTGTCGGCCCTCGGCCCACCACAGTGTCTATGGAGTGTCCTACTCACGTGGAGACCTCATGCTGCCCTCATAGCTGCACTAAGGACCACCCCCATTACTGGGGTAAATCATTTAGCACCACCATTCGAGGTCAAGACACTTGATGCCCCAAACACGACTTCAACGACCTGTGTCTTTCTTAACCAGGGAACTTCCGCAACGAGGACGTGACTTGCGACACAGTGCGCAACATTGGTTACATTCAGCGCGCGACATGCTCTAATTCACGGGCTCCCATATGCTCGCACTGAAATACACACCGGCGCTGGCTTACACACAGCGCACGACACTGGGCCGCACACACTGATGTAGGTGTGCATGTACGAAACACGAAGGCTCGCAAACGCACTGTGTCATGATCCATAACAGGACCGTGACACTATGCCTATATGTTGATCTCTTGTTCCCCAGCCACTGTGCGGGTTATTTGCTAGTATAGCTGCTCACAAATTTTACTATTTATTTCTAGTCGAAGCTATTAATCTAGGAGGCAACACCTTGTTGAAATGAATTATTTCAATAGCAAACAGGAAAAATAAAATAAAACCTAACGTGTCCTTCGTGCGAGTTTCGTTATAAACCTTTGACTTGTCAAATGAAGGTTATAGGTTGATATCGGGAGCAGCCGCTCCAGATATTCAGTAATAATTTTTGTCTAGTTGAAAATATCATAGGATTTCAGATATATGGTTAGCATTGGCCCAAGCAAACTCTTATGTTGAGCAAAATGGCGGCCACTTGAGCAAAGAAAGCCACTCAGCAATCACATCCACACATATGCTGGAACTCGTTGCTTCAAGCTGTAGACCTAGAGTCATAAACAAGCCCATAGCAAGGTATGTACCTAGTACCACCATATTTGAGCCGGCGATGACCAGTCGAGCCATAAGCCCTTGTCAGGCAGACATGTTTACCTATACATGTTATGTTTAGCCTAGTTCCTAGCCAGGAGTTGGAGATTTCACGCTTTTTATGTGAATTATGTTCCTTAAGTGATTGACATTCCTTATATGATCTGTGTTCTACCCAGCCTTTACCGGCTGAGGGCTTTTAATTGTTTTACCTAAATTGTTTACTTTAGTTTGAATGGTTTGTTTTATTTACTTCAGCCTTTACTGGCTGGGGGCTTTTAGTTGCTTTACCTAAATTATTTATTTTAGTTTGAATGGTTTGTTTTATTAACCCAGCCATTACCGGCTGGGGGCTTTTAGTTGCTTTACTCAAGTTGTTTATTTTAGCTTCAATGGTTTGTTTTATTAACCAAGCCATTATCGGCTGAGGACTTTTAGTCGCTTTACTCAAGTTATTTATTTTAGTTTGAATGGTTTGTTTTATTAACCCAGCCATTACCAGCTGAGGACTTTTAGTTGCTTTACTCAAGTTGTTTATTTTAATTTGAATGGTTTGTTTTATTAACCTAGCCTTTACCTACTGAGGACTTTTAGTTGCTTACCTAAATTGTTTATTTTAGTTTAAATGTTTTGTTTTATTAACCCAGCCTTTACCGGATGAGGGCTTTTAGTTTCTTACCTAAATTGTTTATTTTAGTTTGAATGGTTTGTTTTATTAACCCAGCCATTACCGACTGGGGGATTTTAGTTGCTTTACTTAAGTTGTTTATTTTAGTTTCAATGGTTTGTTTTATTAACCCAGCCATTACCGGCTGAGGACTTTTAATTGCTTTACTCAAGTTGTTTATTTTAGTTTGAATGGTTTGTTTTATTAACCCAGCCATTACCGGTTGAGGACTTTTAGTTGCTTTACTCAAATTGTTTATTTTAGTTTGAATGGTTTATTTCATTAACCCAGCCTTTACCGGCTGAGGATTTTTAGTTGCTTTACTCAAATTGTTTATTTTAGTTTGAATGGTTTGTTTTATTAACCCAGCCTTTACCGGCTGAGGACTTTTAGTTGCTTACCTAAATTATTATTTTAGTTTAAATGTTTTGTTTTATTAACCCAGCCTTTACCGGCTGAGGACTTTTAGTTGCTTACCTAAATTGTTTATTTTAGTTTGAATGGTTTGTTTTATTAACCCAGCCATTACCGGCTGGGGGCTTTTAGTTGCTTTACTCAAGTTTATTTTAGTTTGAATGGTTTATTTTATTAACCCAGGCTTCACCGGCTGGGGACTTTTAGTTTGTGTTATATGAGGTACTCATTTCAATTTGAATGATTTCTTTAATCACTTCTACCCGTTGGGGAACTTTCTACTAAGTTAGACCTCTTCCAATTAGAAACTTCACGTGAGGTCACCAGTAATATGGCTTAAACCAGTCTTTACTTGCAAAAAGACTGACAGTTGCAGTTTGCTCTCAGCCATATTAAGAGCATAAAGCCATAACCGACGGTACACTCTCACAGTTGAGAGCCTGCGTTTGTGTACGTCCCACCTTATATCGGGACTGGCGGTACACTCTCACCAGCTGAGAGCCCGCGTTTGTGTACGTCCCACCTAACATCGGGACTGGCGGTACACTCTCACCAGCTGAGAGTCCGCGTTTGTGTACGTCGCACCTAACACCGGGACTGGCGGTACACTCTCACCAGCTGAGAGTCCGTGTTTGTGTACGTCCTACCTAACATCGGGACTGACGGTAAACTCTCATCGGCTTGAGAGCCCGCAGCTGTGTGCCCCACCTAACATCGGGGTTGATAATATGCAGTCAAGCCGTAAGCCCTTCTCAGGCCGGTAAGACACATTTACGCTGTAAGCCCTTCTTAAGCAAGCAACGCTCAAACGTAGCCATAAGCCCTTTTATGGCAGGCGGAGTCCGCTTAAACCGTAAGCTATGTAGGTAAAGCCTATTTACACCATAAGCCCTCGACAGGCGGGCAACATTTAGTTGAGTAATGAGCCCTTCCCAGGCAGATAAGACGTATTTGAGCCATAAACGCCTCTTTGGCAGGCAATTTGCGCTCCAACCGGTATCGGCGAGCGAATTACGCATCAGCCAACATTAAAAAGAATAACACACTCCGACCCAGCCTACGGCTGGGGGCTAGGAATTAGGAACAGTCACAATACATTCCGCCCTAGGAATTAAAAATATTCGCAATACATTCCAATCCAGCTTACGGCTGGGGGCTAAGGATTAAAAATACCCACGGCATGCCTCATCTCGGTTCACAAGCAAGAATTTGGAGACTAAATATGCGGTCATTCATAACTTGGCCTAGCGGCCAAAAATTGAAAAAATCTTAAAACTGACCATTCCAAATGACCGCCCTAAGAAGTCAGGTAGAACGTCTCCAAAGGCTGTTGTTCCGACCATGAACAACGCCTCCAATCAAGAATACATTTCCTAGAGGCAACGCTAAAAGTTAACAAGTCAGGTAGAACAACGTCTCCAAAGGCCGTTGCTCGACGGTGAACAATGCCTCCAATCAGGAACACAATTCCTAGAGGCAACGTTAAAAATTAACAAGTTAGGTAGAACAACGTCCCCAGAAATCGTTGTTCGACCTTGAACAACGCCTCCAATCAGGAATATAATTCCTAGAGGCAACACTTAAAGTTAGCAAGTCAGGTAGAACAACGTCTCCCGAAACCGTTGTTCCGACCATGAACAAACGCCTCCAATTAGGAATACAATTCCTAGAGGCAACCCTAAAAGTTACCAAGTCAGGTAGAACAACGTCTCCAGAAACCGTTGTTCAACCATGAACCACACCTCCAATCAGGAATACAATTCCTAGAGGCAACGCTTAAAGTTAACAAGTCAGGTAGAACAACGTCTCCAAAGGCTGTTGTTCAATCCAATCAGGAATACAATTTCTAAAGGCCATACCTAGAATTAACAAATAGAATGGGGCAACGCTCACATTAACTACTTACGCAAGCAATTATAAGCATCTTCCAGTACCTTATAATGGGAAGAACCAACAAACATGATCCTTAAAAGGCTCGAGTCTTTTGAGCCCTAAAATAAATCCCAAAAGCTAAGAACGATCGTCAACAAAGAAACATAGAACCAATTGCCCGCTTAAAATCGCAACAAAGAAGCCATGGATGGATAAACTGAAACAATGTTCATTTAAAAGAACCCCACAAGTAACACCTATAAAAATTCTTCATAACTGATAATGTTCATCAACAAAATCTAGACAGTCCACATATTGTCAAAGCATTTGAATGTTATACACTCCATGGCCGAATGTGAACAGGTCACATTCGCCCATGGAGTGGGAGGCTAATTGTAGAGGATAAAAATAACCAGGTTAATATTAAAATAGGATAACAAGATAACATAGAGAATTAAATACAATTTCATTTTTCTTTTTCTCTCTCCTCTCTCCTCTCTCTCTCCTGGCCCCTTGCCCACGTCTCCCTCTCTCCTCATTCTCTCTCCTCCTTGTGCTTCTTTCCCACGTCTCCCTCTCTCCTTACCAATTCATTCTCTCTCTCCTCACCACTTCTTCTCTCTCTTCCCTCTTCTTCACTACCGCCAACATCACCTGCGCCTCCTTTTTCTCTCTCCTCGATCGTCTCCCTCGCTCTCCTCTATCGTCCACCATCTCTCTCCCTCACGGTACCGCCTCTACCGCCTACCACTGCTGAGCCAACAGTACTGCAACCCTTGCCGGTGCCGTCACTCCCATACCGGCATCATCCACCTAGCCGGTACCACCACCACCTGCTACCGCCTAGCCACCAGTGCCGCCTAGTCTCGAGTACCACCTGAGCCATCCGGTACCACCGGACCCGTCCCGGTACCGCCGTCATCATCCCACCACCGCCTTCTCCTCTCTCTTCTATAAATACCCTTTTTCCCTCTTCACAAAGGGGGGGCAAGCTTCTCACACACTTCTCACCCCACTCTCTCTCTCTTCTTTTTCTCTCTCCTCTTGCTCCGGCCACCTCGTCAGTACGGATTCGGGCCACCTCGCCGGTACTCTTCTTCCTCTCTCTCTCCAGGCCTATGAGGTCACCGTGCCGGCCACTGGCCACCAAGGACCCCCTCTCCGTACACGATAAGTATTTATTACTGTTTATTTTAAGCTATTTACTTATTATTTGTTATTATTATGCCTTTACTAACTTAGACATCGGAGGGGTCTCCCGCGGGCAAACCCATGGGTCCCTCTAACCGCCTCCTTCGTTTTGCAGGGGATATCAGGTCAAACACTAGTAGCCGCTTTCTCAGCGAGGGCTTGAGCCCAGTCCTCATCTTAAAGAACCTAACCAAAAACCCCCGAAAACATAAAACCGACCTGGATAACAAGATTACAGGACATGACACAGGTAAACAATTAACAAAACTGTAAGACTAGGACCACCACGTTACATAAAAAAGATAAAAAGTAGGGAAAGAGCAATTTACAACTTACATCATGCTGGAGCAATTTTTTTTTTTTTATATTTAATTGAGTAACGAGAATCAACTCAAACTCCTCACTATTATATCGAAACACTGAAAGCACGTCACATTTGAGCATAAACTTACACATATGAAAGTTGAAAATACCTTTTAATCAGAATTTGAAATATAGAAATAGGCACAAGATCAAGTTTAACTCTCTGTGGCAACTTCGAGATTTCATTTTTTGGGAAGAAGCACATCATTTTTCAACTTCAGAAGGTTCAGGTACGATGATCCATTCAATGACACTGCCTCCTCTGCTAGTCTCCCCCACTCCTCTGCCTTCTTCCTCATCTCCTTTCCTTTCTCTCCCTCCATTATTTCCCTCACTTGTGCCTCCACTACCTCTCTCTTCACATTGTTATCAATCTCCATCCCTATTCCCCACTTGTTGCACATGAACCAGCAATTTGTCTGCTGCTCGGCAAAGAATGGCCAACATATCATTGGAATTCCAGCACCGATACTCTCTGCTGTGGAGTTCCACCCAGCATGAGTCAAGAAAGCTGCCGTAGCAGGGTGGCTAAGCACTTTCTCTTGGTTGCACCAGCTAGCCAAAATTCCCCTTCCCTTGGTCTCCTCCACAAACTCTGGCGGCACGGCAGCAGAGTCACCAGCAACAACGTCTGGTCGGACAATCCACAGAAAATGTTGCTTGCTATTCGCTAAACCCCATGCAAATTCAATCAAGTTATCTTTCGACATGGTCGTTACACACCCGAAACTAATGTAAATCACCGACTTAGCCTTTTGGGAATCGAGCCAATCGAGGCAAGAGTCGTCCTCTTTCCACAAGCTATTACCGAGGGCTCTAGTTTCCTCATCCAATCCAACCTGGTTCAGTGTAAGTTGAAGAGGGCCAATGGAGTACAAGGGGCCATCACAGACAGCAGCTAGGTCACGAAGGACATCATGGTCCAAGGCATCAAAGGTGTTGAAGATGATGGGCCAACCAGATCTACGAGTGGTCTTTTCAATGACCAAGCTATATTGGAGAACGACATCATCAAGGGTCGTTGTCCTAATAAAAGTTGGGATGTCTTTTAGGCGTATGCCTTTCATGGAGTCCGGGGCCCAATCCACAACTGTGTCTAGAGTACCATTTGTCATGTAGTCGGGATCTGCCAAAACGCAACATCAACACATGATAGATTATCTTTTTGAAGGTACAAGAATACAACACATTATGTTTCCAAGATTTACAGATGAAAATATGAAACTTAACCAAACATATTAAATGGTAAAATTGACTCGTTTCAATATTCTTGCACACACTCACGCACGACATAAGAGTTATAGACTACATCAAATCATGACTAACCACTCAAATCGGGAAAGGTCATAAATGTTCCGAGTTGAGTCAAGTGTCTCCTTGCTCAAACTCGAGTCCAATAAGTATATTGCGCTCAAGCCGAGCTTTTTAACTTTTTTTTCGAACATGCTTCAATAAGATACTTGTGTGTTTTCACTCAACTGAACTTGTTAGCCTAATATAGTTGAGTTGAGCTAAGCCTGCTATCTAGTCAAGTCATGCTCATAATTGGGCATGCTTACTTTCAATCCGAGTTAAGCAATTTCAGACTTGAAGTTACTATTGGATCATTATTATTGAACCAATTCAAACTAATATCCATTATTGTTGAACTTTACAAAACATTTATCAAACCCTTATCAAACTGCTATAATTGTTAAAAGTCAACCACTGCTCTTGGTTGAGCCATACTCTTTAAATTTATCACATCTACTCGAACTCAGCTCAATAAGACATCAAACCCACGAAACAAACATATGAACGAAAAGTGTAATAGTACCTTTGAAGGGAACAATGCCCTTGTCAATCAGAGGTTGATATAGAGAATACCCAAGAAGTCCATTTGCACTTGCATTCCAAAACATCACCACCGGTATGTTCAGCTCCTTGCCGGCCTCCGCCGTAAAGGGCATCGCAAAGTCCCCTATTATATGCGTCACCGGTGGTACGTCACCATCGGCGTTGAGCTTGTGGATGAGATCCTTCAAGAACCCAAGAAAGTTAGTGAGCACAGAGCTCCATAGTGAGGGAAGGTGTTGAGTGGAGTCGCCATCAGAAGGGGGGAGACCGTCAGGGATGGTAACATAGCGGAAAGAAGGGAGGCCCGCGAGGGCGTCAGGGCCACGCGAGCGAAGGAGGCGACGGTAGTTGTACTCGGTGTGAACAAAGGAGATGTGGAAGTCGAAGAAGGCCGAGTGGAGAAGCTTGGCGACTTTGAGGAGGGGGTTTACGTGGCCTTGCGCCGGGAATGGCACCACCACCGCGTGAGGTTTCTGCTCTCCGACAGCCATATTATCTATCTCTATCTATGGAAGTACACTCACACGCGTACCTTGTGCGAGTTGGGGTGTGGTAGTGGTTGGCGGAAGATGCTATTTGTAAGGGGCGATATGATACACGTGTATGTTTTCTATTGGTTATTTTTCTATGGTTGAACACAGAGAATTATGCACCCAACGTTCAAACAAAAAGAGAGAATCCGCAACAACAATAATAGACTCAGTGCCTTAAAGACTCCCGCATAAGTAGGATTTAGAAGGGGTGGATATACATAGCCTTACTTTTTCAGGGTGTAACTCTACTAAGAGGCTGTTTTCGAGAACCCTCAATCTTATAGGGTTGGCAACACGAAAACTTTCCAAGAGGTCACCCATCCTGGTACTACTCTCGCCCAAGCAAGTTTAATTTCGGAATTCTAATGGAATCCGGTTGCGTTAGTACCTAGTAAATGAATCCTCGAAAAAAAGAGAGAATGTCCACCCTAAACGTCAATTTCTTCGTTGGTGTTAGTGTAAAATAGTATCCCTAGAATTAGAGCTTGATGATCTTAGTTCAAAATTAAGCAAAATTTTTATGTCATTTTCTTACTGTTATAGCAAAGTTTACGTGTAAATTCTAAAGCTCGTAGTTCTAATTGTCGTGCTTATTTTCTAAACGGAGCTTTCTCCTTCCCTTCTTCAATAGTGTCGAAACAAACCCTACCCACATGGACGCAACTAGAGGTGTAAATGAGCCGAGTCAGCTCGATAAAGCTCAAATAGCTCTAACCTTGAGCAAATCTGAGATAGCTCATTAAGTTAAAACAGTTGAGTCTAAGGGTAGACGAGCCTAATAAAAAGAATTCATAAAATTAATATTTATTTAAAGTTGAACCCAAAAAACTTAGATTCATTTAAATATTTTGGATTTCAAGTTTTTGCAAACTGTTACATGCATATGTTTTAAATTTAAAGTAAATATCCATAAAAACCAAAATACATGATATGATATGGTAAAATGAAGTGAGCCAAAGCGGTTGGTGCAAAGTTCTGTCTCTTAACCTTTTAAGTAAAAGTCTAGGGTTCAAAAAATCATCCCCCTTCTCCATGTGCTGGTTTCCTTTTATGAAAACGATGTTATTATTCCTTATGAATGTAAAGAAATGGTAAAATAAAGTATCTGTAAACTATAAATATTGGAATCTCTTATATTAAATCGCTACGATGGTTGACTTGATATATGGGTAAACACGCACCCCATGCACCATTTGTGTTACTAGTACACGCCTTTTAAACATTAACGCGCTTTCTTGTTTAATCAATTATGTAAATTTTCTCCTCGGGTTTTTACACAATCCACCCAAAATGGTAATAATTTGGTATAAAAAATAGCAAAGTAGATGGATGGATCGAGAATAGAACATATATTACAAATGCATTCAATACGGGCATCTAACAAAGTGGCCAAATATTTTTAATGCATTCAATTAGGTCCATATATGTTTAATCCTCTTTATATTCCCTTTTTTTTGACCCTTAAAAGAACAAAGGCTCGAGTTATTAACTTCGTTGGTCAATGATATTTGTATGTTTGTTTAAATTAGTTTATTATTTTTTTTGTGTTATTTATATTTTTTGACATTTTTAAAAATAGTAAAAGATCTTTTTGAATTAATAAAAAGGCACATTTTCGCCATGATGACGTCATTTTCGGTGATAGAGCGGACTTGACAATTGATTTTTTTATTAATACTACTGTAAAATGATAAAAATAATATTTGATAACCTTATTCTTATTTTATAAGTATGAAATTCCAGATGTTGTATTATTCAGAAACTATTTATTTTCGCTTAATTTATTTAAAAATATAGTTATTGAAGGGGTATTTTTGTCATTTAATTGTACTTTAATAAAAACACAGTTGGCATGCTAGATTTTTCGACGAAAATGATGTCATCACACCGAATAGAAGCTTTTTGATTAATACGACAAAAATTTATGTGCCTTTTTTATTAGTTAAAAAAGATAAGAGTCTTTTATTATTTTCAAAAATGTCAATATATTAAAATGTAAATAATCGTCTTTTTTTTTTGTTTAAAACAATCTATGATATTTGTAAATTTATACAAATTGACCCTTCGTTTTTTTTTTTTTTTGTTGGTTCAAAACACGCATTAATTTCTTATTCTATAATAAAATTAGTCCCTTATTTAGTGATAAAATTACATAAAATTTTAAAAAATAAGGGGGAACTGAAATACAGAGGACTATTTTGAATGAAAAAATATATTAAAAACTAATCTAAATAAATTATAAATATTAAAATATATTATAAATAAAAAATAAAAAATTAAATTGAATAAAGTTAAAACCAATAAAAGCGAGGGAACAAATAATTCAACCCATTGTGCGACGCTCCTTCTGACACGACAGGATAAGATTCCCATTAATGCTGGCACTTTTTTTCTAATTTCCGGACTTTATTTATTTACTCACGTTGTTGAAAAAAAGATTTTAAATTAATAATATATTATCTGAGACACTAAATTATAAATATAACTTAATTATTAAAAAAATAATAAATGGAACTATTATTTTTAGAAATATAATGATGTGTGTTAATTAACACAAACAATATATATATATATATTGGCGCTTTTATGAGAGGGTGAGAGTGTAAGAAAGGCAAATACTGACCTTCTACTGTAATGGATGGCCAAAATTTATTAGACATTAAAAAAAATAACAATTTATGACTAAAAATTTTTGAATATTGAAAAATTTTAATTTCTCTCCCTTAGCCCTTTTTTTTTTTTTTACCTAACGAAGAGGTATGGGCCTCAAGTGGGGCGCTTAGGCTAGTTGTTGTTGTTTTTTTTTTTTTCCTCAAAATTTATTGGTAATTAATTGATGGTTTTATTTGCAGGCGCTCAAATACTTCAGGTTGAGGGTCCTCGGAAACAGCCTCATTTCCACTTGAAAGGGGTAAGGCTGCGTACATCCACTCCTCGCAGACCTTGCTTTTTGCGGGAGCCGCGAGGCACTGGGACTGTTGTTGTTGTTGTTGAAGAGGTACGGGCCATGAATTGTTTTTTTTTTTTTCAATGTTTAATAAATCTTGACCGTCTATTTAATGGAGAGACATGATTTGCCTCTCTCATACTCTCACTCTCTCATAAGAACGTTACCCTATATATATTACCTTACAACACAAGGTGCAATTTATTAAAAAAATATAGACTTTAGTATAACTAATGGTTAATGTTATTGTAAGGAAAAAATATTAATATCATAATAACTTTTTTAAAATTTGTGGCTTTTGTTTATTAACAGTATCTTATTATTCTAAAAGTAACATTTTTTTACTAATAATATATAATAGTACATAATTAATCTTATTATAGGGCATGACTTATATAAAGAAAATATTTTAAACCACTAATTTGACTGTTAATATCATTTTTCTTCCACCTAATATTATTCATTTTTCCACTTTAACTAAATGTGTAATCGTAATTCACTAGCACATAAGAGTATATATATAAGTACATAAACAATAACGTTGACATGTAGACAGCCAGCCGCAGCTCCCGCAATAAAATTATGTTATTCTTATACAAGGCACATTAAATAATTTGTAACTTGAGGGAATCATAAATTTAATATATTAACTCCATGTGTTAATGTATTTTCAAAATAAGACAATAAGAATTATAAATGAAGTGTTTAAAGTTGGTCTCAAAGTTTATTCTAAGTGTTTTAATGTATAATATGATATGTGTTCACACACATGGCTCGTGTGTCGACACACAATCCTACGGAACAGTGTTATAGAGGTGTGTGTCGACACACAAACTTATAGAACGCACGGCACAGAGCTGTGTGTCGACATACATTACAGTTTTTTAACTAATTTTCGCGCAATAACTTCCGGCTTTTGGCGCCTCAAAACCTGTAGATCTTTTGGCTACCCGTTGCTTGGAAATCTGCAAATGTGTACCCCAACACCATGTTCGTAATAGGTATAAGGAGAATATTTGCAAAAATTTACTAAACTTAATTATAGGTGAAAGCATTATACAAAGTCAAGATTGTTGCTTGGAAATATAATTTTATAATTGTTATTGTGTAGGTTCTTCGATTAATAAGAGCGGAGCCCAATCTCTAAAGAACGGAAATGAGAACACAATTTAAGGGGTTTTTTTGGTTTATGTAATGTAAAGTATTAAAGATTGCTCCCCTTTCGTCTGAGCTTAGCTTGGTTTTTATAGATAAATGAAATATGGGGTTGAGGTGTACTTTAAAGGCATTTAACGTTACACTTTACTTGACACGTGTATGTGTTATTCCACATGAATAGTAGAAAGTATTCAAAGCTCAGGTCTAATTTGGTACTCGAACACAAATGGACTAGTAACAATATTGTTGGTCCTACTTGCTCACTCCTTGCCTATTACTGCTCGTCAGACCTAGTAACAATTAATTTGATCATAAAATTTTGGCATTTTATATCTTATATTAGTCCTTTTCATTTATATCTATTTGTTTTTCGTTATATATTTCTATATCTTACTGGAAAATATACTCAAATTTTCATTTAAGTTTTTCTAGAGAGGTGATGATTTACTTTCATCTGATGCAATCAGTTGTCTAATAAATTTAGAAAAACATAGGAAATATTTACATCATAAAATGGGTTGCTGAAAATAACAATAGAACATTAACAACACAAAAGCACATACAAACTATACCACTCGACATTATCACGATGGATATATTTTAAGTTTTTCAATATGTAAATGCAATTTGAATAGGTTCAATTACATTAATATCCATTTATAACACTAATAATTCGAGAATTAAAAGTACTTAAAGATAAATATCAACCATGCATCATACGGAAAAAACGCTAGTCATAGATGATGCCTTAGATTCATTTTTTATTTAGGGTTGGATTTTAAGTCTTTTTCAACCTTTTATTTATACATTAAAACAAACATTTATTATAAGCATTTTCTCTTCTTTTTTTTTTTTTGCCTTTAATTTGCTATCTGCAGATGGTGGATGTACGTTTTTGCATGCTTTATGGCCCACCCCCCATCCCCCACCAAAAGAATGTGAACGATTTGACACTTAATTTGCTTGACATAATTCAAGTAATATTTTTATTTTCCGTAAAACTCGTTATACTGGTTAGGTTATTCATGCTAAGTTATAGGTCTCGATAGAAGCTTTCTTTTCCATTTCTTTGATAGTTAGACGTGTCCTTGTTAATGGAAAATACTTCTACTGTTTAAAAAAAAAAGTAATATTTTCTTATGAACTATAAAAGAAGATCTTTAATTGAATTCAAAAATAATAATTCTTTCATATAATAAAAATAAGATGCTTATTTTTCATCTCCTAATACCTCTTTAATGTACATCTCACATGTTTTATACCGCTTTATTATTGGTTGCATGTTTTATATTGCTGTATTTGACTTAAATCTATAAATATTGTCTGCTACTACTTTATTTGCTTTTTTATGATTAAAATTTCTTCATAAACATTCCTGATATTGCTTTAATGAAAGTAAAATAATCAAATTAAAACAACAGACAGTATATAGGGACTCTGTAAATAATCCTTTTAAATATATATACCCAAGTGGTCAAACAAAATAATATACGCACAAATATAAAATTGGTGGGGTTCAATCAATTTGCTGTCACGTCTTGATGACAAACTAATTAAATAAATAAAAATGACATATAAAAAATTAAATTAAATTACGAAATAACTTAATCATTTTCCTTTTACAAATTCAAACATTTATAACGTATCTTTTTTTTTTTTGTTGAAATACAAAATAAAATTAACTATCGATAATATAGCTGTAAAAAAACCCCAAAACTAAACAAAAATAAGAAAGTCGTGAATCCGTGACATGATGGAGGAGAACGTGGCACTGACAAGGGAATCACCTTCGTTGCAATATTTTTTACCAACTACGACCTTGCTTCATTGGTACGAGGTAAGTGAAGAGATAAAGTGTTAATTTAGGCAAAAAAATCTAGAGTTTGATTCCCCTTGCAGGGTCGGTTCTGACATTTCCGCAGCTCCAAACAAAAATTTCAAATAGAGCCCTTTCATACACGACAAATTATAAAAATTTTGATTATAAAATTTAGTAATATTAACAATTGGTATTTAAAATTTACAGCTCCAAAAATTTGAGGGCCCCAAGCAGTTGCTTGGGTTATATCCGACCCTTGACTAAACCAGCTCATGAGATGTGTGGATCGCCGCATGGGCTGGAGTTTATCGGGTAACCGAGTTCCTCATTAGCAAAAATAAAATTTCCTATTTTCCTTTTTAATTTTAAAATTTACTCTAATTCAATTAGAAATTTAAAGAAACAAAAAAAAAAAAAAAAAAGACCTTTATGATTCGACATGGACATGCCGAGAATGAATGGCTTGGAGTGCAACCAATAAAAGCATCTTTGCTAGAATATTCATATTTACTTTACGATAATACCGTCTCTGTCATACATAGTCATCCCGTGTGATACACGTATGGTGTTCACACTTTAAATAATTTAAATTAATAAGGTTATGTTTCATGAATCATGTAGAAAAAAAAAACTAATAAATTATCATCATTAAATAAAGTTTTTAATAACCTAATTAATTTTTTTTTTTTTTTTTTTTTGAGGCTTATAGAAATTTTAGCATGGACATGAGGTAAATACTTATATATAGTGTATAGAAGAATGTTCATCGAGTTGAGATATATCTCAGATGTTATTTTCAAATTGTCGCGTGAATATTTATCATCACTATTTTATATTTACTAATTTTTTAAATATTTTAAGAATATATTAATTCTTTTTTATCTTTTTATGAAATACTTTTCATATATATATATATATATATATATATATATATATATATATATATAAGAGAATAATATATTACGTCTATTAATTCTTTTTTGTTTGACGAGATTCGACATGTGGGTACAAGCCCATTAAGATATATTGGGCTTCAACGAGGTCTCCGGTCCGGACCTATTTGGAAAATAGTGATGGCCTTTTTTATACTGGATATGTTTGATCTAAAGTTAAAATTTAAAGTCGCACCGATCCTAGTCTAGGATGGTTCGGAGAGTTTTAGGACTCAAAATAAATATTTAAAACGAGATCCTTCAATGTGCAGCCTTCCCCCTTCCAGGAGCTGCCATGAAGGGAGGTTGTTTCTGAGGACCCCCGGCCTGATAAGCTTGTCAGCATCATCGAAGCATGACAGCCTAGGGTTAAGCTGGACTAAAGACCGTATGTTAAAGACATCATATATTAATCCAATAAAAATTCCACTTTGGAATTATAAGAAAGAAGAGATTAACATACATACGGTACCTAGTGAATTACTTTACTTAATGACAATTGGTTTACGATGAAACACCACTTGGTTCATATGTGAATATCGTATATGTCAACTCCATTACTCAAGCAGTCCGTGAAATTTAACACCTTATAATTTAAGAGTCCCTAGAATTTGATTGACTGTTGGGGGTCTAGACCGATCCTATTCCTAGTATAACTTTTAATAAGATATTTGTTATCCGTATAAAAATATTTAGATTTCATTTATGTGAAAAAATTTCCAGACCTTTTCAATCATAGGTTTTGCAATATTATCAGGTGATAAATTTTAAGGTGAAACAAAAAATAAGATTAAACAGGATTGAAGATTACTTCTATAACCATTATCCTCTGCTCCAAAATCGAATGTTCCCGAATAAATCCTGTAATATTTTAGAATACGATATCGTATCTATGTAAGCATTGTAAATTATAAAACCGAAGAAAGAAAAAATTAAAACACCAACAGATGGAAAACTTTATTGCATAAAATAATGAAAAGGATAATAATATGTTCTTTATTGAAAGTTGTTATCATATATGCGAAAAATGTTAAGCTTTTAGTACATTAATGAATTAACAATATAAATGAAAAATAAAATAAAAAAAAGAATAATTTTTAGTGAGAACAAAAACTACAATGAAAAAGATAATTGTCCGATCAGAATCTGTATATAGTCGTTGGCCAAGGATGATCAGTTGGTTCTCTCTTGTTTCTGGAAGTAGCAGCAGTCTGGTAAAATTATGAATGATCGATGTGTAACGAGGAGACACTGGGTCTGTTGTTGTTGTTGTATCGATGTGTCACCAAAAAATCGATATGGAGCATAAACTTGTTAACAGAGATTATACAATTTGGAGAGAGTCTTTTCTTCAAGTGATCGGAGCCTTCGAGTTGGGTCCCCCAGCTTCTGTATCAGTAGCAGTGCTTCGTTGATCTCGTGGTTCTGATAAATATAGACATACATAAGTATTGCTACAAATTAACCTCGTACCAGTAAGATTAAGAAATGTAAGCCACTAAGTTTGTATGTAAGATTATCGAGATTCGGACCCTTAATCTAGATTTTTAGAATTTAAATCCTTAATCCTCATTTAGTTGTGAAATTGGCACACATAAGACCCACGTATAAGTTCAAGTGGAGTCCTATCTATAAACCAATGGAGATTAAATGCAGTAACTATCAATCTTATATATATGTTTTTTATCTCCTACAACTCCAAGAGAGAGTCTTTACCAGACTCACATACGAAATTTTTAACAGAATAAGTCGGATATGTTTATTTTTAGCAAGAAATAGTATAAAGTAAGTTAAGAGAGAGAGAGAGAAGGCAAAAGAGAGTAACGTGCGGATTCTGCAAAAACACATGCAAATGCAAATACAGTAGGGTGCAGAACTCTGGCACATTTTGTGTGTATATATATATATATATATATATATATATATATAATAGCGTTCTTATAAGAAGGCGAGAGCGTGAGAGGGACGAATTCTGACCCATTATTGTAATGGACGGCCAAGATTTGTTAAATATTAAAAAAAATTACCAAGTTATGACCCATATCCGTTCATGGGGCAGAAAGAAAGAAGGGGTAAGGAAATGAAATTTTTTTTTTAATACTCAACAAATCTTAGCCGTAAATTATTATTTCTTTTAATGTCCAATGAATCTTGGCCTTTTATTAAAATGGAGGGTCATAATTGGTCATTCTCACTCTTGCACCTTCTCACAAGAACGTTATATATATATATATATAATATGTATGTGTGTGTTAAAGGGAATGACACAAGTTAAAAGGTGAGAGTGAGAAGTTGAATTATGAGCCACACATTTAGTTAAAGAGGGGAAGAGAGATGATACCAGCAACCAAATAAGTAGTGTGGAATCTGATAGAATATAAACCAATTTTGGAGATGATTTCTTTTAAATTCACCCTTTCACTCTCATCTTCTAATAAGAGTCGTACCCATGTATTAAATATTACATATAATATGCATAAAAAAGCTAGTAAGGTACCCGAGGGAGAGGGAGGATATAGCCTGGTGGCAGAAGAAGAAGAAGAGATCAAAGGAGGAAAAGAGGTGGGCCTTTCAATCTGAGCTGTCGGATAGTACACGTAAGAGGGTCCCACATTCATACCGTGTGCCGGTGTCGTAGGGAGTCCTCCCCTCGTATAACCATAATAATACGGAGTTACTGCAGACGATGTATATGTATTTGGGCTTGGAACGACGTTCCCGTAATATTGTGCTGCGTAGTACTGCTGTGCTTGTTGTACTTGTTGATTGTATACCCCCTACATTTTCAAGTATCTTCTTCTTTATATTTCTATTAAATCATGCTAAAATAAAACATCCAAAAATATGCAATCAATGTGTAATTAATATGTATACGTAAAATTATTAGATTTAAAAACGTATATTAAATTAGTTATTTGCCCAAAGAGGGCACCAACACGCCGTCACTGGATCCCATTAGAACTCCGAAGTTAAGCGTGCTTGGGCGAAAGTAGTACTAGGATAGGTGACCTCCTGTGAAGTTCTCACCCTCAGGTTAGGGGCACTGGGAAACAGCCTCTCTTCAGGTTAACACCCTGAAGGGAGAAGGCTGCGTACATCCGTCCCCCAAACCCTACGTAGGCAGGAACCCTTGAGGCACTGGGTATGTTCCTTTATTAAATTAGTTATTTCTTATAAAGGCAACAATATTATGTATGCTTTAGCTGTACGATTGGGTATTTAAAGCATTGCTAAAGATCGTATTAATTTAAAATAATTTAAATATCTATTTGATTCAGGTTTTTTTTTTTTTTTTTTGAAGAAAAATATACTTTTTTGTTCTTGAGGGCCTAGAGAAAATGAGGTCAGTATAATAAAAAAAAAAAATTTCAAATCACGAATGTAAGTGCGATTTTGTCCGTTAAATATATATTTCTGCTTCTATATTTTGTTTTAAATTAAGGAGAAACGTTATTTTCTTCTGCTCAAACACTTTTGTAGTTGGCCAAATACGTAAAAATCTTCCAAAAAATTATTTTTAAGGAAAAGGGACTTTTCTGGTAAAATAAACACATTCAATGTGTTAAAAAAACTCATTCAAACATACACTATGTATAAAAAAAAAAAAAAGCAACATTCACAGTGCCCCACGGATTCCCGTCTAAGTAGGGTTTGAGGGTGGATGTACGCAACCCTCCCTCTGCAGGGTGCTACCTTGAAGGGAGACTGATTCTGAAAACCCCCAGCCTGTGGGATTCAATATGAGGACTTCCCAGGAGGTTATCCTTCTTGGTACTATTCTCGCACAAGCACGCTTAATTTTAGAGTTTTAACGAGATCCGATGCTTGTATGTTGTGTTGGTACCCTATAAAGTATAAGAAAATAAAAGGAAGAAAAATAGGAAAAAAAAAATTTACCTGAGCGTATCCATAAGGAGGATAGGTAGGGTACCTGCAAGACAGAAAGGATCATTTAATTAAAAATTTATATTGAGTAGTTGGCTTCATTTTTACAAATCTTGTATAAATTATTACCTTATTATAAGATCAATATTTTAAATTTTATGAAATAATTTTTAGTCTAAAAATTACATATATTTAATTAATAAAATAAAGGAAAAAAAAGAAAAGAAACATACCCAGTGCCTTAAAGGCTCCCGCCTACGCAGGGTCTGGGGGGGCGAATATACGCAGCCTTCCCCCTTCAGGGTGTTAACCTAAAGAGAGCCTGTTTTCCAGTGCCCCCAACCTGAGGGTGAGGACTTCTCAGGAGGTCACCCATCCTGATACTACTCTCGCCCAAGCACGCTTAACTTTGGAGTTCTCATGGGATCCGGTAACGGCGTGTTGGGTATGTTCCTTTTTAAAGTAATCCTATCGTCTGGTTGTTGTTTCCCTCATCTTAATTACATACAAATCCTATTATTTTGACACTTCTAATGAAAAACAGTAGGATGAGGAAAATATTTTACACCTTTACATATTGTAGTTCAAACTATTTTATTAAATATATTGAAACTTTTGGAATAAAATATTATTCATTAACTTTAAAAAAAATATTATATTACACTTTAAAGTACTAAGATGTAATTTATTTCAAATAAAAATTAGTATTTTTTATGCCAAATGTCCTTCTACTATGCTCATTGTATCAATTTAATCCTTGTACTTTTAATTGTGTCAATTTAGTCCTCATACAATTCATATTATATCAATTTGATCCTTAGAGTAAAAAATGTGTTAAGTTCTTAATGAAAAATTCAATGATTCAATCAAGAATTGGGTTAAATTGATTCAATGAGTGGATTTATAGTGTGTTACTTGCATCAAACGTGATTATCTTGTTAAAAAGTATGTCAATAATTTAACTTGAATTTGACTAAAGGACTAAATTGACACAATATGAATTGTAGAGGGACTAAATTAGTACAATTAAAAGTATATAGACTAAATTAATATAATAATAAAAGTACAGACACTTTTGATATAAATAACCTTAAAAATTATAGTAGAAAGAAAATACGATCGGTAATAATTTTAATGGGTACATACAACATATATAGGACCACCCATGAAAGTGAGGGGGACCAGCGGTGTGAGTTATTATGAGTCATTGCTAGAGTTTTCGGACTTCATAATATAGGTAGAATTTATTTTGTAATTAAAGTGTCAAATTTTATTCGATCTAAATGTTGAGGATCTATATATGAGCCTAATAATTAGAATCTCATATTGAAATTGTGAGAGAGAAGATATCACCTTATAAACCTATTGGGTTACTTCATCTAGAGCCAATAGGTTTTGGGATGGAACATCACTTGTACTTATATGTGGATCTTATGTGTTTCAACTCTGTGGGTTGGGCCAAAAGCCCGATGAAATTTAACACTAAAGTTATATGTGGGATTTATATATATGTTAGTTTAAATTTTTATGACATTTAGTTTATTAATATAATTTTACAGTTTTGTTCGTCAAAAGGTTTTAAGTTTGAATCTTGAGCATAAAGTGTATTAGATAAATTTATACACTATCCGAATTTAGAACTCAATTAATATTCACGTAAGAGGGTATAAAATTATACTTAGACTTTAATTTATTAACTTAAACTTGAAAATAAGTAGTAATATGACTATTATAATATTTGTTGAATAATATTGAATAAAATATAAAGTCAACCTATTCAAAATTATATTTCATTGCGTGTTTGACTGGAATCCACGCTGGCATGAAAGAGAATAAGAAGAGGGAGGCATGTAATGGATATTGACAGGCTGTATTTTCCCAATTATATATATGTAATAATAATATACTATATTTGACCCCCCAAAAAAAAAATTATATACTATATATCTTTTATGTTTTAGGGTATGATACTTTTTTTGGTAACGAAGGATTGGGTTATCTCAACTAATTCCGACCCATGATAACAGTCCACAAGTCCCAATGAGCACGTAAGTCATGAGTATATCCTCAGTGAGAATTGAACTCCAGACCCTTGAGCAATGACCGTGTGTGTAGGAGATATCACCAACAGAGATATATTTTAATTCTTAAATTTGGTATAATATTACTTGACTGAGGCAAAGAGTGAAATTTTTTTAAGTTTTAGTTAATTTACACAAGTAAACTTATTTTAAGATCGAAAGCCGTGGTCATTATTATTTGACCAAAAAAAGTGGTCATTATTATTATTATTTTTATTATAGTAAAGGAGAATGGATCAAGGATATGAAATTTGTGACCTCCCCCGATTTCTAGAGAGTGTTAGAGTATAAAATTAATCTTGAATATTTATCTATCAACTTAAATTTTTGGAAAAATTGGTTTTTGACATGGTCTTGGAGTCCTATTGATCAAGAGGTCACGAGTTCAAATCCCAACAATTCTCACTTTTAATATTAATATAATTTAAGTATAAAGTATAAGGAGAACTTGCGCAAACAATGCATAGGTGTTCATTTGTTTGTTTGAAATATTATTCTTCTTGTAAATCATTAATGGTCAAGAGAATTAAACCTATAGCCTAATGAAATTCTACTTTGTTAGGAAAATGTCTCAAAATTACTTGGCATATTAAGGAGAAGGGTCGTGAGGAGTTCGATCGATCAAGGTGGATCTCGATCGATTGGGAAAGTTACGTAAAAAGAAGGACGCCTCCAGTGAGCAGGCCAATGGATAGGCGAGGAACCGATCTATCATCAATCGGGACCCCCCGATCGATCATGAACCGCGTTTCCTACGCGGCTATAAATACGGACGTAGGGTAAGTCATTAGGTATCCAGAATCCAAAAGCAAACGTGATGTATTCCCAGCGGCGCCGCCAATACAAATTGAGAGTGAGAGAGAATATTATAATTCTTCTTCTTTTGATTCAATAATAAGA
The DNA here is from genome assembly GCA_018398585.1 of Simmondsia chinensis. Lineage (NCBI taxonomy): Eukaryota > Viridiplantae > Streptophyta > Magnoliopsida > Caryophyllales > Simmondsiaceae > Simmondsia > Simmondsia chinensis. The sequence goes on along the minus strand of JAGTTD010000001.1, from coordinate 449,566 downwards.
GCTATGATCTTCGCCCCGTGGTTTTCTCCCCTTTCAATTGTAAAGGGGTTTCCACGTAAATCATTGTGTCGATTGTTTCGTTTCTTTTTTAGTCCGTTTATTTCTCGTTATTGTCATGGTATTTGATTCGATTGTGATCCGACAGAATTGTTTATTTTCGCACAAATTAGTATCAGAGCATATCAGATTTGTTTAGTTTTCTTCACAAATTGGTATCAGAGCTTGGTTCTTCGAATTGATACAATGGCATCAGGTATTAAGACCGAGGTTGAGAAATTCAATGGTCAGGGAAGCTTTAGCTTATGGCAAGTCCGTGTGAAAGGACTCCTGACTCAGAGCGGCTTGAAGAAAGCACTGGAGGGGAAAGAGAAGAAACCCGAGACTATGACCGAGGCACAATGGGAAGAGTTGAATGATAAGGCTCTCACGGCGATACAAATATGTTTGGCTGATGATGTTCTGTCAGAGGTCTTGAAGATGAAAACCGCAAAGGAGTTATGGGAGAAATTGTTAGACATGTTTTGCCACAAGTTAGTTTCCAACAAACGCGCAGTGAAGCATCGGTTGTTCACTTTCCGTATGACAGAAGGTACATCTCTTAAAAACTATCTGAGCGAGTTTACCTCAATTATACAAGAATTAAAGGCTTTAGATGATGTCCCTAAGGACGAGGATCAAACTATGATATTACTGTGTTCGCTCTCTAATTCGTATAAGGGCTTCGTAGAAAGCATGATATACGGGGGTAGGTCAACCATTACTGTTGATGAGGTAAAAAAAAACCTTGTAAGTAAAGAACGGGTAGATAGAGAATTATCTGACTCGGTGAGTGACTCAGGCAGTGGTTTGCATTTGAGAGGTAGACCAGAAAATAGGAGATCCAATGGTGGGAATAAGTCTAGGTCCAAATCTAGACATTAGAACTTGTCGTGTTATTATTGTCACAAGAAAGGGCACATAAAGAAAGACTGTTACAAATATAAGAATAAATCGAAAGAGGGTAACAGGGGTGACCAAGGCAAAGACAAGTCCGCTGAGGCTAGTGTTATAGAGGAGGATAGTGAAGGGGAGTTTCTATTAGTTGCTGATTCTCATTCCAGGTCCAAAGATAAGTGGGTCATGGATTCGGGTTGTTCGTTACACGTTACTCCAAACAGAGACTAGTTCTCCACGTATAAGTTTATACAAGGTGGGGTTCTCTTGATGGGTAACGATGCTGCTTGTAAGGTAGTGGGGATTGGGACAATCCGTGTGAGAATGTTTGATGGGGCTATTAGAACCTTATGTGATGTATGTCACGTTCCGGATTTGAAAAAGAACTTAATTTCTCTAGGTACCCTTGAGCCTAGTGGGTACAAGTACACTGCTGAAGGTGGAGTCATGCGGGTCAGTAAGGGTGCTTTAATTGTGATGAAAGGAAATAGGGTTGGTACTTTATATGAGCTTGCAGGTACAACCATGACAGGTTCAGTTGCTGTTTCCACATCTGCTATGACAATGCAGAGATCACAAGACTGTGGCACATGAGAATGGGTCACATTGGTGATAAGCATTGTTTGAGCTGAGTAAGAGGGGACTGCTTTGTAGTCAGTCAGCAGGACTGATGGAATTCTGTGAGCACTGTATTTATGGGAAGCAAAAGAGAGTCAGCTTCAAGTCAATAGTGCATCAGACCAAGGGAACGTTAGATTACATACATTCTGATCTATGGGGACCTTCCAGAGTGGCTTCTAAAGGTGGGTCCAGGTATCTTCTAACGTTTACTGATGATTACTCACGTAAAGTTTGGGTCTATTTTCTGAAGCAGAAAAATGAAGTGTATGATATCTTCAAGAAATGGAAGATTCTGCTTGAAAAACAGATAAGGAAGCCGATCAAGAGGTTGAGGACTGATAATGGTCTTGAGTTTGTCGAAGGTGACTTCACTAGATTTTGTGAAGATCGGGGTATAGTCAGACACATGACATGTACAGGTTGACCTCAGCAAAATGGAGTGGCTGAAAGGTTAAACAGGACGTTACTTGAGAAGGCTCGATGTATGCTGTCAAATGCAGGTTTAAAGAGAGAATGGCGGGCAGAAGCAGTTAGCATGGCTTGCTATCTTATGAACAAGACACCGCATTCTTCATTACAGATGAAGACTCCTAAGGAGGTATGGTCTGGTTCAACTTCTGATTATTTTTAGATTAAAGTTTTTGGTTGTCCTGCATATGCATATGTTAATGATGGAAAGCTGGAGCCTAGGGCCAAGAAGTGCATATTTCTTGGTTATTCGTCAGGTGTGAAGGGATATAGATTGTGGGATCCAAGTGCTCAGAAGTTTCTGACTAGTAGAGATGTTACTTTTGATGAGTCTGCTCTAGTTAATCCGCAACACACACCCTCTATTGTCAGAGATACAGTTCAGGTTGAGACACCTGATGTTACAGAGATACAGTCAGATCAGCAGATTATTCAGCTAGAGAGTATTCCAGCACTTCATGTACGGGTTTCTGATGTTGTTACTGATAATGCAGAAACAGGTCAGCAGGTGGAGAATAATGCTATAGCTGGTGGTAGACCAAGGCGTCAGATCAGGCCTCCTGAGAGATATGGGTATGAGGAGATGATTGCTTATGCCCTCACTTCTGCTGAGTCGTTAGATGATAGAGAGCCGACTTCTTATTCAGAGGCTGTATCGAGATCAGATACTGATAAATGGCTCGTTGCTATGAATGAAGAGATGCAGTCTCTTCATAAGAATCAGACTTGGGAACTGGTGAAGCCTCCCACAGGGAAAAGACTGGTTGGATGCAAATGGGTCTTGAAAAGAAAAGAGGACATTCCTGGAGTTGAAGATGCAAGGTACAAGGCACGTTTGGTAGCTAAAGGCTACAGTCAGGTACAAGTTGTTGATTTTCATGATATATTATCACCTGTAGTTAGACATACTTCGATTCGTGCATTGTTGTCTTTGGTTGCTATGCATGATTTAGAGCTTGAGCACTTAGATGTAAAGACTGCATTTTTACATGGTGAACTAGAAGAAAGTATCTTTATGCATCAGCCCGAGGGTTTTGTTATAGAAGGAAAAGAAGATCATGTGTGTTTGCTTAAAAGGTCCTTATATGGCTTGAAGCAATCTCCTAGGCAGTGGTATAGGAAATTTGATCAGTTTATGACAGGTCATGGGTACATCAGGAGTAAGTACGACAGTTGGGTGTACTTCAGAAAGACTGATTCAGGCTTCGTTTATTTGCTTTTGTATGTTGATGATATGTTGATTGCAGCACGAGACATGAAAGATGTTGATGACTTGAAATCTATGTTCAAGAGTGAATTTGAGATGAAGGATCTTGGAGTAGCTAAGAAGATATTAGGCATGAAAATTCGTAGAGACCGAGAAGCCGAAAAATTATACTTGTCTCAGGAGAAGTATATTGAGAAGGTGTTATACATGTTTCATATGAAGGCTGCTAACCCAGTTAGCATGCCCTTAGCAGCTCACTTCAGACTCTCGGCATTAGAGTCGCCTCAGACTGAGGAGGATGTCAGGTACATGTCTCAGATTCCCTATCCTAATGCAGTGGGCAGTATTATGTATGCGATGGTTTGCACACGTCCAGATATTGCTTTTGCAGTGAGCAGAGTTAGTAGGTACATGGCGAATCCGAGTAAAGAACATTGGCATGCAGTGAAGTGGATTCTTAGGTATCTTCGTGGAACCTCTGATTTGTGTTTGGAATATGGGAAAAGTAAGTGTTGTTTGGTTGGGTATGTAGATTCTGACTATGGTGGAGACCTCGATAAGACGAAGTCCACTTCAGTGTATGTGTTTTGTTTAGGTGACACAGCTATAAGTTGGAGAGCGTGTTTACAGCCTGTTACAGCACAGTCTACTACCGAGGCCAAGTATATGGCAGTTACAGAAGCATTCAAAGAAGCTGTTTGATTGAGAGGTTTGATCAGTGAAATCAGTGTCGAGCAGGGGACAGTTAGAGTATACTGTAATAGTCAGTCCGCCATTCACCTAGCGAAAGATCAGATGTCACGTCACGACCGAACGAAGCATATAGATGTGAAGCATTACTTTATTAGAGATCTGATTGACGAGCGGAAGGTGGAGTTGAGGAAGAATGGGACTGAAGACAATCCAGCTGACATGTTCACGAAGGTTCTACCAGGAAGCAAGTTCGAGCATTGCTCGAATTTGGTGGGTCTTTCAGTTTGATGTACGTTAGCCCCGGTTGAGGGGGCGTTTGTGGAGAAGGTGGGGTTGTTTTATTGTTGATGTTAATTTTTGAGCCAAGGTGGAGATTTGTTAGGGAGATGTCTCAAAATTACTTGGCATATTAAGGAGAAGGGCCGTGAGGAGTTCGACTGATCGGGAAAGTTATGTAAAAAGAAGGACGCCTCCAGTGAGCAGGCCGATCGATCGGCGAGGAACCGATCGATCGGGAATCACGTTTCCTACGCGGCTATAAATACGGACGTAGGGTACGTCATTAGGTATCCAAAATAAACATGAGGTATTCCCAGCGGCGCCGCCAATACAAATTGAGAGTGAGAGAGAATATTGTAATTCTTTTTCTTTTGATTCAATAATAAAAGCTTCGATCTTCGCCCCTGGTTTTCTCCATTTTCGATTGTAAAGGGGTTTCCACATAAATCATTCTGTCGATTGTTTCGTTTCTCTTTTAGTCCATTTATTTCTCGTTATTGTCGTGGTATTTGATTAAATTGTGATCCGAGAGAATTGTTTATTTCCGCATAAATTGGTATCAAAGCGTATCAGATTTGTTTACTTTTCTTCACATACTTATCCCCCAAAAATAGAAAAAATAAAAATAAATTCCTATTCTTCTTTGTTGAAAAGTTTATTTAACCAATGAGTTGCTCCATTTTGTTAGGCCTTCATCTATCGTTTTAAAGCTCTACTAATAAGGTGGTCACGAGTTCGAATATCAACAGTCCCTACTTTCATACTTTCAATATTAATATAATATTGTATGGACCTACTTCATACGTTAATGCTAGAAGCATATTAAATTATATTTGGGGCTCATAAGAGTCAGATCACAGTAAGATCCATATATCTATATTATACTGATGCAACACTAATGTTATGAAAACTATCACTTAGATACCTTAAGGTTTGACCATTCATCATCGAAGTATCCGAATGTTCCAAAATATACAATAGGGTATACAACAACAACAACAACAAACCCCGTGCCTCCAAGGGCTCCTGCATAAGCAGGGTCTGGGGGGTAGATGTACGCAGCCTTCCCCCTTCAAGGGCTACCCTGAAAGAGAGGCTGTTTCCGAGGACCCCCAACCTGTAAAATATACAATAGGGTATATTGAGGTTTAAAAAATTTATCGTCTAGGTACCCTGAAAGTTTGAAATTTTATCAATCAAGTATCATTATTCAGAAATTCAATAGATTTTCATTGAAAAATGCTAATGTAACACATGATTCCGACATTATATAAATATATTCATTAGAATGTAATGATATTGTACCTAAAAATGCTATATGACACGTGATTTCGACAATATAAGTATATTCATTAGAATTTGATTATGATATTGAAAAAAATATTAAAATGGCTTATATATATTACCGTAATGATGCACCACATTAGCATATTTTGTATAAAATTGGTCCGATTCTAGTAAAAATTTATCAAATTCCAACATGGATATCTAAGGGATAAAATATTCGAACTTCAAGGTACCTCATTGTATATATTGAAACTTCATGATACCTAAATGATAAATGATCAAATCTCATAATATCTAAGTAACGATTTTCGATAATGTTAAAAAGGGAGAAAAAAAGTGAAGAGAAAAAGGACTGACCCATAAGGAGAACAGTAGAAAGGAGAAGGAAGAGTATGCTGAGGAGGTGGCATTCCACCATATGAAGATGATGATGATGCTTGTGATGGCCCTGCTTGTACACTTCCCCCTTGAATTTTTCCTACAATTTTTTTTTTTTTTTTTTGGTATTACAGTATAAAATCAATCACGGATCTTCACCCATTACCTTAAAAAGCTTGGAAAGTTAGTTATTTGATATGATATCAGAATATTTAGTTTGGATCCCAACAGACCCCATTTTGAATATCAGCATAATCACACACAAGACATGAGGTGGACCTGTGTATTATCTACGCTTTAACCTCAATAGGCATTTGCTTGAGGGACATATTAAAATATAAAACCAATTTTAAATTTTTATCCATCAGTTTAAACTTTTGAATATTATTTACTTCGTAATGTGGTTGGTTACCCAACATTATATGAGTTTGTCACAATCACATTCATGGAGAGCATATACTATATTGACATCTTTGTCATACTTCTACTATCATCACCCACATTTTATGCTTTTAGTAATTTGGTAATAAAAAATTAATTTCTTTTATATTATTACCTATATTTTAAATGGCCCGGTTCAAATTCATAAATTGACCCCAATTTAAACCCTGATGACTCGACCCACCAACTTTACATCATCTACATTGAGGTTAAATCGATACAATTGAAATTGTAAATACACAAAATTAACAATGTACATGGACTAAATTGAAGTAATTGATGAAATACATGGATCTAGGTCGTGAATAACCATAAAACCTATATTTTCAAAATATTTGTTCATTTTGTTTCTTTCCTTCAATTTTTTCAAAATTCTTCAGAAACCCACTATTTAAAAATTAGAAACTGTAAAAATCATAGCAAACCGACTCTTAATAATTTTTTTAATGTGGATAATATTGCAAGTTTTCTTGCTAATTATCAAAAAAAAATGAGTACTATTTCAGTGTATACCTCGAGGGGGAGAAGGCTTGGGGCGACCAAAAGAAGCAATGTTGCAATTAGCTCTCCTTCCATCTATCATCGGGTTCGGATCCTCACATGCTCGTCTTGCTGCTTCCGGGTCTTTATACGTCACCTTTCGTGTATATATATAAATCTTATGTATGTCAACTCAATTTTATCTTAAAAGAATCGAAATGAACAAGAAAAAAAGGTTGAAAAAGGGATGACATACAAAGCCGTAGCCTTTGGACTTGCCAGTGAAGCGATCAGTTATGATAACAGCTTCGAGGATATCACCAAATTGATCAAAGTAGTCTCTCATCTTTTCAGTTGGGGTTTCCCATGCTAACCCGCCCACAAATACTTTTGTGTATGTCGTGTCCCCGAATGGTGACCTGTACGTCCCCATTCGTGTTATTCTTCTTGTTGTTGCTCTTCTTCTAACGATGAAGTAGAGCGAGGAGAATAACTAATTAAACTGCATGGAAGTAGGGTCGATCGTGGAATCGCTCGATGACAATCATAGTCTTGAAAACGACATAGCGATCAACTTATAAAACTTTTGTAACTTCATAATCAGCTAACTCAATATTCTCTACGAACTCTAGAGAGAGAGAGAGAGAGGGAGCAAGAGAGTTGTGGAGGAACAGGAAGATATTATTTGAAGAAGGCACGATGGTGACTCTTTTTAATTTATTAGTTACTAGTTGACATATATAATCAAGACACCACATAATCTCGAGCAATTCAATCAATCGCTTAAAATCCCAAAATTCTTAAATTTGTGGGTTTTGAAGTATTAATTGCTTGTATTAATTAGAAATTTTTAACCTTTTGTATATAAAATGTCCAATTTAAAACTTTACTTTGAGCCTTAAAAATATCTGACTAGCCCTCTATATAACAATAATGTTATATATATATATATTTAAAAATGATTTAATTGTGTAACTATTATATATTTATATATGATATAAATTATTACTTTATAAAAATGAAACAACAACAGCAGTCCCAGTGCCTCGCGGCTCCCGCAAGAAGCAGGGTCTGAGGGGGTGATGTACGCAGCCTTACCCTTTCCGGCTAGAAAGGAGACTGTTTCCGGGTTTATAAAAATAATAAATCTAAAATTATTTTTCTTAATTTATGTTTTTAGTGTATTTAACATTTTCAAATATATAATAAATAAATGAAAATAAAAGGGGAGAGGTGGGGGGGCCTGATTGGGGGTGCGTGGGGAAGAGAGAGAGAGAGAGAGAGAGGATCCGACAGCTACAAGCTCGAATTTGCTGTCTACGCACATTAGTCTGAGTTGCCCATTACATTTTTGTGTGTAATAACAGTTAATATAAAAATTAAATTCTTATAAAAATTTATTTTATATAAATTTAATTTTTAGGATTAGTTATGTTAAATATTACTATACTTTATTTATTGTATTAATTTAGTTCTTTTAAACAATTTAAAATGTATTAATTTAGTTATTGGATTAAATTTAAGTTAAGTTAATGACATAATTTTGAACGAAAAAATTATATTAGATGCAAGTGACTCATTATAAATTCATCCGTTTACTCAATTTGACACAATGCGTGGCCGAACCATTAAAATATTTATTGGAACGTAACATAAATTTTTCTTTAAGGATCAAATTAACACATTTTGAATTATACAATGACTAAATTGATAAAATTAAAAATATAAGGAACCTTAGTATAAATAACCCTAATTTTTATGTTAACTTTTTAAAAAGGCAGATATATGTGTTTGATTATCATGATTAAAAATAAAACTTCTTAGGAATTAGAACTTATGTAATCACCTGTAAATAAGTTAATTCATGTGTAATAAAGGAATTAGAACTTCTTTGAATATTTTACATTTCCTATGTTTTATCAAATTTTATGATAACCGAACACGAAGATAAATACTCATTATCCATAAGTTTAAACTCTTGTGCTACTTTCGGATAAACAAACAATCCCGAAGTTGTTGGATTTAGTATAGTCACTAAGTTATCAACAGTCAAAATAAGTTTTTAACTCTTCTATGTATTAGCTAGTTGTGTACAGAATAATTTTTAGATTATGATTTATCTTCTTAAATAAATGTCATCGAGTTTCAAACCGAACATACTGCAATTAATTGATATTAAGAGTGAAACAATCAAAATTTAAAACAATGTCCTTCCGCATAGTAAGACTGTGATATTATTATGTCAACGATCCAATTATTTTTAAAGCACAAATTCTTAAGTATATTTTCAGATAATAATGTTATACATATATGTTATTTATACTTTTAATAATTTTAAAATATAATAAGAAACCAATAAATCGATTTTTTATTATATAATATATATGATTCTATATACAACAACAATCCAGTGATTCAAAAAGACTCCCACTAAGGCACGTCCTGGAAAGGGTAAAAAATAGGCAGTTTTATCTCTACAAGGTGTAGAGAGGTTGTTCCTAATAGCCCTCTATCTTAAAAGTAACAATATTTATGAAATCCGAAAAAAAATGCAGGTATAGGGCACTGTGAGCTAGCATCAGTGTACGCCTCTCTTCTAATAGCTAGGTTAACCGAACGTATTTTTAACGGTCATTCAACTCTATGTATACAGCTAAAAAATAGAAAAATTAAATTGACAGGCGCAGGACTATGAATTGATATACAAGAGTGCTATATACTACACCCAGCAAGGCACCCAACCAACCTAAATTTTTCTTTTTCTTTTTCTTTTTGGAAATAAAATAATAAATAGTTAATTAATTTTGGAAAATCAAAAATATTATCTTTATTATCCCTAATAAATTGCTCAACCACTTATTAATCTCCAACTAAGACACCATTAAGACTTTATTATTCATCGGATTAATAAAAGGGTTAAGCTACGGGTATTAAATTGGCCCTGTTTGGCTGTCATGCAAATTAAATTCCTATGTGAAATTGTATTTTATGGGAATTCAATTCCTGTGTCAACTTCCCAGGACAAAGGTAAAAGATGTTTGGTTTTCGGAATGGGAAATAGAACTTTCTTGGAGAATCTAGTTAAAAAACGAAGGAATTATAACTCATCTAGTGAGGGCTAGGTAAGTTACTTCTTGCGTTTTGAATAAATTGGAAATTGTTAATCAATTTGTACTTCCTGCATTATACCAACTTCCTGCTAAGGAAATAAGAGTCCAAATATGTACTTCCCATGAATTGCTGCTCCCCGCGTTTGCTTCCTGCATACCAAACGAGGCCTATGTTTCCTATTTTCACTTGTGTTTCGATGCATCAAGTAAAAGTTAAAGTGTTGAATTAATTAATAACTTCTATAAATTGTCAATGCATTTTTATATACATTTTATTAGATTTACCATTTTTCAATTTTTTATCATTGCATACAGGGTCTGTTTGGAATTACTGTGAAAAAATTATTTTTTTCAGAAACACTTTTTATAAAAAGCACTTTTGCAAAAAGTACTGTTTCAAATAAGCAATTTGTGTTTGACCAACCAGTAAAGAAGCGCTTACGGTATTATTGTGAGTGTTTGGCCAATGTTAAAAAAATACTTTTTCTATAAAATTACCAGAAAGGGCACTAACAAAAGTCTTTTATAGTTAAAAAAATCACCATGAACCATTCTAAATATTTAATATATTTTTTAAATATTTAAAATATTTTGTAAATATATAAATATTTCTTAAATATTTAAAATTATTTTTAATATTTATAAAATATTTTCTCAATATTTTTAAAAAATTAAAATATATTTTTAAAATATTTAAAATATATATTTAAATATTTTCTAAATATAATAAATGTATTATTAATTATTAAAATGTTTTTTTCATGTTAAATATATTTTTAATAATATATAAACTATTTGTGAATTATATAAATTATTTTTCAAATATATTAACAAATTTCAGGGTACCTGAAATAAATTTTATCAATTGTTTAGTTTTTGTGTTTGCTTCTACTTAAAAGGAGAAGCAACAAATTCTGCTTTTACTTAAAAGTAGAAAAATAACTTCTATTTTTAATAAAAAAGTACTTTTTCATAGTTGTCAAGAACACTTAAATCTCATAAAAGTAATTTTTTTTCCAAAAAAAAGTATTTTTTTAAAAATAAAAAGTTCTAAACAGGCCCTTAAACAGAGTCACGGTAAATTTTCCGACCCATTTATAGTGATAAAGGCCGAGAATTTAGTAGTAGAAATGTGATGATATGACCCAAATAATAAAAAGACAATTCGACCAGTTAAATTATGTTCCTTTTGTTTTATGATTTTATTTTTTTTAAGAATATGTACTTTTGCTTGATCAAGTAAGTACCTAAGAAGGTACCAACACGCAAGTACTAAATCTCATTAATACTCTGAAATTAAGTGTGCTTGGGCAAAAGTAGTACCAAGATGAGTGACCTCCTGGGAAGTCCTCGTGTTGCACCTCTCAAGTTGAGGGTTCACCCTAAAGGGGGAAAGCTATGGGAGTCTTTGGGACATTGGAAATGTTGCTATTTTTTTTTTGCTTTACTTGATGAAGCAAGCCCTATAATCATAAACTTTTGTATTGTTATTTAATTTTATTTGAAGTTTTCATAAGTAATTATTTATCATTTATTATTTATTATTCATTTAATAGATGGGTAGTACCACATTCTTGAATATAAGTCATGGAGCTCCACTTATTAGTTTCGCTAGTAAGTTAATGTCGTTTCTTTTTCTGGTTGCCAATCCTATTATTTCACAATTATGCCATGTACAAAAAAAATTATTTTCTATTGGGTTATATGTGGAGCACGATTATATCGAGACCTATGACATACTAGGGTTTTAGTGTGAGGCTTTATATATATACGGAATGTATATGTTACTATTAGGGTTTGAGAGGATTGAGAGCTGAGACGTCTCATATAAACTCCAATGATATTAATGAAATTATTGTGCTTCCCTTCGTGGGTGTAGATTTTGGCTGAACCACGTAAATTTCGGTGTTCTTCCTTGTCCCCTCTTGTTCGTGATTATTATTTCGATTTGTGGTTCATTATCCTGTGGGTGTTACGATAGGTGGTATACAACAATAGACCCAATGCCTCAAGAGCTCTTGTCTAAGCGGGGTCTGGGGGTGGATGTGCGCACCCTTATTTCTTTAGGGTGTAATCCTTCCGAGAGGCTGTTTCCAAGGACCCCCAACCTTATACTGTTGGCAATATGAGGACTTCCCAAGAGGTCACTCATCCTAATACTATTCTCGTCCAAACACGCTTAATTTCAAAGTTCTAATAGAATCCGATGTATTAGTACCTAGTAGGTGATATCGTGTATATGTGTATGTATATATATATATATATATATATATATATATATATAGGGGACCAACGTGACAGCGGCGGGCATACCTTTTTTAGGATTCATTTATAATCCATAGGCACTCCTTTTTTCTATTAATAAATGATTTCATTTATAATAATTTATGGAATATATGCATATATTTTGTATTTATTAAGGGCATTCTCATAAATCAAAATTTTGTTTGTAAATGATTATATATTTTTCTAATTAACTAAATGATTACAATGTTAATCTTAGACAATTCAACTCCATTTATGCAGTTTCCATGTAAAAAAAATCATATATATATATTTTTTTGATACCTATACTTATAAAGGCAAATGACAAAATATATTTTAAGAAAAACGTACTTTTATATTTTTTTAATCACAGATAGATTATTATATTCTAAGTGAAAAATAATATAGATATCCTTATGAATGAAGAACCTTGATGTCAATTCTTTATAAAGGTAATGTAAAGGTAATTATTGGGTGTGAAGTGTGGAAAATGTATATGACCACATCATATCTTGTGCTTAAATTATGTTAATATTGAAAGTGAAAGATGTTAAGATTTGAACTTGTGATCTTTTAGTTGGCAACGCTTTAAAACCGTGTCAAAGAACTAATTGTCCCAAAAACTTAAATTGAGGGATAAAAGCTCGTAAACTGTTTAATACTCTTTGTAAAGCAACATATCCAGTGCCCCAAGGGCTCCCGCCTAAGCGGGGTTGGGGGGGAGGGGGCGAATGTACGCAGCCTTCCCCCTTCAGGGTATTACCCCTGAAGAGAGGCTGTTTTTGAGTGCTTCCAACCTGAGGGTGAGGACTTCCCAGAAGGTGACTCATCTTGGTACTTCTCTCGCCCAAGCAGGCTTAATTTCGGAGTTCTAATGAGATCCGGTGTCTATGTGTTGGTACCCTCTTTGATGTTTTATACTCTTTGTAACGAATTATAAAGTATTGAAATCTCATATCTATAATGGGGTCCAAGATATAAGAAATCCAATTTGGCAAAATAATTCATGCAATCCTAATAATGTACAACTATGTACAAGCTAGCTACTATAATCTACATTATTATCCACATGATTACTGTACCAAATTGAATTTGTGGGCTGGCATCTTGGCCTTCCGTTGGGATTATCTATTATGTTTTATTTCTCGTATTTTGCTTATTATGTTAATTAAATATTTATATTTTTAATTGTATTAATTTAGTCCTTATATAGTTGAAGTTATTTCAATAAAGTCTAATGTTAGAATTAACACTGATTTATGGCAGAAAATCTAGAGCTGATAAAATTTGACACGAAATGAAGATACCAGATTTGGGTCAAGGTTTAGAAACCATGTTAAATTTGGGATGACCCTTTGAACCTATTTAGGTAATTGGGTTGAATTTGGCTTGACATGTGACCAGTTTGACCCGTCTAGTTATATTAGATATTTGAGTGATATACTATTGTTATTATCCATTTGATAATTTGAACTATATGTAATAAGTTTATTTCCATAGTTTAGTTTGATAAATAAAATTTTCATGTATATTTCATTGCTAATATCAACCTTGAGGTGTATTATTAACTTATTTGTAAATTGACGAACTAGCATTTAATAATTGGGTTGAGAGTTCCTAATCCAGTTAATAAACGAGTTGTGTTCGGGTTGATTCCATTTCCGAGACCCTCGCACAATATGAATATAAACACGAAAAAGTCCCAGCCAAACTGCACAGTTCGCCCACTTTTGAACACCTCCTTCAAATGAAAAACACACGTGAGTGCTAAATAATATTACAGTTTTTACTAGAAACGAATGTTAGTTTTAGATTGGACAATAAATTAGAATTTACCTAATCCCTTAGGCAAGATAGTTCTCGTATACAAAAGAATTTCATTTCCCATATTCTATGAATTTCTTGGTAACCCAATAAGAGGACAAATACTCAGTGTCTGCTGTGTCGTGTTTGGGGCAAGAGTATTTTCTTGTTGTTCTGTCCTTTTGTTTTGTGTTATCCATTTTTTGGTCCCCATTTTGTTACGGTTGGACTTATGCCTCAACTAGCGAGTGGTCTGCTTATATGGCAACTTTGTCGCAATTTATCGAAAAAAAAGGGGACAAATACTTACTTTTCATGAATTCTAAGGCCTTATTTGGTTGGTAAGAAGTGGATACAAATTAATGTGAAGTAGGGATTTGAGCTCTTCTTTGGTTGGCAAGAATTAGCAAAATGCAGGAAGTAGTAGTTGTTTAGCAATTTTTTTTTTTTTTCAAAATGCAGAAAGTCACATATTTAGCGCCCATAAGTAAGTTCTAATTTCTTCGTTTTTAACTTATTTTACCTATTTATTGGAAAGTTGATATAGGAATTGAGATCTCGTGAAATACAACTTTCCATAGGAATTCAATTGATATGGCAACAAAACGAGGCCTAAATTTCTATATCATTTCCCGATAAAAAAAGGAACCCTGTTAAGGAACCAACTTTATCAAAAGTTTAAGTTGATGGGTGAATGCCCAAGATTGGTTTTATACTCTAAAATATCCAATCAGGCAAATGCCAATTAGGCTTGAAGCATGGATATACATTGGCCCACCTCATATCTTGTGCTTAAATTATACTAATAATCAAATTGGGATTAAAACTTGTGACCTATTGGCTGACAACGCTTTGATGCCATGTTAAGGAACTAATTTTTCTAAAAGCTTAAGCTAATAGGCGAAGGCACGATACAATCAAAAATATAAAAGTTCAGTGCGGTATACTTTAGGTATAAATAAATAGACTAAGTCTTATATTCTAACTATACCCCTCTCCTAAGTTAATACATAGAGGACTTTAGTTAGAAGAGAGGTACAATGGATGAAATAAATGTTATTCTCTCTCTTAAGTCTTTCCCACCGTTTCTATCTAACCTATCTCTCTCCTTCCTCTCTTCCCTAATACTATATTCTATACTTGTAATATTTTCATACCTGTACAATATACTTCACGGAATTGGTCAATCAAGCGTTTGATTGCTTCATTTGAAATTTGATTCAGTGGTTGACTGTGTTCAATCGATTTTAAATCATAACAAGTACAAGATTAATATTATACACGAACGAACTCGAAAGTTGAATGTGCACAAGAGTGTAGAAAATGGACTAATAATAAAAGGAAGAGGAGGTGAGAATGGCGAGAAGTATTATTATTCTGAATGGCAAGGGAGATTATGCCCCCAGTTTGCATAGATTTTGCATCGAGTTTGACCGCTCAGAATCATATCAAAACCAACCATTCTGGACTCCCCCCTTTGGCCTCTTCTAATCATTACTCCTTCCTTTTTCTTTCTTTTTTTTTTTCTGATAAGTCATGAGAAAAACTCGCAATATAAAACTGGTATCTTATAAAGAGATTCAAAAAGCGCAAATATAGTGCGTGAAAGAGAAAATAACAAAAAACACCTATAGAAGTCGTAACTGACAACCTAATACTCTATCCTTCTTCTTACCTATATTAATATAACAGTTGCATCTCTTTAGCCTTTATTCTTAATACTCCATCCTTTATACAGCGGTTGGAGATCATTATGAATCTCTGTTTGATAGTTGGCGTGGTTATGATTTTGCCTAGTCGTGCGATTCGAGCTACCTGTCATTTTGCTATTTGCGAAGGCTTCACTCGTGTCATTATCGAATCGGATTGCTTGGAAGCTGCTCGGTCGTTATAGGGTTATGATAGTCCTCTGTGGGAGATCGATGCTATCACATATAGATTTAGAACTTTGATCGTTTCTTTTTAATTCGAATCCCTTGAACAATTGAACTTGTACTTGACTTCATGTGTGCTAAGTTGAGCCTCTTGATAACCCTTGGATCGTGTTTCATTACAATGTAACTTTGCTTGAAATCGCATTACATGCGTCAACATCATTAGTTAAATGATGCAGAAAAAAACTTCATTATCAAAACTGAGATTGGTGAAATTTCTTATACAACAACAACAACAACAACAAACCCAGTGCCTCTAAGGGCTCCCGCATAAGCAGAGTCTAGGGGGTAGATGTACGTAGCCTTCCCCCTTCAGGGGGCTACCCTGAAAAGAGGCTGTTTCCGATGACTCCCAATCCGAGAAATTGGTCTGCAGCAATGAGCGAAAGACCTCAAAGAACGAAACAAAATATATATTATAAATTAATGGCAGCATTCCTTAATTAGTGAAACACATCCGCTAATTTTGTTTACTTAATCCCTTTCACTGTGCATTAACTATGGTTAGCTTAGCAGTGGCCCATTATTAAGGAGAGAGAGTGACTTTTTGGTCGGAGAGACCCGAAGGCAATCTATAAGTCACGATCATTTATAACGGAAGATAGTAACTTGATTAAACACGAGACATACTTGATTATCAAAATAACTAATTAATAGGGTTATTTTTAATTAGTTTATAAAACAGACATATATGAATAATTAAAAAATGTATTATTATTAAAGCAATTGTTGGGTCCAAGCTATATTTTATTATTTAGTCATATTTTATTTTGTTAGAATATTATTTATTTCAAAATTAATATTAATTTGATATGGTTTAAATATGATTTAGATTTGATTTGAGAGATATTTGACTAAAATTGGGTTACCTAAATAAGTTTAATTCAAATTAATATTTAAAATTGGATTAGATTTAGGTAACTTATTATAAATAGGGGTTAAAGATTGAGGGTTAAAGGGGAGAAAAAAGAGAGAAAAGATGTAGAGCATATAAGTTTTATAAAGGGGTGCCCCGAGAGAGAGAGAGAGAGAGAGAGATTGATGTCGAGAGGTTTAGTGATTGAGAGACATTGGTGTTGAGAGGTTTAGTGATTAAGAGACATTGATAAGAGAGTTTTTGTAGCTTTATCTATTCAAAGTTACGTTTTGGAGGGTTGGTGGCTCACCGTACGGAAGCCACTTGGAGAGGGTTGGTGACTTACCTTGTAGTAGTTACATTTTGAGAGGGTTGGTGGCTCACCGTGCAGCAGCTACACTTTGAGAGAGCTGGTGGCTCGAAGTGCAGCAGTTACACTTGGAGAGGGTTGGTGACTTACCGTGCAATAGTCATATTGACAATTGATGATTATATGTAAGGTTAGGGGTTATAATCAGAGATTGTAATCCTTAATTCCATAATGGATTGTGGTACATATTGGGTCCCGTGGTTTTTTCTCTAGTTGAGAGAGGGTTTCCACATTAAAATATCGGTGTCTTGTTTCGATATTCTTTTGTTGTTTTCGCTTTGTTGTGCTTGGTTGTGTGAATCCCAACAGCAACAATATAATTTATAAAAAATTATATAAAAATAATAAATAATAATAATTTTTATTATGGTAATAATAATTTTGTATATTTATTCCAAAAAAATGCAAATTTACAAAGTGATAAAAAAGGGTACAGAATAGGAAAGGAGGACAGCTCAGTGACCAACAAGAGTGACAGTGACACCATGTGGAGAGGGTACTGCCAGTTCACGGACTTGTCCACCTATTTTCTTACACCAAATTGTTATATATATTATATATATATATTTGGGATAAAAATTATTATTATTAAATTAATAATATGACTCATAAATAATTAAAGTTATAAAATTATCTTAAAAATTATAATCTTACTTTAACAAAAAGAATTTTACCATGGCAATAACATACCTTATATTTAACGGTTTTTACGCCAAAACTTCACGTACTTTGTTTATTTTATTAATTTGGTTTTTTTACTTTCAATTGCGTCAATTTAATTCGTCTATAAAATATGTTGTGTCGATTTAGTTTGGTAATTAAATTACAGTTAAGTTAATGATATAATTTTTTTTATATCAATTAGATTTAAATAAATGTCTAATAACTCTTTTAAAAACTTTTAATAATCTTACAATATGTGTCCTTTTTTTATATCGGTGAAAAGGATACAACTTTTACCTAAGTAGGACACCAACATATGGGAAATGAAGGAATGGACTTAAGCTGAATTGAATACCTCTAACCCAAGGATTTGCACGGGAGCTTGACCCGTGTGGAAAGTCCAACAACTTACAATATACCCGCCTCTGTTTTCTTCTAATTGTCCATGTAAAACAAGGTGGTTTGCATCATCGATTCTTTCGTGATTTCACACTGAACAACTTAATACTTTTAAAATAATTAGGTTTTCGATACTCAACCTGATGACACATTGCGTTTCACCTTATTATTATTATGACATTAATGAATCCGTTCGATTTGGTATACTATTCAGAATACTCACCTCCACGTACGAGATCACGAGTTTGAAGCTCTTCTCCTGATTTTTCAGACATTGGTGTCCCTTTACAGCATCGTTATACTTTCTTAACGGAAAATCTTGTTAATAAATGAGAATTTAATGAGCTACCAAATAATGTGTTTTTGGAATTAATGAGTTGTAATCCCAGCCCAAATCCAATTTAAAATGAAACCTCGTCTTTATTAAAGTCAATTATGGTTGCAGCGATCATGGAGGCCTATATATTAGGAAACATATTAAAAATATATATACTTTAATTTTTATACTAGATAATGTCATAAGAGATAATTAAAATATAAAATTAATAATAAATTAACTATATTTTTTAAATTTAATAAAGTTTTTATATTTCATCTTCTATATATTATTATTAAGCACCCTCATCTCCAAAAGCCTCTAAATCCCAATTCAAATAATTCTAAAGGGGGTCATCAAAAGCTTTCAAACTCTAATCTAAGCAAATTTTACGAGAGTGTTGTTTACAAAAAAGAAAAAATAAGAATTCAAGTTCTTTACTATGTCATTTTATAAAGTATATAATGTTGTATTTTTTATAAAATTTAATAAAATTTTAATATAATTATATATAAATTATATTTAAAAATATAAACATACTCCATATATTGTACGGGATAACATTAGTTTAACATGTAATTAGATGTATTTTAACCATTGACTAATTGAGGTGCCAGCTTGGGTGCCAGGTGGCAAAAGTATAAGGGGTCAAAGACGACCACTAAATCAATTACGCGCCAGCCACCGGAGCTTTTTTTTTTTTTTTGAACACGAAGATGTCCAAAGGCTGAGACTAAATTATCGAAAGATCAAAGTTTATAAGATCCAACACATAAGGCAGCAAACTATGCCACCGGACTGCACCCACCGTTATTTTCTTAAATATCATACAGTTTATGAGTTTTCGGTTTTATCCGTGAGATATACGAATAATATTTATATTTTAAAAATATAAGTTTATATATTATCACATATAAAATTTATTACATGTTAAAATTTTATTTGCTCTTTTATTTTTATATGTCAGTGGCGTATTAAATTACTGTGAATAAATACATGAATAATTCTGTTCAAAAAAATACATGAATAATTATTTTTGATCTATTTTTTGTTTTCTTCTTTATGACCTAGAATATTAAATAACATCCCTTTAGAATTTTTTGGATTGAAGTTTAGAGATTTTTGGTAACATCTCTTTAAAATTGCTTGAATTGGAGTTTAGAGACTTCTGAGAGTAGAGAAACTTGGCTATAATATATAGAAGATTCACCTTATGGAGAAGGAAAAAAATTATTATTATTAGAGTAATGATATAATTTATAAGTGCTTGCTATTATTGTGCTATTGTGGCGTTGTATTTGCTCTTCCACCTACACGCTTGTATGTTTTTTCCTTTTATGCGTTCATGCTTTTCATACTTTTCATGCTTTCCATTATTCTCAGGTTAGGGGTCCTCGGAAACAGCCTCTCGTTAGGGTATCAGTTTGAAGGGGTAAGGCTACGTACATCCCACCCCTCCCAGATCCTGCTTATGCGGTAGCCTTTGAGACACTGGACATGTTGTTATTGTAATGATATAACTTATAAATAATGAAATTTATAAAATTGTCTTAAAATTTATTATTTTACTTTAATAGTAACAATGTTGTTCTACCAATATCATTACCCTCTGTATATTAAATGCAAATTGATGCAGATGCTGCTATGATTTAGAAGAGGGAAGAAAGATTTAATAACCTTTCCTTCATTCCATCCACAACCAAAGAGGGCACCAACACGCTGTCATCGGATCTCATTAGAACTCCAAAGTTAAGCGTGCTTGGGCGAGAGTAGCACCAGTATGGGTGACCTCCTGGGAAGTCCTCACCCTCAGGTTGGGGGCACTGGGAAACAGCCTCTCTTCAGGTTAACACCCTGAAGGGGGGGAAGGTTGCATACATCCGCCCCCCCAGACCCTGTGTAGGAGGGAGCTCTTGAGGCATTGGGTATGTTCCTTTTTCTTTTATTCCATCCGCAAATTTTAGAAAGCAAAAATAGTTCGACAAAATGTACATTCAACAACAACAACAGACCCCGTGTCTCAAGGGCTCCTGCATAAATGGGGTATGGAAGGGGTGAATGTACGCAGCCTTACCCCTTCAGGGTGTAACCCTGCCGAGAGGCTGTTTTCGAGGATCCCCAACTTTATAGGGTTGGCAATATAAGGACTTCTTAGGAAGTCGCCCATCCTGATACCACTCTTACCCAAGCACACTTAAATTCAGAGTTCTGCTAGAATCCGGTGCCTTAGTGCATAGCAAATGAACCATTCGAAAAACAGAAACTTAAAACAATAAATAGTATCAAAACTATGTATATATAGCTAATGTGGCGACCATCATGGTTGACTCCCAGGTCTCTGTTTGCGTGGGAGTCATGTTTTAATTCTTCTATTTAAATTATTCTTCTATAACTATTTTTATTGAGCACAGTTATATAACAAAATATATATATATATAAATATATATAATGTTTTAAATAACTTCTACTAAAAATATAATCTTTCAATTTTTATGTAGTTTCACCAAAAATATATTCAAATAAGTATGATACTCGAATTGCGATGAGCTAATGACTAATTGACATAATAAAAGAATATAATATAGTTTTATATCTAATGCAACATATTTTACAAGAAAAGGAGAAGGATATCAATTCTTATCGTCAGAAACTGGAATGTGGATGCAGCATTTACCATATAACTTTTCCAATTATCAAGTCATTCTCCACGTCCTCTTTGACTGTCGGCGCATCGTCTTTCAGATCATCGGTGATAAAGTCAATGCTGTTCTTTTATTTTTAAGCACCTTGCTTTTTGTAAAGTAAATATCATGTATTTTAATAATTTTACAATGATTAAAGGAAAAAAGGCGCTAAGTAAGCCTCTTAGGAAAGTGTACCTAACGCATCAAGATAAACTATAAAGTCTCGAACCGAGTTAGGCACTAGGACCACTAAATCACATAACAATACGATGTCCCACTCTCACCACCAATCAACAGTCATACTTACTTCTCTAAGACATTGCTTAAACAACAGTGTCTTTTGTCATCAATCCTCTAAGTATGCCACGAAATCCATAACATCTCACCAAGGTCATAATACATAAATCCCCACAAAAAGTTGTGTAATTATATAAATACAGGGTAATATTTTACCAACTAAGAAGGTACCAACACGTAAGCACAGGATCTCATTAGGACTCCGACGTTAAGCGAGCTTGGGCGAGAGTAGTACCAAGATGGGTGACCTCCCAGGAAGTCCTTGTGTTGCACCCCTCAGGTTAGGGGTTCTTGGAAACAGCCTCCTTTCAAGGCAGCATTTTGACGGGGAAAAGTTGCGCACATCCATCCCCCCATACCCTATTTAGGCGGGAGTCCTTGGGACACCAGGAATATTGCTAAAAAGGGTAATATGAATACCAGAGTAAAATTTTTATTATTAAAGTAAGTTTATAGTTTTTAAAAAAATTTTGAGAGTCTCATTATTCTGTCTATGATTAATTTTGCCTTTGCAACCTTCTTACAAAAGTTGAGTTTAGCGATAAGAGTCATGCTGGGGTGGTGGCGCAGTTGGCTAGCGCGTAGGTCTCATAGCTTTAGTTGAGTGATCCTGAGGTCGAGAGTTCGAGCCTCTCTCACCCCAAACCTCTTATTTTTTGCCTTTTTCTGTGGAAATTTCATCGCCAAAAAGCTTGTCATGTCGCATCCATGGATGCATTTGGCCGACATTTTTGCGTCCCCACTCTCTCTGGTATTTCTTCTCTCTCTCTATATTTTACTGGGACCGTGGGGTTGATGATTCTCAGCCTCAATTTTAGATTCATTTGCAAAATTAGGGTTCTTATATCTCCCTGATTCATTATCCCATTTGCAATGTTGGGTCTGCATCATAACCCCCCTACCCCACTCGTCTGTTTGGTGCCACCCTTTCATTTTTTTTGTTTGCTGGTTGAGATTCTTAATTTGTTGTTCTTTAATGAAGATATAGTCTGATTTCAAGGAGTTTTAGACTTCTGGGTGTATATTAAGTGAATGATTTTGTTTACAGTATAAAATTATTTTTGTGTCTTTACCTGTCAACTTAAGCTTTGGGTTTCTGAACATGGTATTTATTAGAGCCTTGTTGACTAAAATGTTATGAGTTTGGATAGCAATAGCCCCCACTGTGAATATTTAAATAATTTTAGCACAAGGTATAGTGTGTCTGGTTGTGCATTATTCATGTTTAAAGTTCTATTGGCACTCGCGTAATGGGATATATGTTGAAGTATAGAATCATTTTGAGATTCTATCCACCACCTTTAAACTTTTGGGGTAGTTGATTTGTTAATAATATCTAGGCTGTCTTTGTGTTTTCAATCGGTTTTTCAGCAAGAAGAGCCAACTTCAACTCTTAAGAAAGGTAATGGGACTAGAATTGAGATGACTTTGAGGTTCTTTATATGAGATGATATGGGAGTGGTCCCCTTGTCCTAGTATGAACTTGGTGTTTTGTAGGAAAATGGAAAAAGGATGAGGTGTCCTTAGGGACATTGTGTTTTATTCTTTTATCTGACATATGTATAGGATACTTGGTCCCTACAGGCGAGTAACCCCTGGAGTTCACTTTCAAAAGCATACTCGAGGCAGGATAGGCTTGGTAATCGGACCAGGGTGGGCGAGTATGGGTTTGGTATCTAACCCAGTGGGCCATGTAAACCTTATACTTGGACGAACGACTAAAGTTAGAAGCCTAGGGGCGAGTAAGAAGCCTGGGATAAATATCATTGTTTGACCTCTAGATTAGAGATAATGAGGATGGATTGAACCCAGGGAGGATAAGTGGGTGAGTAACATTTGAAAGCGTTGCTTGCCAAGTGCCATGCCAGAGGTGATGGAGGTGAATAAGGGCCCTATTGAATCTTACTCGTCCACACCTTTTGCACAGTGTAATCCTACTCATTTTACTCGCCCATACCTTTTGCATAGTGGAATCCTACTCCCCTTGCTCGCCCAGAACTTTTGCATAGTGGAATCCTACTTGTCCGCACGCTCTTGCTTACTTCTACTCGGATGCCATCCTATTTATACTTTTATCAACAGTTTGAAATTTCAAAACCCGATAGTTGTAAATTCAAGAATATGTGTTGTCTATTGGTCTTGATATACATATTAGACAATAGTGAGGATTCAAAAATTAGAAAGACTGCTCTTGCAAAGTTTACCACTCCGCTAAGCACATAGAAGGCAAATGTGGGGTAGCCATAAATCCCCACGTCTCTTGTCTTAATGTTTAGTTCGATCACTTCTGGAATTAAGGGAGTTCCCCCAAAGAAGAACTATCGATAGAAATTCTCTCTGTTCAAGAACCCATAGGACTAAGTGTGTTCTTTTTCCCAAGAATCTGTCAATCGGTGGAGTGCAGCGAAGTTTCAAACCTCAAAGCCCTACAGGCTATATCTGAAATTATTGATGCTTTGTGGTTTATAGCGTGAGAGGACTTTTGTCATCGTAGTGTTTTCAGATTATTCTAAGGTAAATCTCGTGGTTTATAATGGTATAAGGACTTTTGTTGTCTTGGTGAGATATTGGGGTTGAAGCTCATTTCTTCCCTCTCTCATATGTTAGTGACCTTTTTTAGGGTAGATTATACCTCCTTACCTTGTAAATGACATGTATCATATATGGAGTATTCATCATGGGTGTGGATATTGGTGTGATTTTTTATTTGCTTTGCCTCACAACTCTTTCCTAGTTGTGTGTAATTTGAGTGTATCTTCTTTTGACTGTTGTTTTCTTCTCGAAAGTACCTTTTTTTTGGGGGGGGGGGTGTTGGAAGCTGATTGTTGACTCACACATACTCATTTCCGACTCTCATCACTCTCAATAATTTAGTTGGTCTAAGGCCTTCTTTGAGTTCTATTTCTTAGTTGCAACCTTAGGTTGTTTTTGGTCATATAGTTATTGATATCAATGTCGATGTCATCGGACACCGGCCATACGCTAGTCGTTCTAACATATCTTCTATTTCCTCTGAGTCTGGATTTGAATCTAGAATCCCTTATCCTAGAGCCTTAATTTTGGTGGTATCTCAACGCTGTACTAAATTTTATATTGACTGATGACATTTCCCCAAGTGCCATCATCCTTTTTTACCACTCTCTTAAGGATTTGGCTTTGAGATCACTCTGATTGAAATATATCTGTAATGGCTTTTCTATTCGAGAAAGTTCTCATAAGAAAAATAGTCTATTGAATAAGGCGCTGCCTAATGGGATAGGGGAAGACAAATGTATTGCAAGCTGACCTTCACTTTTACAAAGGGGTTGTTTCCAAAACTTGGGTTTGTAATTTCATATTATAATGAAGCAATCTTATTGATTTTCACCAATGTATATGAACTGTTGAAGGTCATTTTACTAAAAAAATGAGCAGCAGTGATGCTTGTAGTAATTATTCGTTCCTGGAACTTTGCTGTTAGAAGCTTGCCAAATCCAACATGGATTTGGCGTCACATATAGAATATCAAATTTGACGTTGACGCCAAGCTTACAGTTTCTTGATATAGAAGTTCAGTAAATCAGATCGAGTTAGCTTGGTTTGCCTTTGTTTTCTGACTTGATTTAAGCCCCATCTCCAATTGGTCTATTGGTTCCGCGGATCAATCAATCAAGATAATTTTTGTGGGATGTTCATATAAATCATCATCATGAGGCACTGGGTTTGTTATTGTTGTTGTTCATATAAATCATCATGGACTCAGGGAGGGCAAGACTTGGCCTGGCCCAGCCAGGACTGAAGGAGAGTGGGAGCTTGGACATATTATTGGGCCGTTGTACTTTAATTGGATTGAGTTTGTTTTTGAGTTCTTTTTGGTGTTCTGCTTCTGGACATTCATTTTTCGGCGAGCCTTCTGGGGTTTTCTCCTTGTGTAAGTTTTTGGTTGCTATTCTGTGCTTTTGAGTTTTGTTTTTGTCTTTATACTTTGAAGTTTGATCTCTTTATTTGAGAGCCATTTTGCTTTTTGTCTAAATCTGTTGTGTGAATTTTGACCTCAATTAAAAAAAATAATAAAGCCCTTATTTGCCTCAATAAATATTTTCTTTAGAGCATCTTGGTCTGACATATGTTGAATTCAAATTCTACTCATATTAGGAATAGAATTTTAGCAATAGGGATGAATATGAAGTAGGTTTGTGCACTGTTTATGTTTCAAGTTCGGGGCAGTCATATGAAAGGACATGTTTATTGCCTTGAACCTTGGTGCAACCCGCTTGCAGTTCCTTGCCCAATATTTTGTTAGTGTGTGCCCAATGAGGCCTAGGACATAAATGGGAGTTTTGTAGTGCAGCACAGGAACGAGCCTAATTCACTTTTTTATTTTGGTTAGCATATATTAGGAGAAAAGGGGGACTCTAGGGTTTTTGTCCTCACATCGAGGGAAGCTTGTTCCCAGCAATTGAATGAAAAATACTGAGGGAGATGTGGTGTATATGAGGTGAGGGAATGAGCGGGAAAGAAACATCTTGTAATCTCCTCGTTATTGGTAAACTTTCCTTCTTCACAGACTTTACCGAGGCCTTTACCTCACATTGAGGGATTTCCTAGTGAACTTTGTGTGTTGAGAATTCCTTTTTTTTCGTTCTTATTTTTGGTTGTTTGCTTTGATCCTGATCGTGTTTGGGGGATTTGATCCTAACAATATAATATCATTCTTAAACCAAACGGTTTAAACTCCTGGTCACAGGGTACGTGCTAGGTTAATCCCAGTTCATACTACATCGTAGGCAAATTAATACCGAAACGTAAATAATATTCAAGTTTAATTTGTAAACCGAGTAGGTGATACGTTGCTTTCCTGGATGCTAGTTATAACCTTTATAAAGAGCACTGAATTTATATCTTGAAATAGAATATGGGTAATGACACAAATTAATTCATTGGCCCATAGGAAGCTGTAGAATGGACAATTTTGATTTGAATGACATTACGATATTGATGCATAGATTACCTCCCTCTCTTGGTTTTACCTTCATTGGTTATCTATCTTTTCTCTCTGCATTTATATTATGTCTGAATGCTGAATGAAACAGGAATATAATGAAAAATTTAACGATAAAGAGAGAACAAGAGGCAAGGTTTACGTGGTTTAGCCAATTATGCCTACGTCCATGAAGTTGAAGAGATTTTTTTTCTTCTCGCACCTAACGTCTCGCAAGGCTTGGGCAAGAATATATATACAACATACAAACCCTAGTGTGACTGAACACACTCTCAGTAAAACCCAATTCTTTGCTCTAGGGATTATAAAATAAAACCAGCTCTACGCAAGAAGTCTAAGTTTGCTTGTCAACTCGTGAGCATAATCGAGTCAAGTTGGAGCTTTAATAAGCTGAGCTTGAACTTCATAGAGCATAAACGAGCCTTGCTTGAGGCTGATTAGCCCAAAGGAGCAAAGCTCAGCTCCAACCTTTTCGAGTGGAGTTGTACTTTAGACTTATGAGCCTTGCGAGTTCAAACTTAGCTCAACTCACCTCCCGACTCTCTCTTTTTTTTTAAGATAAAGATTACATTAAGGAAGGGAATGACAATGTCTGAACCTCGACTATCTCCAAGATAGTTTAATGTAATTACCACTTTGTCCACCCCAGTGATTCATCAGAATACATCTCTGCTTCCTTTTTCTAATCTTTTATAAGGTAAAGAGGTACAACAATACTATCCTAAGAAGAGTCACCAACATCTAGGACATGGGAAAATGAGCTTCGAACTCAATGCCTCTGCTTCCTCGCTCCCTAATTTATAGCATTTGCATTCAAATCCTAGAGTCATTCCTCCCCATTTTAGGTGCTATTCAGCATATGCTTTTCATAGTTCATTTCCAGCAAAGTCAACGCTACGGAGTAGACTGGAATGCCTTGAAATTGTGTGCTGTCATTTTTACCTTCCCCTTGTAATTTCTGACAGTAGAGTTAAATGATGGTGTCATTACATTTGTGCAGGACAACATTAAACAAACCGAATGAATATTTACAGATACCGAAAGTATAGAAGGAAGGTTGCCTTTCTAACATGAAAAAAGAATGAAAAGGGGATTCTGGGGGTGTGATTTTTGGGACACATCACATGCAAATGGAGGGGCTCCCTGAAGGCTCTTTCAGGTTAGTGGGGCTCTCTTATTTCCCATTTTTGTGTTCTATTGCTAATTCATTTATTGTTTTCCCTTTGAAAAAGGGTCCACTATATAGACTTCTTTTACAATGATTAGTATTGGGTCGGTCTTGAGATTTTTGGGGTGCAAAGCAAGTTTGATAAATGTTTTCAACTTAGCTTAAACACGTCTCAAATAATCCATGCTATATTATTTATATAAGCAGATATGCATTTATAATGTATTATATATTGATCACTGTTTCTCTAATTATGAATGTGATGTGCCATAGAAGCAAACTCGTAATAGAACTAATTTTCAAAAGGGACCCTTCGCTAATTAGAGGTCCCAAACAGTTGCCTGTTTTGCTTGAGGTTTTGACAAGTCGTGGATAAGGAGGTGAGACATTACCTTAAATAGGGTCACCTATAGTTGAAGAAAGGAAGATACGAGCTTTGAACTAAAATCCTTATATTTAGGAGGTGAGTAGCCTAACCGATTACCCCAAATCCAATAGTAGCAGCAGCAACAACGACAGCAATCCCAGTACCCCAAGGGCTCCTGTCTACGCAGGGTCTAGGGGGCGGGATGGATATATGTAGCCTTCCTCCTTTCGGGTGCTACCCTGAAGGGAGGCTGTTTTCGAGGGCCGCCAATCTAAGAAGCGTGGTAGCACGGAAGCATAGAAGCACCGCATCCCAACCGCCAAATCCAATAGCACACCATATAAAGACCAGCGTTGTTGCCAAAGTTTTGATCACATGCATGCAGGCTGGGTGATGGGTCCCTTGACTCTGATCCATCCTTCAATTTTTAAGACTACCCGCTCTAAAGCTGGGCCAATCAAAACCTCACAGTTCTCTTTTAAAGATTAGTTATATTTTTGTTTTTACCGTGTACTATTTATTAAAGGTGGATTATTAGAGAAATATTTGACGTCAGCATAGACACCTCAGTTGCTAAAAAAGAATCATTAATAAAGTTGCTCCATGCCCTAAATTCTCAAAAAAGATTTGGATTTAGAGTAACCAAATTAATCAATAGAACCGAGAATCTAATGCATCTTCCCTCTTACATTTTGTCACATTTTTTAAATCCTGAATTTAACAAGTTCCTCCAAATATTTTGATTGGACATAAGTCTTATCCACCTCTCTGAGCCCTGTACTATTCTCGCTCGAGTTCAACTTCAAATGTACTAAATACTACGTGCATGTAAATTAAAGTAATGAAACGTATTTTAGAAACTAGACTAAAAAAATGAAAAAAAATATAGGATAAATTACATATTAGTATCTAGATGTTTGATATATTAATTTTTTTAGTAAACAAATTTAGTGAAATAATTTTTTAATTCAAAAATCACATGTATTTACTAAAATAGTCCAAACGACGGTATGCAAGAGTGTAAATAGGCCCCTCATCCAACTTATCTTTATTAGAATGACAACATTAAGGGGAATAGCGAGGGGATAATGGTGTTACCAGTAAATAACACGTAACTTCTAGACTAAAAATTTCATTCACAAAATTTATAGACTTGAAAAATAATACACAGAATCTCAAGATCATAGTTGCAGGAAACTCCTAAAATACTAACGCTCCACGCTTCGGAAACGTGATTCCGCGTTACAATGTCAGATTCACGTTTCCTATGCGTATCAAACTCGATGGAAGCATGATTCGAACAATCATGGGAGCATTTTGATAAGAAAATACTTATTAAATGATTTGTTGGTTAAGTCACATGATTTTAAAGAATCATTGAATTGTATGGACATGTTGAAGTCAATTTTCGAGATCTTATTGGTCGGAGTACTTGGATTCCTTGATTATTGCTTAATATTGACTTTGTTTTGATATTTATATTTTAACGGCTCAATTGATAACATTTTATTACTTTTTCTTGTATATCTAATATATGGTAATATAAGCGCTTCCTCAACACTCCCAACCTTAGAAACTTTTATGGCTACCCGCACTCTCGCTCCCGCTTCGTGCAACTATGCTCAAAATACTAATATATAATTCGCTGTCCAACCAGAATACCCTCTTGACAATTTTGGACCCAACTGTGGATGCAAAATCAGCATGAGCTCACTTATGATGCAACTCCCACTCATTCCCTTTGTAGTTGCATATTCTAGATTTTTTTTTTTAATTTTTAGCCATGAATATTTAATATCCCAAAACTTAAAAAGAAAATAAAAAATTCAAAGTGGTACTCGGTAGCTCACATGCAAATAATATTCTTTGAGTCAAATGGTGGATCCACTTCCACTTAGTGTTGTGTAGCTGCTTTAATTTTCTCAATTAATGCTTTCTCATGAATTCATTAATATAATATATGATTAAACATTTAATGACCAATCGTCAAGCCTTTACATTTGTCTCCCACTCTTGCATTAATGGCCTCAAATCTGGTGGCACATGTTGCTTGCTTCCTCCTTTTTTCTTACTTAATTTCTTGTGGTCAACCCCCTTGGCTTATTTACCTACGATTTTGTTTTCCTACTTTTAATTGTGTCAATTTAATTTTTATACAAATTATATTGTGTCAATTTATTCATTAAGTAAAATTTTATCAAATAAATTTTAGTGATTGTATTAGGATAATAACTTGATAGTTGGAAAAGTTATATGTGAACGCTATATCGACATTCCAATTACTCATCATGAGGGCGTCTTAGTTGACGGCGTCTCCTACGCATGCGGTCATCGCTCAGGAGTCAGGAGTTCAATTCTTACTGAGGATATACTCATGACTTATCTACTCATGGGGATTGTGGGCCTCATCATGGGCTGGGGTTGGCTGGGGCAACCTAGTCCCTCGTTACCTAAAAAAGATTGTATTAGGATACTTACATTTAATATGTTTGTACCATTAAAAATTATAATTAGAGCAAATTGACAAAATGTAGATTAGAGAGGAAATAAATTGACATAGTGATAAAAATTAGGGACTTTTAGTGTGAACAAGCCAAAATTTTATCATTCAACAGTACCATGGAATCCGACTCTTCGAACATCGTGTCTTGATCTTGAATCATTAGGCTCTCTTGTAGCTTAAGGAATCCTTTTTTTTTTTTATATATATATTTAAGCCAGTTTGGGGATAAGGAGATTCGAAACAAAATCTCATGCCCTTGTGCCTCGATTGTTAAGGATTTCTTATGTGTTTTAGAAAGAAATTGAATTGGATTTATATGAAAGAAGAGATCAACACATAAGCTCAGTGGGTACTCTATTTAATGCCAATATGTTTTATAATGAGATATCAT
Source organism: Simmondsia chinensis (assembly GCA_018398585.1). Lineage (NCBI taxonomy): Eukaryota > Viridiplantae > Streptophyta > Magnoliopsida > Caryophyllales > Simmondsiaceae > Simmondsia > Simmondsia chinensis. Next base: position 418,672 of record JAGTTD010000001.1, on the reverse strand, counting down.
TTGGACTTATAAACGGACCTTATATATGTCAATTACATGAGTCGGGCTGGTTTTTTACATCGACCTTGTTTCGGTGCCTACTTGTGCCTCACTAACTGAGAGAAGTGAACTTCTTGGCAGATCCTTGCGCTAAGCAAGGATTATCCCGTTTGTTTTTTTTTTGTTTTTTTTTTTTTAGGGTTAAATTATGATGAGGAAGAAGACAGTAAAAAATGGGTAATGAGTGGGTGCTTGCCATTGTCCTTGCACGGGTCATAGTGGATTCTTTGCCATCCCATGACTTTGATGGACTTGCACTTCCCTAATTATATCAGCAAACAATTTCAATTGATGTGTGAAAGTCAACATGATTTGGCATGTTTCATATGACTTATTTTGCTGTATGGTTTAAAAATGGTCCATGAAACTCATTACATACATGCTGGACACCCTGATCCTTTACTTTTCTTTTTATCGGTTTTCTTTTTTTATGGGAACGTCCCGCTTTTAGTGTGATAAGATATGGTATTTATAAGATGTCTTTATGTGAAGAGATGTGGTATTGTCTGTGGTCTTAATCGGCTGGTGTAGTATTGTCAGTGATCTTATTCGGGCGGTGTTGGATATTAGGTTTTTCTTAACACAAGATATTAAGTTTATTCGGGTGGTGTTGGATATTGGGTTTATCCACCCTCCAGCAACCTATTTAGCCCGGTTTCTGTGGGAGGAACCCGACTTTGCCGGGGGAAGCCTAGCTTTTCTATCCTTATCTACTCGCCTTAATGCTGCATTACTCAAATTAGATATTTTCATCAATGTCTCCGAAAGACTATTGTCTATTAAATCATTTTATATTTATATGAACACTTGCCAAAATGGAATAATTCTAATATTAGATCATGAATGTGAACATTTCAAATCATATGAGGAAGTGATAATTTTCTCGTAAGTCTAAGAGGTTCACAATGCATATTGAGAATTGAAATTTCCAATCAACAGAGTTAGAGAGATTGTCGCTGAAATACCAAAGAGGGTATAATTAGATTACTGCCTTTTTGTCGTAGTTGTACTAAAGTAAGGCATCGTTTTGGATAATGGTTTTTCTTTCCTGTCTATCCGTAAATGATTTGAATATCCCCACCCAACTATAGAAAACGATAGCTATAGTGGAGATAGCCAAGTCTAAATTAGCACCAACCAAGTCTTAAGATGTCAAAGCAGTGTCGAATCACAAGAAATTTGAGGTGTGAGCTGAGCTGTCATTTGCTCATGGCATTCTTGGTAGGTAGCCAATCACAATCAAACTACTATTGGTGAAATAACTAATCAAGATGACTACTAGTTTTTTGAAAAGGCTTCTTTTTGTTATCTCTTTAAAATGTAAAAAGGTTAACAATGAGATAACGACCCTCACTCTTTGGAACTGTTAAAGTTGGTGTAGTAGTTAAACTTTTATTTCTTTAAGCGAGAGGTTTTGAGTTTGAAACTCATACTCAATTTTGAAGAGTTATGCCTTTACGTAGGAAAACAGTTGGACCTTTCTTACCTATACAAAAAACCCATCCCATCCCAACCCCAATAATTAATTAATATACTTCTATTTTCTTTTCAAATCTCTCCGGGGCAGTTAAAATAATTTAATTGTAGGGGCATCATAGTTGCTATTAGGGGTGTAATAGAGTCGAGTGGAGTCGAGTATCTCAGTACTCGACTTGAACTCGATTAACTACTCGAGCTCGAACTCGAACTCGATTCGAGTAGTAAATTTTGCTCGAACTTGAACTCGATTAACTATTCGAGTACTCGACTCGACTCGAATACTCGTTTGTTGTGCATGTGAAAGTTCAACAAATTAGCTTCATTATAATATTATTCAATACACTCAAATATTAGTTATACTCAATTTAGATACTTAATTATTGCCCACTCTATATTTTAACATATATAACCATAAATTACTCATATATTAATAGCAACTATGTATCAAAACCTAAGTTTTAGAAAATACAAGTTCTTTCACTTTACACAAATATAACATGTCATCTTTTACAAAGAATTCAATCTTCTTTCTTTCATTCTACTATTAATGTCACAAGCCATCCATTTCAAAAGAAAATAATACGCAATAACTACTTCATACGAGTCAATTCGAGTATCAAGTCGAGTATTTAATCGAGTATCGAGTTGAGTATTTAATTGAGTATCGAGCCGAGTAGTTCACTGCTCGACTTGAACTCGTTTATTAATCGAGTATCTTTTGATACTTGAACTTGAATTTGAACTCGGTTAATTCGAGTTCGAGTCGAGCTTTATTCGAGCTACTCATAAACTACTCGTGAGCCGTTCGGATCATTTACACCCCTAGTTGCTGTGTTCTGGAGTTGGCCAATTGGCACCCCAATTATTGGAACAAATTGGGAAACAACACCTTCATGAAATTACAAACACTTGATGTTGTTGAGATATTCATAATCGCTTCAACATATGTCTATAAACCTATAATCTAATAGTTTAAGCTATTAAAGGAAGGTCTATAAATATTTTATACTCTTTAACAAATTGAAATATGATTATACCAAATGTTACGTATAGCTAATCAGGATTGTTTAAACATCAACATAAAAAGATAAAATGCAAAGCATAAAAAAGGTGACGTTATTCACAGGAGTGGCTAGATTTACTCATTGTTTTTCAAACTTGTTGATGGTAAGTTATTTCGATTTATAAACAACACTGCACCTCTCCCTTTTTTTTTAGCTAATGAAGAACTCGATTACAGGGTAAATTTCAGCTTATGTGGCAATCCACACACTACAGGAGCCAGTTAAGTCAAGGATTACTCAATGAGAGGTTCAAGGTGGGAGTCGAACTTCAAACTTTTTAATTTAAAGCAATGTTCTATCCTCTCACTTGCTTCCAACCATTGAGGCAAAGCGCTGGTGGGCAACACTGCACCTCTGCTATTATCAGTTCTATAAACACACTATCATAATTCCTTTGAAACTTGCCGCTGAAACCATCAAATTTTATCTTAAAACACTCAAAAGAAAAATATTCTTACTAAGATATTTGAATCTATGATGTTTATTAACTACAATATCTTGTAATGTTATTCCATGTTTAGGGCTGGTCCTAACATTTTCGTGATTCTAAACAAAATATTCAAATGGAGCTCGTCATATGTAGTAAAACCTTTTAATATTAACAATTGTTACTTTAAAAAATCACAAATTCTAAAACTTGGGGCTCCTAAAATTCGAGGGCTCCAAGCCGTTGCTTGGATGACTTGGAATTTTCAAGGAATCAATTTTTCCAAAAGTTTAAGTTGATGGATGAAGACTTAGGAATAGTTTTGTACTCTAACATGCCCCCTCACGCGAATGTCAATTGGGCTTGAAACGTGGCTATTGTACAAGCCCATCTCATACCTTGTGCTTAAATTGTTTTAATATCGAAAGTGGGTTTGTTGAGATTCGAACTTATGACCTCTTGGTCAACAAGGCTCTGATACCCTGTCAAGGAATCATCTTTCCCAAAAAAGCTTAAAGTAATGGGTGAAGGCTCAGGAATAGCTTAGGACCTCTTTGGGATTGTCGTGAAAAAACTGCTTTTTTCAGAAGCACTTTTTGTAAAAGCACTTTAGTAAAAAGTGTTGTTTCAAATAAGCAATTTGTGTTTGGTCAACCAGTAAAGAAGTGCTTATGGTATTATTGTGAGTGTTTGGCCAATGTTAAAAAAAATGATTTTTTCTATAAAATTATCAGAAAGGACACTAACATAAGTCTTTTATAGTTGAAAAAAATCACTCATAACCGTTCTAAATATTTAATATATATTTTTAAATATTCAAAATATTTTTTTATTATTTAAAATATTTTTTGAATATATGAATATTTCTTAAATTTTAAAAATATTTTTAATATTTATAAAGTATTTTTTCAATATTTAATTTTGTAAGAAAATTAAAATATTTTCAAAATATCATAAATATATTATTAATTGTTAAAATATTTTTTTCATATTTAATATATTTTTAAAAATATATAAACTATTTGTGAAATGTGTAAATTATTTTTTAAATATATTAATGAATTTTAGGGTACCTTAAATAAACTTTCTTAATTGTTTAGTTTTTGCTTTTGCTTAAAAAAATAAGCACAAAATTTTAGCTTTTGCTTATAAACAGAAAAATAACTTCTACTTTTAATAAAAAATTTTTTTTCTCTATTGTCAAACATCCTTAAATATTAGGAAAGTGCTTTTTTCAGAAAAAAAATACTTTTTTTTTTTTTTCTGAAATAAGTATTCCCATATAGGTTGTTATACTTTAACATGAATTATGTCCAGCCTTGTCCATGCTTGGAAGCAAAATGCATAGATGGATTTTTAATATTATATTTTATAATTAAGAAATTTTACTCTATATACTAGATACTCAAGTAAACACTTAAGGATTGCAAGTATATTGTTTTCCCAATAAAATTTTCCTTCATTTTTGAAAAGAATATTAAAGAGATCGATTTAGAGGGTTTCTGAACAATTTTTTAAAAGCATTGTAAACATCAAGGTGTATTTGAGCGAAGTCGAGCTCAAGCCTGTTTGCATTAAGCTCAGTTCGGGCTTGGCTTGAACCTTGCTGAGTTTGGATAGTTCAAGCTCGAGCTCGGCTTGACTCGATCTAAGCTCAGCAAGTTTTGAATTAAACTTGTATTATTTCGGCTCATTCAAGCTCAATTGACTCATTTGGACTTGTATAAGCTCGGGCTCGATTCATTTAGGGTCAAATTTGTCCTCATTGGGTATATCTAATCGCATATATTATAATAAGAAAGGCTTGCTGAGGCTGATTTAGGCCCGCGAGCCTACGACCTCGAGCTTCACTAGGTAAGGGCTCAGCTTGATAAGATAAACGAGCTCGCTCCCGCTCGGCTCTAGCTCAACTCATTTACACCCGAAGTGAACACATGAATTGGGAAAGGAAACCAGAATAAAATAAAAAGAAAGAAAGAGAGTTGCAGTGGGACGCAGGTAGAGGAACACGTCAGCGGAGGCACACCGACACACACACAGAGTACGCGGTTTAGAGTGTGGGTTGGGGGGCCCGGATCGTGTCCCCACTGGAGTGTGCACTGCAACCCCCTTGCCAATCTTTGACTCTTGCTCTCACATGCCTGCCTCCTCTTAATCATTTTGTAGTCCTACTTTAATAACATAATACATTTTAATTCTTCTTGTAATAGCAGTGTTACAATTGAGGCAGTTCAGTGAAATTTTATAATTATTATTTACTAAAAGTTATATAATTGTGATAATATTTTTTACCGTATTGATAACGTTTAGGGAAGGAAGGTAAATAGATTCACATATATTGCACAACTAGCAAAATGAATAAATGATAAGAAAAACCTGCAAATTTTGTCCGCTAATTATATCTATGATGCTTGAATTATTATAAATCTAAAATAATAATAAGAAGAAAATAGAAAATAACACGCCTACTCTTCTTTCCCCTTGCCCATTCCTTTGTTCATCATTTTGGAGTATTCAGTCCCACTTTAATAACATCTTATATATGTGTGTGTGCGTTTTTCAAGAAGGTATAATATCGTCTTAAATAGGTTTACTAATATGTGGAAAAGGAGGAGATGAGTTCCTAACTCAATAACTTATATTTGGAGGGTAGTAGCCTAGACATTAGATTTAAAAAAAAAAAAAATAAAAAAACGAAATGGATCATAGCTTAAGCAAGAGTTTTTAGGCTTTAACAAGAGAACAGACTACAACGAGAGTTGAGAGCTTTTAAAAGTCCATTCAGCATTTAAGTTGATTAATGTTTTAAAGACAAAGGAATAGACGTACATATGAGAAGAGACAAAATATAATAAGTAAATCTTATAAATAAAGAATTAACATCATTTTTATAAAAGAATACATTCTGTGAAAGGTATTTCTAAAATCGTTCCCATGAGACCATATTAAATCTAAATCTATTCTACTCGTCGTGACCATACCCGTTATTAACCCAAATAGTTTTGTTAATAAGAAACATTTTTAAAGGAAACAACTTAAAAGTTAGATCCTTCCATCGATAAGAATCTCACAGTTTCATCCATCAGCGGCTGAAAAACGGATCTACCCATGCACTGTTGCGTAACATAAGTTCACCTTTTTATATTTTATCATTTTTTTATTTGTCATAATCTCATAATTCACACGGAAAAAAGGGCAAAAATAGTAGAAAAAGAAAGGAACTTGATAAAGAAAGAAAAGGAAAAATGTAGGGAATTTAATTTTGACATGTTGTCGATTATATATCTTCATGCCGGAACAGCATCAATGAACTTTACCCAAAAGAAAAACAGAGAAAAAGGCAGAATTAATTTACTTACCCCAGGATCTCACCATATTGATTTTTCTTCAGAAAAATCCTAGCTTGGTATCAGATGAATGAACTGGGCGTTATAAATGCATGATATAGAACAAAGGGGCAAACGGGGAGAGTGGCAGGCAAATCCGGCGAAGAGAGAGAAATCTAGAGAGAGAAAGAGGTGCTGAAGCCGACCCTGTTGCCAGTTGGATCACAGATTCACAATTCAATCTGCCTTTCAATCTGTTCATTTTCTGGGGTCTCTCTCCTCAGGTACCATCCTTCCTCTTTCTCTTGTAAGCTAAAGAGAGAGAACCCCGGGCCAGAGAAATCACTGGGTTTGACCCCACAAAGGACATATTACTCTCTTTTAAGGGGATTTCTCCTCTCCCCTAAGAGCCTTACTGACTAAAGAAAATAACCTCTCTTTCTCTCACTAACCCCCGGGTACTTGCTCTTGAAATTTCTGTTGCTCAAAGTTTTATAGTTTGTTTGAATTTTAGTTGGAAGGTAATTGGTGGGTTGAATTTGGATTAAACTATTATTCCAAAGTTTTTTCCTTTATTTCTATCTTTAACTGTATAATGCTGGCTGATGGAAGGATTCAAATGGGGTTTTTCTGAAATTTTGTGGGTTATGTTGGTGTAATTATCCTGCGGAATAGTATTTGAATGTTCTGGCTAAATTTGTTTCTTACTCAAATCATGTCTGGATCTGATTCTTGCTAATTAAGTGGACTCAACGCTTCTCTATAGATGATTGGCATCGAGAAATGTGAGTACACTTCTAAATTTGTGCTTCTATTTGCAAATCTGGACTTTTACCTTGTTTTCATGGTTTCATGACTTTGGGCCATTGGGTATGGTGTAGTGGTTAGGCTATGAATGAGATCTTGGGTTCGAAGTTTGTCTATCCTTCTCTAAACATTGATAACCCAACTTTGGGTAATGTTGTACCTTCTTACTATTGTAAAGAAAAAATGGTTTCATCACCCTGGACATTGGCTTATGTTTACTTCTTGCTTGAGTGCCAAAACCATGGTTGTTTAGTTTGGATCTAGAATTTTTCATTATAGATGTTTGATCTTTGCACTTTCCAGAAGCAATTCAGATAAGATTACATGATATATCTGCTTCTTCATAGGTTTCTGAAATCCAAAGAATCCGAGAGCTTGCATTTGCCCGATCATCAAGGTTGCATGATGTCAAGGCCTCTTCAGAGGGGCATATCTAATGATTATCGCCGTTTTTCTGGTGGCAGTGATAGCTACTGGGACTCTGAGGATTCGCAAATGAAGGATAAAATTGCAAAGGATGATGCCCATGCCAGTCCTTTGTCTGACAAAAGCTTCCTTTCTCTAAAGCTCCCGCTACGGATACTTCCTACTGATAATGCTTCAGCAAAACTCGGTGTAAATGAAAACGGTTTAATATCCGATTTATTTGGTACTGGGAGTCCGAGAACTAGACACAAGTTGACTCTGCGTCTTCTCAAAATCAGCATACTTATTATAGTGATTTTGGCCCTAACTGGGTCCTTCTGGTGGACAATCTCTATCACCACATCATCAAGTGGTCATATGTATCACAGTTATAGGAGACTGCAAGAGCAGCTTGTCTCGGACCTGTGGGCTATCGGTGAGCTATCCCAGGGGTCCCCCAAGTTGAAAGAGTTGGACTTCTGCTCGGAGTTATACGAAGAAAATGTCCCGTGTTATAACATCTCAGAAAGCGTTGCTCTAGGAAACTCCGAGGGCAATGAAATAGATCGTCATTGTGAATATGGGTCCAGTAAAAAATGCTTAGTCGTACCACCTGTAAATTATAAGATTCCTCTCAGGTGGCCGAAAGGGCGAGATGTCATTTGGGTTGGAAATGTTAAGATAACTGCTCAGGAAGTACTTTCATCTGGAAGTTTGATGAAGAGGTCAGTGGAAATTTTTTTTGCATATGATTCTGTGGGGCTGAGCCTGCAATTTGTTCACTGCGTTTTCTTGTTGTACTTGCCGACTTTGACCCACTTCTGGGTACAGGATGATGATGTTAGAGGAAGATCAAATATCCTTCCGTTCAGACTCACTGATGACTGAAGGTGTTGAAGATTATGCGCATCAAATTGCAGAAATGATTGGACTAAGAAATGAATCCAACCTTGTACAAGCTGGGGTAACTAAGTTTTCTACTGATTGACTCACAAGTTGATTTTCCATTAAATTTTCGTACAAATTAACTTAGCAGTCATTTCTGACTGTTGTGTTCTTACCTTTGGAATTTGAAGTTTTGAGTCACTTGTTATCTAATAACTAATTGTTTATGATCGCACAAGGTCCTTTGAATTTCCTTTCTGGAATGTGCAATTTGAACTTGTCTGGGCAGTTCAGGTATCCTTGCTCATACAGTGGAACCTACATATTGACCAGGGATTAGTAGTTGACTTATGTTTGTCGAAATAGTATTATGCTGAAAATTTTCGAGTGGGTTACCTCTATTCATTCACATGATTCAGCATACATGACCCAGCAAATCACTTTTCTAAGTACACCTTCACTGTTGAAACTGCACTGCGAGATGTCTGGTTGCTGTATTTTGTAATTTTGGCAATAGAAAATGATCAGTTGGAAGGACTGGTTGATAGTGTCAAATATCAAGAAGTTTCCTTTGTGGTGTTCCTGACTCCACACGACAATCTAGTAAGAAATCAACATATCAGCCTACTGAGCTACTCCACCATCTAATGTATATTAGTTTTAGGATGGAACCTAACTTGGGCTTATCTGTATATTTGCTAACTCTGTGGGTCAGACCTAAGGCATGATGAAATTTTACACTTCTAAATTGAGCTGTTGCAGTTTTGTGCCATTTGTTAACCTGTATGGTCACTATTATTTAGAAGCTGATTAGTATATTTTGTATATGCAGGTAAGAAACATCCTGGACATAGGATGCGGTTACGGTAGCTTTGGAGCTCATCTCTTCTCAAAGCAGTTACTCACCATGTGTGTCGCACCGTATGAAGCTTCAGGCAGTCAAGTTCAACTAACTCTCGAAAGAGGTCTTCCAGCAATGATAGGCTCTTTGATTTCAAAGCAGTTGCCATTTCCATCTCTTTCTTATGACATGGTACATTGTGCACGATGTGGTGTTGATTGGGATCAGAAAGGTATTAAATCTAAGCGAGAAAGATCGCAAATTTCATATATTGCATGATTTGGTCCATGATTGGAAAGTCAAAATCGCTGCTGGACAAGAAGAGTTTTGTTTTTCCCCTTCTTTCGGATGTGATATCTTGAAGATAATCGGTACATGATTTTACATGGACTGCACGTTTTTTCCTTTTTTGGTTTTTACTCTAATTTTTGTTTCACGGGTAGGATGTAACATGTTATTGAAAGTGAAATATGTAACTGTTTTGACACAAAACTTCTATTGCTTTTCCCTTCAAGAACCGTGGTTTTGTTGTCGCATCGGTTGTTTGTTGGGTATCTTTTTTTGTGGAATGTTCCCTTTTTTCTACATCATGATGCTAACTTTGGTTAAGTTTGAATCTTGAATACGTTACAGAGGGCTTGTTCTTGGTAGAGGTTGATAGAGTACTGAGACCTGGTGGGTACTTTGTCTGGACTTCTCCACTTACAAATGCTCGTAGTAAAGAGAATCAGAAAAGATGGAATATTGTCCGTGATTTTGCTGAAGGTTTGTGTTGGGAGTTGTTGTCACAGCAGGATGTAACTGTCTTATGGAAGAAGACGGCTAAGCGAGGTTGCTATTTTTCTAGGTCAGTCATATAAAATGATGATTTCAGCAGTTTCTTTGTTTCTCAATTTGTTATTGTTACAGAAGCAAACCCAAAAGAATAACAAAAAAAAAAAAAAAGTCAACGAGAAAATGAAACAACACAAGATTTATGTAGTTCACCCAATTGTGCCTACGTCCACGGAGTTGTAGGGATTTTCACTATTTTTGGGAAGTTCTATAGAGAGTTTTTCTACTAGTTACGCTTTTCTCTCAAGCAGTAAACAGGCTTGTGATAGCCACTTATAGAAACCCTAGTTGCTTATACAAATTCCTAGGCTCCCCACGGGAAGTCTAGCGGTTATTTCAGCAGCTTTGAGATGTTATGTATGGATGGATTCTTGTGTATTTTAGGGCCACAAGGCATCGGTCCTATGATAAAACAAACATTAAATTTGAGGTCCTAGAATAAGAGGTCGTAAGTTCAAGTCCTCATTCTCACCCTTAGGAGTATATTAATATAATATTCATGCTCCTCTGGCCACTGCCCCTTTCTGTTTCTCTCTTTGTTTGGGATTACACTTGGTGAGGTTTGGGTCTTCTGTGTGCTCTCTTCATCTCAATATGTTGACATCTTTACGAAGGGTCTACTCACCTATCTATTTCTAGAGTTTTGGAACAATCTTCGCCTTCGTGAACCTCCAACTATGATTGAGTTGGGGTCTTAGAGTATATTAATATAATACTCAGGATATTGTGTTTCTGTTATGTAATGTCCTTCATTATATATTTTCTGTAACTGCCTAGCTGTAATACTGTTTGCACACTATTAAAAATACCAAGTTTTTGCACCCCTCAAAGGCATGAAGGGATTTCTCAAACTTACACTCGCTTACCTACTGAAAAAAAGGATTCTTGTGTTCCGAGCATTATAATTGTGCCTTAACTATGATACTGACTGCTTACCTTCTCAGGAAACCAGGTTCAGTTGCTGCTGTTTGTGGCAAGAGCCACGATGTTGAATCTCCATATTATCTTCCACTCCAGAACTGCATAGGAGGAACTCGTACCCGCCGATGGATACCTATTGAAGAAAGATCAACTTGGCCTTCTAGGGCCAAGTTGAATGCCAATGAACTCCGAACCCATGGTACAATTTTTTCATTTTGAATTATATAGTTGTTTGTTTGACATGCTAATTATTTAGCTGCAAATAATGATGGGGCTCTTTGGCTCCGTTTGGTGCAACAAAAAAAAAATTTCTGACAAAATTTTTTTCCTTCAAGTTCGTATTTCTAGCTAAAGAAAAATGTTTCATTTTATGAATTTGTATGAGATTCATACTTAGCCAAGTTGAGGTTGAAGTGAAGCACACAGCAAAAGCAACATTCCCAATGCTTCAAGGGCTTCCGCCTAAGCAGGGTTGCCGGCCGGGGGGGGGGAGGGGTGGGAGTGGATGTACGCAGCCTTCCTCTTCAGGGTGCTACCCTGAAGAGATGTGAGATTATGACGGAAAATGTTTTCCTTTTCTTTGAGGAGAAGTCAATTTCCTCTCAATTGAGGAAAGCAATTTTTTGGATTTGTGGTTGTTATGAAATTACGTAATGAAACAATAGAATTGAGATAAAAAATGTTTTCTGTCAAAGCAAACAGAGCCTTAGTGCATGGTATTTGTTGTTGGGTTATCTCTGTAATATCTTTATCTTCTGATTCATAAGGTCTGAATTCTGAAGATTTGGTTGAAGATGGTGTGTATTGGAGCTCAGCAGTTCACAATTATTGGTCTCTTCTGTCACCGTTAATATTCTCGGACCATCCAAAAAGACCGGGTGACGAGGATCCCTCACCTCCTTTCAACATGGTTAGAAACGTGCTCGATATGAACGCTCGTTTTGGTGGCTTTAATTCTGCTTTATTGGAATCTGGAAAATCCGTGTGGGTCATGAACGTAGTTCCAATAAATGGTCCGAACTATCTACCGTTGATTCTTGACAGGGGATTGGTTGGTGTTTTGCATGACTGGTGTGTGACTATCCCTTCTTTTTTCTTCCTGTGCAATTCGATTCTAACAGTGCTTTTGCTAATAGATTCTCGATGGAAGTTCTTTGATCCATGGGTATTAGCAAGCTGATAACAATTACATAATTACACTGCTAATTATCCAAATTGAATTATTTTCTCTTCCCCTTGGAATGAACATTGAATACGAAAAGGGCCAATGTGATAACAGTAACTGTAGCTCTCTCCTTTCACTTCACTGTACTTGGTTTGTTCATTATTAAAGGTCTATGGTGGTAGTGCATGGCTCGAGCACAACCAGTATGGACCTTATTTTTTAATTCAGCCTAGTAGACACGCCTAATCTGGGGTTTGGTTTGTGCATGCTGCCATACATACATATATATATACTTACATACGTGTAGGGGATGACTCAAGTGAGAGGGTGAGAGTCAATTCTAGACCGCTCATTTGGCTGCTGACATCATCAGCTACCCACCTGACATCACCCTCCCCTCTTACTTTCACCCTCTCACAAAAGTCATCCTCTGTATATGTGGTTTTTTTTTTTTTTGAGGTTTTTCACGTAATTTGTGTGTTATTATTTTCTCTCTCTAAAATTCGTTCATTTGCATCTCATTCGAACCATGTTTTTGGTATTTTGCCTAACTGTGTTTGTTGATGAGGGGAGAATTGTGATTAAATTTTGGGGTCGAGAAAGTGATGCAGTTGGACTTATTCCGTAAGATTTCTGCATCACGTAATCCATCATTTTTTGAAAGTCAAGAAAATCAGACATTAAGATTACCGCATGTGGCCTGGGCTCCTGCGAATTACTATAATGTAGTGTGTATATGATATGAAGTTTGCCCTTTAATTCTAACAGGTGTGAAGCATTCCCAACATACGCTCGAACGTATGATATGGTGCATGCTGATAGTCTTTTATCTCTGCTAAACCGTCCGCAGCAAAGGTGCTCCACCCTCAATTTATTTGTCGAAATCGATCGTATTCTTCGCCCTGAGGTAATTCTTATTAATCACTCTCTTTTCTCTAAGTTGCTTTTAACTTTGCATACATTTATCGTCTCTCATTTGTGTAACCTTGTTACATAGCTTTGCTAGTGTAGTTTTGCATGTGAAATTGTTAGGAAATGAAACAAAAGAACAAATAATTCAACGAGCAATAAAACAAGACACAAAATTTACGTGGTTTAGCTAATTGTACTTATATCTATAGAGTCGTAAAGATTTTTTCACTATATTTGGGAAAGAGTATGAGAGAATTCTTCTTCTCTCACATAACACCTCACAAACCCTAGGCAAGGATATATTATAGCCACAACAAAGCCTAATGCCCCTGATAACACCCTCAGCTGTGCTTGGGTCCGGATCATTCATGACGAAATAAGACTAGACTTCACGCAAGAAGCCTAACAGAAATTACGTCGGGCATGAGCCTAACGTAAAGGGTTGGCAAGTTCTGTCAGAAAACCATTTAGCATTTGGTGCATAGCCTATTAGGCTTGTATATTGACTTTTAGCATGTGGCATCCTCACTAGACTAGCATGTAGCACTCTTTCTTACATGTGAATCTTTTCAAGTGCATTCCCATGGAACTTACTATGGCATTTCTGCTGTGCATATTAGGATTATTTGATAACATGTGAATTTGCTGGGCTGAGGCTCCGCTTAAGTAATTGGCAAGTATGGTTCACATACGAACCTAAGGAACTTTTTTTGGTGTAAGCTCCCAAAAGTTCCGGGAACTGGGTAACCAAACATTGTTGGATCAAACACTTGCAATTCGCAAGTAACGGGTATCCAAACGATCTATAGGTTTCGAGGCGTGATGTCACTTTCCTTAAGACTTATTTCAGCATATGAAATAGTCTCGGGGATACAATGATAACCTAATGTCAATAGAGTGAGAGTATGTAAAGGGAAATAAGGAGAGACGTATAAGAATGGCATTTTTCAAGAACAATTAACAAGTTCTTTCAAATCAATTGATTCATTCATTATCAAAGACATTAGAGGAATATATACATAAGACTTTGTGAAAGAAGATGTCCCAAATTATGCCTCAACGAAAAGGCGCGAAAGGCCGGTAGTTAATGAGCAAAAATTCGGTGAAAACTGCACCTGTGTGTCGACACACAGTTCTGCAGAGATGGTCCTGTTGATCTGTGTGTCGACACACACCTCTGCAGCCCTGTTCTATAAGAATATGTGTTGACACGCCAGCCCTGTGTGTCAACGCACATCCTAACACACATCAAAACACATCGAACAAACTTCGGGACCAACTTAAACACTTTATTCACAATTCTTATAGCATTATTTTGAAAATACATCAACACTTTTAACCCACTAGGTTTATATGTTGATCTCCTTTACATTTAAGTTGAGTTTCATGTAGTGGTTAGACTAACGCCCTTCGCCTCCAAGTATGAGGTCTAGGGTTCGTAACTCATCTCCCCCTCTCCCAAATACTGGTGGCCTTATTTAAGATAATGTTGTACCTCCTTACCTGTGTCATAAAAATATATATTTTAAGCCACCTAACAACACAAATCACATGGTCAGGGATGGGTGATACTGAGAGACAAAGCCTCGTTCATCGAGTCAGTGAGGCCTCTTGTTGCACGGCTAAAATGGGAGGCCCGTGTCATGGAGATCCCAGCAAACAACAACGAGAAACTCCTTGTTTGTCAGAAATCTTTCTTCAAGAGACACACCAAGTGAAAAAGCATCGATATCGGTCACAAACGGGTGTTACTATTTTCTATATTTCATTGTTAAGCAGATCGCTCTTCAAATTGTTCAAAGTACAAAGAGGAGAGCCATTAACAATTTTGAGAAAACAGCAAGTTTATGTTTAGACAAGCGACAGCACCCATGTAGCCGTAAGGCTGACATGGGGCCCTGTAATTACCAAGCCAAAGCTGCGTGGCAAAGATTGATCTTGGAGTATAGATGGGGAGTAAAGAAAATTTATGTTTTCATACAGGTGATGTTTTATTTAAGTTTATACAGTTACAGTGTACTTTCATGGAGATTGAATAAATCAAGATAGCATTCTTAATTATAGTTCTTTCATTTCCATGCTGTGAATTTTATCTACTGCAATTTGGGAACTCTTGTAATTAAGTACCATGAAGTCTCTATTGCTAAGATGTTATATATGAGTAATATAGAGCTGTATCATTTTCAACACTAGTAAAAAGTAATAATATTTGTCCTAAATAGTTCACCTGCATGTAAGGATGGGGAAGGTGAGTTTGAACCTATGAACTCACACTTGGGGGAAGCCTTAACTACTACATCAATCAATCTCGTTCAACATAGTTGTACCGTATTGAATAGGAAAGGTGACAACATATATGTCTTGCAAGTTAATGTTCTAAATGTGTTGTATGGCGCGTCCTTGGATATTTCAAATGTGAAATTTATGGTCTTGAGAGAGCCCACATGTTTCTGTTTACCGTGCCAAATTCTGTATGTCCCTGCTTGTTTCTTCCATTCGCTGAGCTCCGAGCTCATCTGGTCATGGATTGCAACCTCAAATTGGCAGATGGATTGATCTCAAGAACTTGGACTGTTAAGATTCCCCACCCCCCCCATTTTTTCAGTTCCTCATCTTTCGACCACCTTCACTAGCTATATATATATATATATTTTTTTTTTGAACACTTCACTAGCTATCTTTTAGCATGATTTTGTAGGAAACAGGATGCTCACGTAAAAGCTCATTGCTAGGGAAGTTGGATAACAAGTCAATTTGTCATCACCATTTTTCGTCAATTGGACCTTTACTCAAAACCCGTGTTCAAATTTTCAATCTTATTTGCGTACTAAGAAAAAAATCAATGTTTTGAGGCACGCTACACTTGACATCATTTGCTCTTCTATCTTGCATCACTGATTTTGGTGTGTATTATCAGTATCAGAGTCATCAATTTTGTGATGTGTATTGCTAGTCTTATAGGGGGCCCAAAGCCATTCACCAATCATAAAAGGGCTCTGTGTGTGTTAACATGTTGTGAAGTAAATTGCCACTAGAATCATTAAAGCCTCACGTCCAAGACTCGAGTGGTGATGTTAGTATTATAATTTTCAATGGAGTCCAGAGGGGACTGTAATACAAAGTCATGTCCGTTGCATAGTAGTGATGCCAGTATTGAAGTGTTCGCTTGAGATTAAATATCTACTGTAAAGACGACCATAAGGTGATGTTGGAATTGCAATGCATCTAAAACTGAATAGCCAGTGCAAAACCAACTTATGTGAACACAAGATGCAGAGCATGTTATATCCCACACCCATCAAATGTAAGAAAAACACCAATAGAGAGGTGCCCAGATCCCCCCTCCTCAATCCATTATCAATTAATTTAGAGGTGAAACATTCCCTTGTGTATTTTATTTTGTTTGTCTTGCACAAAATATCAAATCGAATGTGTAGCTAAATTTCGAGTTCAATTTATCTAAACGAACTCTGTTGATATGACGAATAACCCCCTGTTTGGCAACGGGGTAAAGAGGGCTAAAGGGAGGTAAGGGTAAAGAGGGGTAATTTTCTACCCCTGTTTGGCAAAGTTATTCGATTTACCCCCCATTACCCCTCTTTACCCCCAATTTCTTTAACCCCCAAATTGGGAGGTAAAGGGGGGTAAGGGTAATTTTTTAAAAAAATTTGATACTTTTACCCTTATTTTAACTATAACTCTCTTTACCCTTACCTCTTTACTCAATTGCCAAACAAGGGTAACTCATTTACCCCTCTTTACTCTTACCCCTCTTAATTTGACATATCCAAATAAGGGTAGAATATTACCTTACCTTCTCCCCCTTTACCTTTTTTTACCCCTCTTTACTCTTACCCTCATTTATCCTTATTTATTCTGTTGTCGAACAAAGCTTAAGTACATTGCCAAATTCATAGTAGACACATTTCCCCTCCTATAATTTTGAACACTCCAGCAATAAAAATCCTTCTCTCTCTATGAACTCACTGCATTCCAGAAATCCCATTACAGCAGAACTGAACCTCCTCCCTCTCCTCATCAATGGCGTTATTCCTCCTAATCAAAACCCTAAAACCCTCTCTCTCTAAAACCCTAACCCCCTTTCTCTCAAACCCTAATTTCACCCTCTTCAGCGCCCGATTCTCCACCTCCTTCCTCATCACCAAAACCCCAAAAAAATTCAAGAAAAAACGCAAGAAAAACGACTCCCCTCGCACCAAACTGGTCCAACACGACTCCTCCCGCATCCCCTTTTTCGAGCGCATCGTTGAACAGGACAATCACTTCCGCTTCCTGATTCGGTCCAAGCAGTTCCTCTCTAAGCAACCCGAACACATTCTCCGCCTTGATGACGCCGGCAAGCTTTACCGTGAACTGGGTTTCCCCCGCGGCCGCAAAGTTACCAAGTTCATCGCTATGCACCCTTTGCTCTTTGAGGTTTATCGCCACTCTGACAACAAAATGTGGTTTGGGTTTACTGAATTTATGGAGAATTTGCTGGAGGAGGAACAGAAAATAATAGAAAGTATGGAACTTGAGAGAGTTAATGTTGTGAAGAAGCTCTTAATGATGTGTAAAGATAAGAGGATGCCATTGAGCAAGATTTATCATTGCAGATTGCTGTTTGGGGTTCCTGAGGATTTCAGGGATTGGGTGTTGAAATTTCCGGATGATTTTTGCGTTGCGAATGGGAGTGATGGTACTAGGATGCTTGAATTGGTGAAGTGGGATCCGAAATTGGCGGTGAGTTCGCTCGAGAAGGAGTTTATGGTGGATGAAGAGAAGGTGAAAAGGGCATTTAAGTTTCCTTTGAAACATGGGAAATCATTGGATGTGGATTTGGATGATGCAAGGAGGTTGAATTTGTTGAATACTTTGCCGTTAGTGTCACCTTATTCGGATGGGTGGAAGCATGATCTTTGGACATTAGAGGCAGAGAAGTATAGGGTCGGGATTTTACATGAGTTTTTGAGCTTGACATTGGAGAAGAGGGCTTCTATACATCATATTGTGGAGTTTAAGGAGGAGTTTAGTCTCACTAAGCATACATACCAGATGCTTTTGAAGCAGCCTAGGACATTTTATCTGGGTGGTACTGAGATGAACTGGGTTGTTTTCTTGAGGGATGCATATGATGAAAATGGGGTTTTGATCAACAAGGATCCCCAGGTGGCTTTCTATGAGAAATTGTATAGGCATGCTCAAATGCAAGAGCATGAACTGAGCTCTGGCATTGAAAAAGAACGAGTGGGGTAAGAGCTGAGAGTTCTTGACTAGTATCGGGTCAGATTCAGGTCGATAATTTCTTAATACCTTCCCATAGCTTGGATACATGACATGGCATGACATATTCACCAGCCTAGTTGATATGATATGAGCTAATGGCTTGATGATGATGGATGTTTGGGCCCGTTTTGATGATGGAGAAGCGGCTGCAGAAGCCATATCAGTTCTTGAGTCATCAACAGTGAGAGATTAAAAGCGGGATGGTCAAGATGAATGTTGTATTGTACATCTGTAAGCTAAATGAGATCACATTGTCCTCGTATTAATACGCATTTGAATTGGGAAGGGAATGCAAATGTCATCGGTGAATTATGCTTTGAATAAATGCTGAAAGTACCATTCTTTTTTTGAACAGAGAAAGTACCATTCTTTCCCTGGATTCTAACCATCTTTTGCTGTACAATTTTAGCTCACAGATGGAGTAACTTGTCAAAATTTGATCTTTCTCAGTCTTCTGGCTTGTGTATATTCATTCATGTCATGCTTGGAAAATAATCGTTGCTTGTTACTCGTATATTCTCACAGCATGCCTTAGATCAAATCAAGGACTTCCCAATAGAATTATGTTAGAGTATAAAACTATACATGGGTCTTCACCTATCAACTTAACTTTCAGGAGAGTTGGTTGCTTGACGTGACATCAAAGCCTTGTTGGCTAAGAGGTCCCCTGTTCAAGTTCCAGCGGCCTTCATTCTTATTATCAATATAAATAAAAACACAAGGTATAAGGTGGATTGGGTATTATACAACTTCAAGTCTAATGATCGTTTGTGTGAGGGGGCATACGTTGGAGTATAAAATTATTCACGGATTTTCACTCATCCGATGAAGCTTTGGAAGAGTTGGTTGCTTGGTAGATTAAGCAGCAGAGATCTAGCAAACTGTAAGTATCTCCTTTACCAACGGCATTTCATTTTAAGGCCTCGTTTGGTTGCCACATGAATTAAATTTTCACAGGAAGTTGTATTTTCTAGGAATTCAATTCACGTGTTCCCCGGAAGTAGGTACATAGTATTTGATTGCCGGTATGAGAAATAGGACTTCCTTGGAGGTGCTAGTTAAAAACAAAGGAATTATAACTTACTAAGGGGGGCTAGATAAGTTACTTCCGGCGTTTTGAAAGAATTGGAGATTGCTAAACGATTTCAATTTCTCGTATTTTGCCAACTTCTTGCCAACCAAACAAGATCCTGTTTGGGAAAATAAGCAACAATGTCCCTAGCGGCATGACCTTGGCGGAATCCTCCCTATTGCCAACCCCTTAAGACCATGGCACCATACACCAAGCACCTGCCTGTCCAGCCTTGACAACAAACATCCTATGCAAGGACTTGGTGGCATCACCTTGGCGGTATTCTTTATGCCGCCAACCTCTTATCATCCACCGCGAGCCCTTAGCGGTACGGTCTTGAAAGCACAAGTATGACGGCATACGCATACCCATCTCGATACGCTCTTCCTAGTCATGACGCCATCCCACTACCATTGCCAACCACTTCCACCAATGGCGTGCGTTGCTTCCACCAATGGCGTGCTTTGCTTCCACCCCAAGGGAAGGCCGCCACCCACCCAACCAATCACCACCTTACCGCCAACCTTTACCCTCTATGTTATGCAACCTACGCTAGCCTTCCACCAACTCTCCTCCACTTTTATAAATACTATCCCTCGTACTCCACCTTCAAGAGGTCCAAAAAAGCGCGCCCCACACAATCTCTCCCCGAGACTCCCTCTTCTCTCCTCTTACATTTTCACCCCGAGACTCCCTTCTTAACTTTTCTCTCTGTGAATTTGGGTGTTGTGGTACGCAACCACCCCCACCCGCTCTTCCTTTCTTCCTCTCGAGGCCCCTCATCTCCCTCCTCCTACTTATTCATAACAAACTCCTATTTACTTTTTGCTATTTACCTTACGCATATTTATTATCACTGCCTTTACTGACTTAGGCGTCAGAGGGGTCTCCCACGGTCCACCGCCGCAGGTCTCTTTAACCGCCTTGCTCGTTTTGCAGGCCGGCCCAGACCGAATGCGTCGGCAGCTGACTTCCCAGCTGGAGTTTGAGTCCGGCTCCCATCCCAAAGAACCCATTCAGTCTAGTTCGGAATAAGTTGGATTGGGTCCGCCCAATTAAGCTACCAGCTCAATTTATCCCGAAACAGATCCCTAATCCCTATTTTCTATGAATTTCTACTTCTTGCATCTACTTTCTGCCAATGAAACGAGGCTTAATTTTAGATCTTGATTCTTTCTGATCTAAGACAAGGCTAAGTTTGGTGTGTTACACTAGTAGACTACTTTATAGAACCCTTTTGACTTTAATATCCACTATAATAATTTTATGAACACATAATTAATGTTTAATTCTAGTACTGTTCAAAAAATATGTTTAATTATAGTAAATAGTTTACTAAAGTACAATTTAATACTTTATTATAACATTATTTATAATATATTGCTGTATTCTATCATAAATTCACCGTGCCAATTATTTTCGATTGTGCCAATTATTTTCGATTGTCATATTGAAAAAGAGTTATAATTTACCTTCATATTTTTAAATTTGTTTAAATTGATTAGTCAAATATTTTTTTTTCAAAATGATCATTTATATGATGTAACTTTAATTGGCCCTTTATATATTTTACTATTGAAAATAGTCTCTTTAATGTCATATTTTCTTAACTAAATTAGTCCTTAATTCAGTGATCAATGTTGGATAAACGTTAAAAGTGTAAACAATTATAGAACAATACATAAAAAACTATTTTGGACAAAAAAAAAAAAAAAAAAAACATTGACTCATTTAAATAAACTTATAAACATTATAGTTATACAAAATAAAAAACTAAAAAAACTAATATAATTAAATTTTAAAATATTAAAAATGGTAAAAGTAAATAACTATTAGAGTTTTCCCGCGGTGTGTGATTAAATTTTAAATAATTATATTTATATATTATAATTGATAAATTATATTATTAACATAAATAAAAATTAGAGTTTGTCTATATTATGATTTATGCATATTTAAATTAAGAAAAGAAAGTTAATCTTATAATAAAGTAAATTTTTTTTTTGACACTTATAATAAAGTAAATTGAAGGCCTTTGAAAAATGACTTCTAATTAATATATAGTGTATGTATATATATTTAAATTAAAAGAAAACAGTTAATTTTATTATAAAGTAAACATTTTATATACATATAGATGAAGGTGGCGGAGATGCGAATGTTGCGGTGGATGTGCGGACACACAAGGAAGGATAGGATCAGAAACGACATTATAAGAGGCAAATTGGGCGTAGCCTCCATTGAAGATAAATTGAGGGAGCAACGGTTGAGGTGGTTCGGACATGTCAGAGGAGACCGGACAACGCTTCGGTCAGGAGATGTGAACAACTACTTGCTACATTAGGCAGAAGAGGCAGAGGCAGGCCTAAGAAGAGATGGGTTGAGACGATCCGACAAGACCTCACCCACCTAAACCTTCGGGAGGAGATGACCTTAGATAGGGCCCGATGGAGGGCCAGCATAGGGGTTTTAGATGTCCCGGTTGGAGTAGGGTAGGCCGGTTTACTAGTGCTGTGTCCTCTTGGCGCACGTAGGCTATTGATGGATTTCATTAGAATGTACGCTACTACTTGTCCAGTCATCTTTATCTTCCTCTTATCTCCTTCTTTATTCTACCCCTACCCCGTTCTCCTTCCCTTCCTCTTCCCTTCTATCTCTATTCGCTATCTCTACCTTATTGTTGGTTTACGCTTGTTGTGGCATGCTTTGAGCCTATTTACTTTGCGTGCAGTGTGTCTGCCGTGAGTTTGCTTTACTCATACACTTGCTGCTTCCTCTGTTTTTGCCAGATCCTAGGCTCCTTGCAACGGAACAGCTTCTCAGGCTAGGGGTTCTCGGAAACAGCTTCTTTTCAGGGTAATCCCCTGGAGGGGGAAGGCTGCGTACATATATTCTCCCCATATCCTGCTTTTGCGGGAGTCCTTGGAGACATTAGGTTTGTTGTTATTGTTTTGGAAAACTAAAAAGTTGAATAAAAGAGTTTTAATTAATAAATAGGAAAGATGTCAGAAAAATCGGAGGTGAGTAGGGCCAGCTAGAAAGAGGATGATGCGAGCATTTTTGTGAGCCTGACAAATCAAATTCATTATCGTTTGCCTTCTCACCCAGCTGCGGAGCCCTAACGCGCTTGGGCTCTCTCTCTCTCTCTCTCTCTACCCCCTCTTCTCAATCTTTTCTTTTCTATCCTGATAATTTGCTTTTGTTTCGCTACTGTTTTTGTAATCTTTCTACTTTTTCTTGCAACGATTTTGTGTCTTTGGCTGTACTAAGGATGAGATTTACAGGAACTGGCCTCGGATTTGTAATCTTAGTGCTTTTCGGGCGGTTATCCTTCGCCGAGCCGGAATCTAGGGTTTCTGTGCGTGGTTGTTGCGTCGTCTCTTCAGCAATCGATTCGATTTTAAGGTTTGAGGAGTCGATTTGCGATGCGGATTATGGCGGTGAATTTTCTCGTGTCGGTGTTGTTGAGGTACTTTGTTTTTGTCAAATCTATGTTCTTTTAGTAGTAATTTTCGTTCTTTAGTTGATTCGATTGTGCAATTTTTATTTTGTTTGTTTTCCGTTGACAAGTTAGGTATATCATGAAACTTTTGTATGATCTTTTGGAGGGTTCTTGTTGCTTGATGTCTCAAATTTGGTTGGTGGTTAAAACAAATAACTGAAACTGCTTAGCTCTTTGGACAAAGAGTTTGGGGGCTTTGTTCACGTAGGGTTAGTTGATTTACAAAGTGATTCGAGAGTTTTATGTTATTAGTTTATGGTTTTTATTATTGTATTTTGTAATTTTAAGGATATCATGTCCTTAACCTTTTATACATTCTTTCTTTCTTAATAATATCTATTTTTTAAAAAAAAAAATAACTGAAATTGCCTGTGTATTCATCCTCTTTTGGGGTTCTGTGGAAAGCGGAGTACTTGCGTAGATAGTGCGGTAATTGAACAGGAAACTTGGAAGTGGTTGTAAAGCGTGTTCAGAATGTGTTGCCAAAATTAGTCTTCAAGTTTATTATTCTTCTCAGCCCTGCCAGGTTCTTGAATGTTTCATTGTAGTTGGTGTGGATAAGTTTTAGTTGACCGTGAATCATGTTGTTTCATAGAATTAGGAGTGACCTATCTATGTTCAGCCTTGAGGGCATACATAAGAAGTTTAATGCAGGTGTACTCTGGAGTAGGGAGATAGAGGAGGAAGATGGAAGTCGGAATCCCTGACATTTTGAATCTCCGAACTTATGTTTGAGCCATATGGGTCTAGTGGAGAAAACGGTTGGTTGAAGTTGTCTAGAATCTCTAGTTTGTTTCTGAGGGAAGATGGCGATCATAGTGGTTTTCATGTCTAAGAGGTCAGATGTTAAAAGGATTACCTTTGACATTATTTTATTAATTTTGAATAATCTTGCTTACCCCTAGCTGGTGGATTATTCTAGTGTTGAAAGGATAACCCTTCAACTGGTTGAGACGGCGAATAGGTAGGAATAGCAGCTTTCCCAACACTGTTTGTTCACAGTTTCTTTAATTTCTGTTAGCTTAAACATTCTTGAAAATTTCATGCTATATTTCTTTGGATTCCAGAAATTTAAGAATGTCTGTAAGTATATTATGGTGTTTTGATGAATTGACAAAACCCTGTCATTTAGTTCTGAATCCTCAGTGATAGAGAGGAGCATTGTTGTGGATAACACCGGTGTCAATGAAGAACAAAGAAATAATTCAAGAACATATGACGCCACATAAGTATAAGGTTCTATTAATATGCTCTGTATGCATAAGCAAAGATGATCAAGAAATCACTTTGCAAACCCAAGATTATGAAAATTTCTTAACTCTCCCAAATCATGCTATGAACACTTCGGTTGATGACCTCCTATCTTAGGGTACAGATCACAAATTGGCGAAATGAATTTATTGAATTATATTGTCTGGAATCGAACAAAAATTGAGAGATTCCATGTTATATACTCACAGATATTGATTGTATATTGTTAAGTGGTGTAATTGGCATAGATTGTGCTTGTTATCATCAGTAGAGATGAAGGTAGATCAACATTGAGGCCATGCATACCTAGGGGTGTATTTGAGCCGACCCGAGCCGAGCCCGAGCCTGCTAGGCTTGAGGCTCGGCTCGTTACCATTAAGCTCGGCTCGGGCTCGACTCGCAAAGCTTTAAAAATTCAGGCTCGAGCTAGGGGTCAGCTCGGTATAAGATCGGCAAGCTTCGCATTAAGCTTGCAATATTCAAGCTCATTTAAGCTCAATATATGCTCGTTTGGGCTCATTTAAGCTTGGGCTCTGCTCATTTAGGCTCTAATATGGCTTTATTGAGCAATATTTAAGTAAATATACTATAATAAAAAAGGCTCACCTAGGCTCGTTTAGGCTCGTGAGCCTACGAGCTCGAGCTTTACTGGGCTCGGGCTCGGCTCGATAAGCTAAACGAGTCGGCTCGGCTCAGCTCGGCTCAAGCTCAAAGCAAGCCGAGCTTTTTGAGCTTTGTTACGAGCCGGCTTAGCTCATTTACACCCCTACGCATACCTATATTTCAATTCAATGGTTGCTGTGTCACACATGCTTGTTTTATCTAGATTATTGTGTGGCTGTTGCACTAAAACTGGTGGTCGTGGTGGCATGTTTTGGCTTTATATCTTTGTTATACGTCATATTATCTGTTGTCTATACGTGATTTCTGAGAGGTATCCAGTCTTACAGCTTTATATGTGATGGTGTTCTACCGCTATATATAGTATGCAGCATAATTTGTGTTGCTAAGACTCTCCATCTATGGTCAGATCCTGATCAATGGTGTTCCAAGCTTTCAGTTAAATTTTGTCTCCTGTTTAGACTTGTAGATAGTATTGCATTTTCTGGTATGTGATGTTTCCTGGGGGATTCAAGATTGACGTCCATGTTAAGGAGTTTTGGCAACATTTCTCCCTGTGGGGTTCTTTTCTTATTTCGTTAACTATTGCTGATTGCACCGGCCATTTGTTTTTCTGAAGGGCGATGAGGCCACATTGCAGAAGGCAAACCATCTGGTGTACAGTCTTAGCCATGGATACGTAGCTGTTCTCTTTTATGCGTCTTGGTGTCCTTTCTCCAGGATGTTAAGACCAAGCTTTTCAGCCCTTGCTTCTTTATATCCGTATGTTCCCCATTTTGCAATCGAAGAATTAGCCGTCAGGCCAAGGTTTGAACTCTGAGTACTGAAGTGTTCCCTATATAAGTTTTTCTCGACACTTGCATCTAAATGTTATTATTTCTTGCAGCATACTGTCAAAGTACGGAGTGCATGGATTTCCGACTCTTTTCCTTCTGAATTCTACCATGCGTGTTCGTTATCGTGGCTCCCGCAGTCTTGGTTCTCTTGTTGCTTTCTACAGTGATTTCACTGGTAAGTTCCAGTTCTGATCCTCTGTGAAAATCTTAGTTGTGTATTTGGGTGGGAAATATGTTTTGTTGCTAATATTTCCCGCTGTATTTAACCACCATCAGATTTTTTTCTCGCTTAACAGCTGGCTGTGTTCATTGATTATGCTTTTTCTTTTGCTACTGACGCATCAGGACGACCTTGTCACTGTTGTTTAGCCCTTTTTTGAATAAGTTTGTCAGTCGCTTACTGAGCTCATACATGAATGTAGGCATAAAGACGAACTCAGTTGATCGATTATCATTGAGCAATATTCAAGGTACGTCAGATGAGGAGAATAACGACAACCAGCAGCAGGAAAATTGCCCATTCTCCTGGGCAAGATCTCCAGAGAATCTGCTGAGGCAAGAGACATACCTGGCACTAGCCACCACATTTGTTCTCTTGAGGTTGCTTTACTTCTTGTCCCCGTATCTTCTGGAATTCACTCGTTGCGCTTGGAGAAGGTACGTACAAAATGTGCAGCTGGGTCACCCACATCGAGCGTTACAGTTATTCAATTCCTTGAGGGATCCATACAAGAGAAGTAACCTTCAGGAAGGTGCCATAAACGCCAGGGCATGGGCATCCAAGTCGCTTGCTTCAGCCGTTGCCATTGGAGATGCAAGCACCAGTCGAGGTGCCATGGTTGGTGCCGCACTAAAACGATAAAATCTGTGCAGAGTAATCTTACCATACTAAAGGGTGTTTAATCTGAGAGCTGGCGGTTTGAAAAGGCGACGCAGATGCTAAAGCTTTGTTCTTGCGGCGGCAGCAGCATTGTATTAATCGATTACCATGTATTCAATTTAATTCGAACGGGAGGATAAAGGGTGTGGCATTACATATGTGATTTAGAGGCACAAATTAGTAGTGCTATAAAAGTATAAATGCCATGCATGCATCTCCGGTTAATGTTTTACACCGTTGGTGTTTTCTGTAATTAATTTTGGAGGATACAAGTTGAGAAGCTGTGACTGATATGGTGTTCGACTTGTTTCTAGTTAGAAAATGACGCAGTTTGTCACATTCTCCTCATTGGTTCCAACGTTAAAAATCTACTACTATAAGCTGGACTTGTGCGTTGCTACTGTAGCATGTGGGCCTCTTTTTTTTTTAATCACAAGGAAGAATCTCCTTGGATACAACCATACTTGAACTGGATTTTTTCTATGGGCTCGTATTTCTGTACCCTTAGGTACCTTTCTTAAGATAGCTTACCTAAGAAAGGGTCTATCGTAGAGTCGTGAGTAAACAATTTTTTCAGCCTGGGAGCTTGGGGAGGGGTAATTTCATTCCATCTGCTTCTCTCATTCTTTGGCTACTCGATCAATGGTGCTATTAGCTTCTCTAATGGTGAAAATGATGCCGGACAATATCTGTTTATATCTTGAGTTAGGGTCTTGATTACTGAGGCTATAGTATTATTGTTACAACTTCAAGGCAGACTCAAAATTGCAAATGGTTTTTTATAACAGAAGAGGTAAGATTTTTAAATGCAGATATGAATTTTAGTTAAGAAATTGATGGTTGGAGGCGGCTTGTCATACTTGGGCATCTATTAGAGTAGCATTTGCAGGAAATCTTCATAATCATGCTCTCCAGTGCCAACACAAAGAAAATGTACTGCCATATGTAAAAACATCGTCATAGATGCAAAAAATCAAATGTTTACGGCATTTCTTTATTATGGTATGCATTACAAGAAATTTGACCCCAAAACAATTGATCACAAGACAGGTGAGACTGAAACCCCCTAACAAGTGCTAGAGTGTAGTTACACCATACTAAACCTCTAGAGCTTTGTGGATGCTTACATGATACAGGTAAATAGTTACATCTGTGTACAACCACTACGAAATGCTCCCCAAACCATACAAGCATCTTGTTTTTTTAGATGGTCGGGATCACCCAAGGCCACCAACATGCAGAAAAGGAAAGAAGAGAGCTTCAAACCGACGCTTAGCCTTTGTTAGGCCATTATTTATCCAATGAAAATACAAACAGAGAACGGGAACAAATAATAGCCAACCAATTTGAGCCGAACAGTGGTTAAAAAAAAAATTAAGCCAAACAACCAATAGAGCTTCAAACACAAGTCTTAAGGGCAACAAATAGCAACCAGCCAGATCCCTCTAGTCGAAAGACCAAATGAACTTATCTTGTCAGAGTTTTGGTCCGAACTGATAATTTCATGCAGGAGGTTCTGCCTTTGATATCCCGTTTTAAAGCTTAGAGGTCCTCAGTTTCAATGCCTCGAATCAACCTACCATTAACAGTAAAGGACCTAACATATTTTCGTTATTACAACAGAGAAAATTCACATTATCTCATCCCAATCCTCATTATTGGCAGGACTTACCCAAAACCCGACTTTGAGAAATGAAAACAATGACTTCACTATAGCTTCCTCATCTGCCTCCCAGATTCATTGTTGACAAAGATCGGTAATCAGTGTCCAGATCACCTTCCTAAACTGCTTAAGCAAGTATTATGGACATCCATAGCACCGTGACAAACTAAAACCAAGTAATTGACAATTATTCAAATTAAATAAAAAAACGGATGAAGCAATTGCAATAGAGCATGAATTAGAATAAAGCAGTTTCTTCAGAAGTTCACACAAACAACTGAGAAATCAACATAATGTCTAGCACACATGATATGAAATCCTGTCACATAGGTGTTTATCATGTTCCTCATTTAAACCAATAATGAATAGCAATATCAATTTGGAAAAATAGACAATGACTTTGGGAGATGGGATGTCTCATGAAGTACTACATCTAGCAAGAAAATAAAAAATTCAAGCAATAGTTAGCAGAGGAATTGCTCAGTTCAGCGGGGTGGTCGACACGCAAGGTTCTCATTAAGAGATACCTTGCATTCCGGTCTGTTGAGCTTGAATTTCATGAGTCATCATCGCAATCCTCAAATTCTACAATGAGAAGCGTTTTTTAAAGAGTTTGTTTGATATCTTTTCTGTTTGCAACTTTGATTTTTGAAAAATCTAAAAACTAGATTTCACAAATGAGTTTCTTTTTTTTTTTTTTTTTTTTTTAAGTTTTCACTAAATATTAGAAAAACTTAAAATCCAAAAATAATGAGAAATTGTTTCCTAAATATGGCTTTAGTTTTAAAAAACAAAAACTTCAATCAACAAATGATACTAAACACGCCCCAAAATATCCAGAGAAACCCACTTGTAACTCAACCAATCTCTGGGTTGAGTCCACCGCCAAATCACAAGTTTTAACTAGTGCAACACACAAATGAAAGACATGATACAACAGAACATGGGTCATCATTTCAATGCACAACAAAACTACATAGCAAAGCTGTTCCTCTCTTCTCAAACATGCTACTTAAATACAAAGTTGATTAACAGCACAGCTGGAACAACTTGGTCACAGTTTAACCACCAAAAGGGGGAAAAAAATAAAATACCATGAAGGCGAACCAACTATACGCATACGAGGGAGAGGAGATTGCTCAGATCAGCTGGGTGATTGTGTTAAGGACTCGACAAGTGTGTCTAATAAGAATCCTATATCGGAGTTGTGAGAGAGAAGAGATCAACGTATAAGCCCAGTGGGATACTCTACCTTTTAGGATAAAATCCCAAATGAACTAATATGTAGGGTCGGACCAAAGGCCCGGTGAAATTTCACAGATCAACAAGCAAGGTTATCAACGGGAGATAACATTGCATTCCGGTCTGTTGAGCTTGAATTTGATAAGTTATCATCGCAAGCCTCTCCCACATAAACAGATTGATGAATAACTCAGCATACTGATTTCCAATCAGAATTGATGAATCGACTCCATTTACCTAAACAAGCAAACTGTAAGCATAAATTTGGCCATATAAGAAGGAAAAGAGAATATCATGTATTAGAAAAATGTACCAAAAAGGTAGAACCAAACAAAGAAGATAACTTCTTCATAAACAGCTTCGATCATCGGAGAATTTCGGCATCATTGACATATGCCATAACAAGATATCATTCCAAAGATTGAACCACTTGCAACCGAAAGAACAGACAAAAGTTCAAACATTTTCACTCAAAAATCATTCAGAGCAAAAACAATCGAACACCAATATCATACTACAATGGTTCCGTGAAGAGATTGTCAAGTAGAGATTTAAATGTTCAGTGTTCATCTAAGACGAAGAATCGGCACAAAGCTGAAACTTTTGAGAGTTGAGAAAGAGAGAGAGGGGGGGAATCTCAAACCCTAGCAAAGGGTAAAAAATGGTCAGTGCGGGAATAGGGTTTCAGGAGTGCGCAATTTGTTTGCATCATACACGATGGGCCTATTTGTGGATTGGGCTTCGTACACCTACGGCCCATTAAGAGCCCGAAATATTAATTTTTGGCCCACCCCGTTACTTCTAACCCTTTTAATATGTAACAATTATGACTCCAATTATAAATAATGATATAATTGTATAAAACAAATTAATGATATAATTGATGGTTATTAAAATCATCATTCGTAATTGTCGATCATAAATTTTTAGATTCTGTACAATGGATCAACTATGAGAATGCACCCACATGTAAGCGCTTAATGAAGAATATCTCTAATATAATTATATAAATAAGGGTTATTTATATAATTAGTCATATACTTTGCTTATTGTGTCTGTATTGTGTCAATTTAGTTCACATATAATTAAAATTGTTCCAATTAAATCCAATATTGGAAATTAAGGTTAATATTTGATTGAAATAGTAACGTTGCTTGGCATTTACAAGACACGTAATGTTACTTAGCATTTACAAGACACGAACACCTATCAGAACATCTATTGCACCACTCATGACGTGGAAACATACAAAATTGCTAACTAGCATTAGGATTTTAATACAAAATAGTATTAATTTCAATATTTAGACTTAATCAAAACAATAAATGTTTAAAGACCAAATTAACACAATAAATAAAGCAAAAAAAGGACTAACAACATAACTAACCCCATAATCAATCTACTAAAACACCATATGCTTGTAAATCCAACTCCTATACGATATTGAGTTCAACAATCCTACATAAATGTCCCTACTTCAGCAACATATATGAACAAAAGCTTATATGTACCCCCAAAATACACCTTTCTCCCTTACCAATTTACCAGCACATTTCCTACTTTAGTGTCTAACTTCATCTTTTGTGCTTAGCTGCAACCCTGAACCAAATCACTGTAAGCAGTTACGCGCGAGAAACTAAGAATCTCCAATCACGACGACCAACTTAAATGAAAAACAAATGGGTTTATGTGCATATCGAAGTTTTCGCAGCAGCTTTCATGATATTATTCACTGGAATCTTACCACGATGCAAGAAATGTCATCTTTGCTTTCTCTTTTTAGTGCTTCTGTAGTTAACTGCTTTGCTGCCTTCTGTGGATCTTTTATCCTTCTAGCAATGTCGACCGCCTCTTGATTAGCCATTACCTGGATGAACAATGAGAACATGAAAAACCGATAGAAATAGTTATTCTTATATTTATCTTCTAGGTAATTAAGAGCCTATTTGGCCAAACAATTTAAAAAAAAAAAAAAAAAAAACCTATGTAAATAGTGCTTCTCACAATTCAAGAGCAGAAAAACACTTTTTAGTTCTATAAAAAAAAAAAAAAAACCTATGTAAATAGTGCTTCTCACAAGTCAAGAATAGAAAAACACCTTTTAGTTCTATTTAAAAGTACTTTTCTTTACAAGACAAACACCATTAAAATCTTTAAAAAGTTTTTTCCATATAAAAACCACATACTTTTTGATAAAAACTTGGACAAATAGGCCATAAGTAGCATTTGAACCAGAAAGCAAGACTTGAGACGTCGTATGACTACTAAATCACCTTCCATAGACCATCGCTTGCAAGTATCAGAACATCAGTGTTCATGTCGATATTGGCATCTTGTATGTCAGGATCAGACCGAAGATGTGATTTAAGGCTCTTGTTCCCGAAAGCACGGGAAACTGCCAGCTGGCCGTTGACTCTGGGGACATCTCCTGATAAGAGGACAAATGGTGATCATTACCGTTTATCCGTACTGCACCACTAGGTAAGAACGATACACTTATGTGATTTGTGCTGCCCGGGATTAAAAATAAAAAAATAAAAAAAAATCCAACCAATCAAAAAGAAGCTTGACGGATGTTGATACTACTAATAAAATTTGATGATCATATAAGTAGGAAACAAGCATTTAGTTCACTGACCAGTCAAAAACAAATGGGCATGGAAGTATGTAACTGCATATTAGAGTATAAAACTAATCCAAGACTTTCATGCCTTAGCTGAAACTTTTAGTACAATTAGTTCTTTAACACTATATAATGGGGTTACAAACTCGCGTCAGTGACAATGTACTTTAATTGATTCATTTTGTTCCCTTTACTAAGTTCTTCACACTTAGTAACGAACAATTTCACCTCAAATTCAAATGTTCTGTGCATTCAAGACATCCATGGAGTTTCCACATACAACTAGCCACAGTAATCAGGCAAGCTCATACTTCTTATAAAATACAATTAAGATGACACTTGACTTGAGTAGGTCACATGCAAAATTTAAGGGAATAATATAGAAAAAAATTGAATGACCAAATTGAAAGTCCTTAAAACTCTTGCATTGAGAACAAGATCAAAAAGCTAACCATCTCTTGGACCTTGCATGCATGCAGTCACTGTAGCGCTTTCTAAAAAGGACAGCAATGGAGACTAAAGAAGACTCTAAAACATATGAAATGCAATTAAAGAAAGATTAGAAAAGGGACAGGAGAAAAATAAAGAAAAACTGAATGAAAAGGTGTACGGAGCATCTAAGGTTAATAATCCTTCAGCCTATAAAGCAACCTAATGGTAAGATGAGCATCGTGAAAGACAATCGATTCACAAACCAAATGAAAGAGAACTTGAGCACACAAAAAGATCTCATGTGCCACAACTATAATCAAGAGAGGGAGAAAATTAACATCCATGATTATAGTCCGGATAAAAAGGTAGTATGTTAGAACTTGTTGAGTTGTATCCTGGCATGCTGGTCCATGGAGTCAAATAGATGAAATAGAAATGGACCCAGAGGCTAGAAGTAGCACCAACTCATTACGGAAGATCCCAACCCATGCAGTTGTTTTGTTTGTGCTTCAAAACCGAATAGGTTTGTCCAGTAAACACATGGCTGTCTATTTCGACCCAATTAAGAACCACCAAGAAGAGAATTATGACGTATAGAATAGAGTTCCAGAGATCCTAAAATTTTGGGACATTAATGCCAAAAAAAAAAAAAAAGTTCCTAAACACACCCTTTTACAGCATATTACTCAATTGATAAGAATAAGTCCTTGAGCACATCCCTAATGTTAGGCAAAATACTCAAGATCTCGATTTAGATACAACAACAACAAACCCGGTGCCCCAAGGGCTCCCGCATATGCAGGGTCTAGGAGTAGTGGGATGTACACAACCTTACTCTTTTAGGGTGCTACCCTAAAGATCTCGATTTAGATACCAAAATAAAATTAAAGAACACAAATAAGAAGACAAGGAAGAAAAGAAGATACCATAATTTATGTGGAAAGACGTCAAAGAGAGGGAAAAACCAGAGGCAGAGGTAGATAACTTCACTAAAT
Organism: Simmondsia chinensis; assembly: GCA_018398585.1. Lineage (NCBI taxonomy): Eukaryota > Viridiplantae > Streptophyta > Magnoliopsida > Caryophyllales > Simmondsiaceae > Simmondsia > Simmondsia chinensis. The sequence goes on along the minus strand of JAGTTD010000001.1, from coordinate 385,164 downwards.
CGAAAATTGAGTAATACAAGATTTTCTTCACTTTTCTCTCCATGTTTCTCTCAATTAATGAGCAGAAACCCTAAAAGGTGAATGTATAGTACCATAAAACAAAGAGAAAGTCTAGAAGCAAACATGTATAACAACCTATCGCAAAATAAAAGGTCCGTACCACGGGAGGCAAAGGGCCCGGTCCCTCTGCTCCACTCCACCATAGACCTTTGCTTAGAATCTAAACAAAAAATTTGAGACACAACACAACCCAGCAATCAAGTACTAAGGTCTCATAACAATCTCTACAATCTTCAATGCAAGCTCCCCAATTATTATTTACTTCCTATCTACACCACATACTTCGGTTTTCATTTTGCTGACACAATGCAGGGCCTTTGTCTTCATGCCATGATGCACTGCATAGTTATGGACAAGCTTGGCCATAATGACAACTCACTTCTTGAAACAGCTATATACATCATAATTTATCCAAAATATGACTGATGACAGATGACTGGATGGCATAAAGAAGCATTCGCATAGAGAAAGAAGTAGAGGAAAGGACTGTGGAAAAAGACCTGGCATATTTGAGACAAATCCACCTTTATTCTCAATGCTGCCTCGCTCGGTGCTGGGCTCATGGTCGGTGCTCATCTGTACGGCCTTACCTCCCCTTGAGAGAACTGCTCGAGAATCACCCAAATTGGCCACCCATAATCTTTGACCGTTAATAGAAATCGCAGTGACAGCTGTGGAGCCACCTCTGGCAATGTCAGGACTATGAGAAAGAATTCCTTGGTCAGTTTTCTCATAGGCTTTTGAAATTGCGCTCCTAGGGTCAATCCAAAACTCTTCCTAACAGCAGTTGAAAAAAACATATGATTAAGTGTCATTCATAATATCATAAGCTATGCCAAGTATATGATTGGTTTTAAGTGTAAGGGCAACCATTCACCTCGTTTAGGATATTGTTTAATAAATGCTTCTGCAGGTAGGCAGGCACACCACCACCTACATGACCATCATATATAGCAAATAGCCCGAGCTCACGCTCTTGCATTTGCACAAATTTAGCAACATGAAAATCCTCCATAGGATGGTCAGCTTTCCCTTTGACAAGGCTGTAGCCATATGTGGTTTGACCTTGATTGCTTCTTCCTTTACCAGAAACACATGATGTCTGTTGCCCGACAACCTGGACAAGCAAGTTGATGATTAAGCCTCCGCCAGTGTCATTAGGAAGCAGACTAAGAAACATAAGCAAGCAGCATACGTGAAGAGTCCCAAGATGTTAGAAATCCATGTAAGCTACAATTCACAACACAAAAAGCCCAAAACAGAGTAGTAGAATCCAGAGCAAACATCAATCTAGCCTAAATAACTCCATATAACCCAGGAAAACACCAATTGACTTCATCACTAGAAATTTGAATTACACCCAACAACGAAGTATGAAACATTAGAGTTCAAAGATCCAGCAAACTCAGACCACAAACTTGCCAGACAAGCTATTTGTAAAACCTGAGAAATATCACAATATTTTGTAAAACCCCCACTTGAAAAGGTGAGTTGAATCACTACAACAGGGCACAAACTGGACTAAAAGGAACATACCCAGTGCCTCAAGCGCTCCCACCTATGCAGGGTCGGGGGGGGGTACAAACTGGACTCAACAGCCAAATTTAATAGAGACAAAACTGAGTTGCATAATTTCAACGCTACAATTCCATGTAGACCCTCAATTCCCAAACTATGCTATTGGTATAAATTTAATTAAGTACTCGCACGACATTGACAAACTTCTATGTTTTAGTCATCTCAGTACAGGGTTATCCAAAAACAGAACAGCAATCCACCTGATCAACTTTTCATCCACTGATTAATCATCCCAAAAAACCAGTAGAGATATCAAATTCATTAAAAACAAAAAATTATATATAGGGAGGGGAAGTATGCATTTACCTCTGAATTAGAACTACTAAAGCAACATAACCGCTCCATTGAACAATCTGCTGAGTAACACAACTGATTTCCCACAATTCTGAATCCAAATTCAAACCAAAAACCGAATAATCAAAACCGAACATCAACGACGAATTGAACACAACGAAAATTTCATTCAATCCAAGCTACTAATAAATCAAAACGAAAAACTAAACCGAGAATACCAACCGAAAACGCGGATGAATCGTAAAATTAGTAGAGCCTGCTACAGCCGTCGCTGATCGATTCAAGTTCTTCGATCAACGGAAACGCGGAAGAATTCATGAGATTTGTGGTTGGAAATTAGGGTTTATGCGAACTGAAAAGGAAATTGAAGGAGGGGAGAGAGAGAGAGAGAGAGAGAGAAGAATGTGGTAGTGCCCCTCAACTTCGTAACCGTTTCTGGGTCAGCGTCTTCCGCCTCTGTCTCTTGGGGGGAAAATTATGTCCTTTCTCTCCACCCAAATTAAGATGGGGCAAATACCGCTGTTTGGGCGAGAGTAGTATCAGGATAAGTGACCCATTAAAAAATCCTCACTTTTAGGTTGGAGATACTGAAAAACAGCCTCTCTTCAGGTTAACACCCTAAAGGAAGAAGGCTGCGTACATTCGCCCCCCCAGACCCTGCGTAGGCAGGAGCCCTTGAGTTACTGGGTATGTTCCTTAATCTTATATTTATCTAATTTATTATTTACAACAATAACAATAAATTTAGTGTCTAAAAGGCTTCCGTTAAGATAAGCTCTAAGGTGTAAAATATACACAGCCTTATCAATATAGTGTAGTAACTTGAAGAAAAGATGTTTTCAAATACCCCCGTCCCTAAAAAGCAAAAATAAAATAGTATTTATATAATTAAGTCAAAGTCAAAATCAAGTCGAATAAAGTAGTATCAAATATGCAATTAATAACAAAGCTTCAGCGGTAGTGAAATATGTAAGCCTAAGAGTGTTGTGATTGACATTATTGTATAAATATTAATCTAATTTATGTATTTGAATTGAGTATTTAATTATATATCAAGATATGTTAAATTGTAAAAAGTTATGTTAAATTATTAATTTGTAAAAATTAACAAATGTATGTTATATAAGATTGAATACGTAATTCGATATATAAATTAGACTGTAATATTGCTTTAATTATATAATTAACATAACACTCTATAAAATTAAAGAATTTTGGGAAGGAGTTGCCATTTGGTGTAAGGGCCTATTTGGCGAAATTATATTGACCTTAAATGAATCTAAATAGAGCAAACTCAACTTGAAACTTACCAAATTAGATTGAGCTCAACCGAGCAAAACGGAAGCTCGCGAACTTCAAGCTTAGCCTCGAACTTCACAAATTTGGACTCAACTCGGTTGAGTAATTGCCACCAAAGTTAAGCTACTTCTATGTTTGTACTTACAGTACATTTTAACATTTCTGTTGGTGGGAAAAAAAAAAATAAAAATTAATATTCTAAGTAAAATTAGTTTACAAGCAGTTTACAATAATAAAGTAATAAAAATAATGTTTTACAACTCCGTTATTATTGTCAGAACTTTATTTAAATATCAAATGTAATTTTAACTCTTGTAAGACTCCTTTTTGTCCTATGATCACACCTAACTATTAAATTTTACCTCGACATTTTTAATCTTTAATGAAATTATTTTAGGAGGTTGTTCTTTACAGAACAAAAATTATTATTATTATAGTCATAACAATAATATGACTTATATAATATAAAAATCATAAAATTATCTTAAAAATAAAAAATTTACTCTAATAATAATAATTTTTTTTCTAACAGTAATATTAGCCTTATCTTATCCTCATAAGTTTGGTGATAGAGTCACATCACTAATCAGTGAAGTTGAATCTAGCAACGAATTGGTCTTTTTTTAATTTTTTTAATTTAACAGTACAAACCCCTTTAGTTAGGAAGGGAAAGGGAGATGCCGAATCTCGAACACTGAATCCAGAGGTGGCAGCAAGCCTACCCAACCATTGGGCCAGGAAGGCTTTGGCAACGAATTGGTCATATGATCCAAACTTACACACTTCTACAAAGTGATTCTTAACCTTTGCTTTGCCTTTTTTTTTTTTTTTTTGTTTGACCAAAAAAATTATTGCCCGTTTGACTTTTTCCAAGGCCGGGAGATAAGGTCAAAAAATTAATACTAACCTTGGATTGATATCAGTTTCCCAGGGGCCTAACTAATATCTTTGTTGCCGTAAGGGAATGAAATCATTCGTAAGCTTTTATCCACCAGCTTAAAGTTTTAAAATATTTAGCTATTTGACATGTATCAAAAACCTTATCGATCGAGAGGTGGTAAGTTCGAATATCAACAACTCTCACTCTTAGTATTGCTATAATTTTAGCACAAGGTATAGGGTAGACTTTACGCTATCCACACTTCACACACAATAGAATTTAACATGTAACAAAACCATTATTGAATTTTCCCCTTCATTGTAGTAGTTGTATCATCTCGTGCAAAGGCTTCCGTTTTCTCTTGGGTTTGAAAGAAAGGCGTGTTGGTGTAAACACTTGCAAAATCAAGTAAACGGGTAACTTTCCGATCTACAGGTTCCGAGGCGTGATGTCACTTTCCTTAAGACTTATTTCAGCGTATGAAATAATCTCGGGGATACAGCGATAACCAAATAAAATGGAGTGAAAGTATGTAAAGGCAGATATAGGAAGATGTAAGAGAACGACCGTTTTTCACAAGCAAAGATTTTTTTTCATCATCCTTTAACAACCAAACTAGTTGGGTATATATAATAAACCAAGTGAAAGAAGACGTTCCAAATCATACCCCAAAAATGGGGTGCAAAACCCGGGTGGTTAACGCCCGCAATTCTGGAAAAACTGCCCCCGTGTGTCGACACACAGGTCTGCAGAATCTTTACTGTAGATCTATGTGTCGACACACAGGTCTGCAGTACCTTTCTGTTGATCTGTGTGTCGACAGACGGGCTGTGTATGTCGACACACATTTCTGTAGTCCTGTTTTGTATGAACATGTCTTGATACACCAGCCCCGTGTATCGACACACATCCCGATACACGTTCAAACACATTCAAACACTTAGAATACACATTTGGGACCAACTTCGCAACACTTCATTCACAATTTCATTACACAATTTGAAAATACATCAACATTCCCCCACTATTTTCAAAGTACAGTTATTCTCACAAACAACATCTCAAAGTTAAAGGAGGCCATGTCGCGCATCAATGAGGGTGTCTATCGATTGAACCTCCAGCTAGTGATGACATGTTTGCAATTAATAGGATCAAAGATGGTATACTAAGCTTTGAACCACTCAACCCTTTTGACTAACTGAACACATCACCACACACTAGGCAATCCACTTCCCGTACATACCTTACACCTCACAGATCAACACATATGACGCCGTGTGTCCTGTACCTTTCGCAAGTGTATCAGGGCCAAACCTTTGTCAAAAATCACCTCTTGAAGCTGCCAAACTTCACACTCAATAAGGTGGACCCCAACAGATCATGTCCTGCGACCGACATTCTGTTACAAGATTATCAAGGCCGGGTCCATTAAGAGCTTACGCTCATCCTTTAAATCTTTGACGTAGTACCAAGCACTTCACACACGGGATGGCAAAATTCTTTTGTGCTTGCAGCCACACGGATGATAAAACTCACTCATTGAACACGAGACCTAGCGTCTAACTAGGCGTCGAGTTGAGGGCCAATCATGGGTGACTAAAAACGACAGGTTTCAACCCCATTCCTGTGCACGTTTTAGGACTAAGTCTCTAGCAAGGCCTTTTGTGAACGGATCCGCTAGATTTTGACTTGTCCTCACAAAATCCACAGTGATGACACCTTGTCGAATCAGATGCCTCACTATACTGTGTCTCATACCAATGTGTAGAGACTTCCCATTGTACACCTCACTGTACGCTTTAGAAAGCGTAGCTTGACTATCACAAAGGATAGAAATAGGTGAGATCGGCTTAGGCCACAAAGGTATCTCGTACAAGAGATCCTTTAACTATTCGGCTTCTTTAGCCGCAGAAGCAAGAGCTATAAACTCCGCTGCCATCGTAGAATCAGCTATACAGGTCTGTTTCTTGGAACCCCAAGAAATTGCACCTCCACCGAGTAAGAAAACCCATCCACTAGTTGATGCATGATCCTCCCCATGGGAGATCTAACTGGCATCCAAGTATCCCTCAAAAATCGAGGGATACCCCACATATGAAATACCATAGCCTATGGTACTCTTTAGGTACTTCAGTACTCTAAATACCGCTTGCCAATGTACCTTACTCGGATTGCTAGTATATCTACTAAGCTTTCCAACAGCATAGACTATGTCAGGCCTAGTACTCGTCATGGCGTACATCAGACACCCAATGACTCGGGCATAATCCAACTGATAAACAGGTGGGCCCCTATTCGGTACCAATTTCATACTTGGGTCCATGGGTGTGAGCACAGGTGCACATGCGCCACAGTTAAAGGATTGAATCAAGGATATGGAGTCCCCATTCCTTACAATTCTTATACCAAGGATTACCTTAACATCACCCATGTCTTTCATAGCAAAATTCTCAGAGAGAAACCTTTTAGTCCTCTCTACTTGTTCGTGATCCGTACCGAATATCAGCATGTCATCTACATACAAACAAATTATGACACCTTTGCCATTCTCGAACTTGCTATATACACACTTGTCCGATTCATTTATCATGAACCCGTTGTTCAGAACAACCTCATCAAATTTTTAATGCCATTGTTTCGGGGCTTGCTTTAGCCCACACAGAGAGCGTATGAGTTTACATACCTTCCTCTCTTAGCCCGGTACAACAAACCCCACTGTTGATCTGCAGTGCCTTTCTGTTGATCTGCGTGTCGACACACGGGCTGTGTGTCGACACACATTTTCTCCAGTCCTGTTTTGTACAAACATGTCTCGATACACCAGCTCCGTGTATCGACACACATTCCGATACACGTTCAAACACATTCAAACACTTAAAACACACATTTGAGACCAACTTCGAAACACTTCATTCACAATTTCATTACACAACTTGAAAATACATCAACAAGGCGAGCCTCATCTATGGCGGGTTTCGGATTTTCTTCAGGTTTGAAAGAAAGACGAGCCTCATTTATGGTAAGTTTTGGACAGAAAAGCAACCTGTAAGATAGACAAACAGCTAAAGATGATCCAATGTAAGTGTTCTAAATGAGATAGTCCATGTAAGATTGCAAACGAGCTTTGTGAAGAAAGAGGTGCTGGGAAATGCAAGTTTGTAGCCGATTGTCAATGAACCAATTATCAGTACGTTATTCCACCCAAATGGTTTTATACTAAGACAAGATCAAGATACACGTCGTGAGTAATTTCACCTAAAATCAGTGAAGAGCATATTGGACCCACCATATATGTGCATCTCACGTAACAACTGATCAACAGACAGAACCTAAGATAGGAGGAAATTGGAAGAAGAAAACATTATTATTGTTAACCTTAGTAAATTATTAATCGAAACAGGATTAACAGACTGGGGTTCATTAAAGGCTACACTACACATCACTGTAAATGCCACTCTTCTGCCTCCCCATTTAGCTGGCTACAATCACTATACACAAGCAGAGCTACTTATATGCATGGTACCAGAGGAAAACAAAGCCATAACTTCCCTCAAAATCATATGGGTACCCCAGAAAAGTAAAAGAAAAAAGCTAGTTTGCCTGTTGCCGGCAAATGCATCAGATCATACAGCTCGATAACAAACGGCTACCTGCTCACCTTCCGATTAGTCCTCAGGATCAGGAAACACTGTACTGTAATGCCATCATCTCTAAGTGACTCGTCGACATGTACATGATCTTAGCTGCCAATGGTAGATGGTTTTTAGGATTAGATCAGCAGTAAATATGACAACAATCAAAATGAAACACTGCCAAACATCATATTCCAATCCACATTTATCTTTTTGTTAGTTTTGGAAATTAGAAACTATATTCTAGAAGGGATTTTCTCTTGTTTCTAGATTAGTTTTTCGGTTTTTTTTCCCCTTAGTTCGAGTGAAAACTGAAAATAAAATCAAAAACAAGAAAATACTACTCTCAGAACCCAATTTTTAACATTTAAAAGACCAATAATTTCAGACAGAAACGTTACCAAACAAGCCCATCTTTTACATATTTGGTTCTTGAGAAGGAATTAGAGCCTTTTTCAGCTAGAGGTTTGCAATCCGAATCTCAATAACCACACTCTTAATATTAATATTATTCTTGTAGAAGGTCTAAAGGTAGGTTGATATACCATCCACAATTCAAGTCAATAGGCATTTGGGTGAGGGCATCAGAGGCATGTTAATTTATAAAACTATTCGTGGGTCATTCCCTTAATGCTTAAGCATTTGGAACAATTAGGAGCATTCTTTTCCATTCTACGAGGTGAAGATTCCTCAAATGATTATGTTAGGTTTATGTCTTAAATTACTTGTTTTAGTTTTATGGGGAAGCCGTACGGTCACTGATCGATTGGGAGGGAAGCCCGATTGATCGGGTGATTTAAGGAAAGATTCGGGATTTTTTAGGCAGTTAGAGGGCCGATCGATCGGGCCCTCCCAGACCTGCACCTATAAATTAGGACGTAGGGTTATGTCACAATTGCGACCCAAATTAAAAGTGAGGCGCCGCCATTAAGAAAAGAGGTAATTTTGTAATTCCTCCAAGATATTCGAGTGCTACGAGAGTTAAGAGAAAGTGATTATAATTCTTTCATAGATCTCGTTCAGAGGAAGTGTCGTTGTAATTCTTCCGTTCAGTATCAATAAAGAATCTCTATCTCCGCCCGTGGTTTTCTCTCCTCTCGATTGTAGAGGGGTTTACACGTAAATATTGTGTATTCGTGTTTGTTCTTTCTTTCTCCATATATTTGTTTACTTCTCGTTTGTATAAGTCATATTATTTGAATCGAATCAAGTTATCAGGGTTTACGCTTCCGCATCGAGATTTTCCCAACAAATTGGTATCAAAGCATATCAGATTTGTTTAGTTTACTTCACAAATTGGTATCAGAGCCAAGTTCAGAGCCTTGGGTGGAATTTGTCTCAGAGCCCTGTTTATTTCGATTTGGTAATATGACGTCCGCAAATTAAGACCGAAGTTGAGAAGTTTGGTGGTCAAGGGAGCTTTAGTTTATGGCAGGTTCGCATTATGGGCCTCTTGACTCAAAGTGGCTTGAAGAAAGCTTTAGATGGGAAAGAGAAGAATCTAGAGAATTTGACAGAAGCACAATGGAAGGGAGATTTAGTTTGTGAACAAGGGCTTTATGGGAAGCAGAAAGGTTTTCGCTTCAAGCAATTCCTGACGAGTAGACGTGTCACGTTTGGTGAGTCGTCGTTATTGTCTCCACAGAAGATGTCATCAGTTGTTTGTGATTCAGGTCAGGTGAGTAAGCCAGAGGGAGTTCAGTTTTAGTTGAGTAACACAGTTCAGCAGCAGGTGGTTGTTTCAGAAAATGTGTCAAGAGCCAATTCAGAGAAGAAGATTGGTGTTGCTGATAACCTCTCAGATATGTTCACTTCAGTTTTGTTGAGTTAACCCCGTGTGTGGGGTGTTTAGTGGAGAAGGTGGAGGAAATTCTTTTATTTATGTAATTTGAGCCAAAGTGGAGATTTGTTAGGTTTATGTCTCAAATTACTTCTTTTAGTTTTATGGGGTAGCTGTAGGGTCACCGATTGATCGGGTGATTTAAGGAAAGATTCGGGATTTTTTAGGCAGTTAGAGGGCCGATCGATCGGGTGTTTCCCGATCGATCGAGCCCTCCCAGACCTGCGCCTATAAATTAGAACGTAGGGTTACGTCACAATTGCGACCCAAATTAAAAGTGAGGCGCCACCATTAAGAAAAGAGGTGATTTTGTAATTCCTCCAAGATATTCGAGTGCTACGAGAGTTAAGAGAAAGTGATTGTAATTCTTTCATAGATCTCGTTAAGAGAAAGTCTCGTTGTAATTCTTCCATTCAGTATCAATAAAGAATCTCCATCTCCGCCCGTGGTTTTTTCCCCTCTCGATTGTAAAGGGGTTTCCACGTAAATATTGTGTGTTCGCGTTTGTTCTTTCTTTCTCCATATATTTGATTACTTCTCGTTTGTGTGAGTCATATTATTTGAATCAAATCAAGTTATCAGGGTTTACGCTTCCGCATCAAGATTTCCCCAACAAATTGGTATCAGAGCATATCAGATTTGTTAAGTTTCTTTACAGATTCTGATAGATTATATGAATTGTTTAAAGCATTATTCCTCTTAGTTCACATTTTGATTCAAAGGGTTAGAAGGACAAGAACAAGCTTACCCAGTTTGAGAGAGCCGCCTCCAATTCACCAGAGGGTGGGTCTGTGGATGCCTAGGCAAGAAAGTAGTGCTGGGTCCAATGCCATTTTCTTCACCTATAAACTGCTCCGTAAAAGCAGTAGCTGAAGGAGACCAAACAGGAACCACACCGCCACTTCTCTCTCCACTGCTACCGCTCGTACTCGATGATTCAGCTGTGGACTCTTCAACATGATTCAGGCCAATTATACGATTGATTTGTGGGTGGCCATAGTTGTTATTGCTGCTTCTAATGGTAGGCGAAACGCCTTCATTTTGTGAGTCACTTGCTTGATTCACATTCATGGTTTGAGGCACCTCAGCTCTGCTGTCTTCAACTGGGGGTCGAAGATTCGAGGAAGCTTCTTCATCTTCAACTCTGAGTAACGACGAGGTAATGCTCGGAACCATTTGATCTTCATAGCGATGATTAACCGCTATCTGGGCATTTCGGTTTCTCACTGGTTCGCGATCAATATCCATCTGCAGATCTTGCGGAAAAGCAATCGGCTCTGCTTCAGATGAATCTCCAAGCCCTTCTTCAGTGCCATTTTGAATGGCAGCTCTATGTACTGCTTTTTGTTCCCACATTTCTGAAAGTGCTACCTGCAACCTCGCTTTTGCTTCGTCTATCTCTACGATGGGAAGAGGGTAATTCGATCCAAGCTCAACTCCTGCGGCTTGGAGTACTGATTCTGGTGCATCCCACGGGTGATGTATCCACTCGGTTGGTAGTCTAGCGAGTTCAGGAAGCCACCGCCTTACATATTCTCCATGTGGGTCAAATTTGTAGCCTTCAAACTGAAAACCATCAAGAAGTAATCACTAGAAGAACAGGCGTATACACGTGCCTCAGTTATGTGTTAGGAATATGGACATAGTAAAGAGATTGATGTTTCTTTGGCTCCGTTTGAATCAGAGGAAAACATTTTTATTATTAAAAAATTTATCTTCACACAGTATTTTCAGCAAAGAAAATGCTTTCACTATACAAATTTGTATGAGATTCATGCTTGGCGAAGTCGAGGTTGAAGAGAGGCATATGATGAAAGATTACCTCTGAAAATGTTTTCCCCTCTATTAAGGAAATTCTTTTCCCTTTCGTTGAAAGGAAATCAATTTACCCTCGATGGAGAAGAACATTTTCCGTATTTCTGGTGGTTGTTTTGAGGTAATATAAAGAAACAACAAAATTAAGACGTAAAATATTTTCCATCAAAGCAAACCAAGCATAAGCTCTTAAAATCATGCAATGAGTTTGTGTTTCTGTTTCTCATCCCCAGCAAACCAAAACGAAGGTGAACTTTTTGTTCATGTGTAATCGGAAGGCACAAAAAGGAACCAAGCATTCCTTTTCTATCCATTCCCTTCTACACATTCTCATCCTCTCAAAGCAAAAGAAATTCCAAATAGCTCGGATTAACAATAGAAATGTGACCGACTCTATATGTGAGTCTAGTAAAAATCTCATATTGGAGTTGTAAGCGAGAAAAGATCAATATATACTTCCAATGGGCTACTCTTAATGCCGATTGGTTTTAGGATGAAACTCCACTTGAACTTATATGTAGATCTCATTTATGGCAATTCCGTGGGTAGGGCCCAAGGCCCGGTGAAATTTTACAAGAAAAAACATACTTACCTGTGGATTGTCTATTCTATCAAACTCACGGCCATCAGGGAGAGTACCGGATATATACTGCCAACCAAGAGCATCACTTTCAAGATCTGCATCTAACAAAGTGTCCCAAAAATACTTCATGCCCCATCTCCAAGGTAGCTGCAGAACCTTCACAAAGAAGCTCGAGACCACGACTCTTATTCGATCATGCAGCCAACCAGTAGCCCATAATTCCCTCATGCCCGCGTCCACTAAGGGATAACCCGTTCTTCCCTGTCGCCATGCCTTAAAGTATCCCTCATCTACCACCCAGGGGAAGAACTTAAGATGCCCAAGCAATGGTCTTTCATGACTATATGGATGATTGAAACTCATATATCTTGAATATTCTCTTAACCCAATAGATTTCAGGAATAAGTTACAGCTATCATCCCCTGCAGTGTTTCCCTCGTTTGCCCATGATACCTGCTTGATACGAACGAGGTGAAATACCTTTCGCACGCTAACTTCTCCAAAATGCAAATGTGGAGAGAGAAACGAGGTTGTAGCACTATCAGCCTTTCTCCGATTCTTTGAGTACTCAATCAATGGGCCGTTTATGAATGTGGTTAGCGCTTTATCTGCATTGCTCCACCCGGGTGACCAAGCTCGAGCAAGAAGTGCGTTGCTTCCCTTCTCCAGTTCATCTTCAAGCACAATTGTGTCTGATGGGCAGCGTGACACGTCACCTGCACAAGCACGTATTGGTACAAGGAAGTTCACTTTCTAAATGTTAGTATGAAACTATCCTTGAGCCATCGACTATCAGCTTAAGCTTTTGGGACATTTGGTCCATCGACATAGTGTCAAAGCCTTATTGACCAATAGGTCACAAATTTGAATCTCAGTAGCCCCCACTCTTAATATTACCATAATTTAAGCACAAGGTACGTGGTGGCTTGTGTATTATCCACGCTTCAACCCTAATGATCATTCCCGCGATGAGGCATGTTAGTATAAAATTCTTCTTGGGCCTATACCCAAGAGCTTAAACATCTGGGATAATTGGTTCTTTAACACTAAAACATGAACGACACAGACAAGATCTCGCATCAGCATGAGAGGAAGTATGAGAATTGGCCCATCATCTTGTCAACTAACCTGAGATAATCCTCTTGGGTGGAAGAAGAGGCGCCTCAGGATCAAAATGCATGTTAAGACATCTTTCCCAGAAAGAATCAAAGGTAGTAAATGGCTGCCCTCTTTCATCATGAACTTCCCATGGTTCATAAAGCAAATCTGCGTTGAATGAACGCACAACTATACCATGTGCAGTTAAGATCTCCTTTGCACGGTGATCCCTAACAAGTGATAGGGGATCTGACAAGTTGGTAAGAAAAAAAATTATCAGAAATGGTGAAGACCCTTCACTTTGACATCACAACATGTTACCTCTATAATGAGTATCATAGAAAGCTAGTGATGAAATAAGAGCTTAGAATATCAGAAACCATCATCTTTCCTTACTAATCAAAGCGTTACTGATGTTGAATCAGTGCAAAACAAGATGATGGAAACTTTTGACAACAATTTCTTTTCTTTTTTTTTTTCTTTTTAACTATGGGAGCCCTTCAAAAATAGCCTCTCTACAAGGTAACACCTTGTAGGGCTAAGGCTACGTATATCTTACCCTCCCAGACCCTGCTTTAGTGGGAGCCTCTTTAAGGCACTAAGTTGTTGCTCTTGTTGTTTTATGGTAGCAGAAGGATGCAAACTTTCTGGGTTAGAGAAATTTTTGGCTGAAAATTTGTGACAGTCAGGGGGGTCAAGGACTGATGATAATCGACATGTAGCTACATCTCCCAAGCAACTAGAGAATATGCATAAATAATGTAATTGCATAGAAACAGTTTGGATATCATCTCCCATTTCAGCATAAGATTATACATCAAGTGTTCTTGATCTAGATTGTAAATTGTAATACAAGAAAGTTTTACGTTCATGCAACTGATCTAGTAACAGCTAAATTGTACATAATTAGACAAACAGCCCATGAGGCCTAAAATATTGCAGAAAGAACAAATAGTTTCCAACAGTGTTAATAGTACCAAAAAAAAAAAAAAAAAAAAAGCACAAATTCCTAATCAAAACAAGGAAAAAAAATACATATGCTGCAAACCATAAATCTAAAGACCCTGAATAGCATAAACAACTTTTCAAACCCATCAAGATTAAAAGGGGCAAAAGGGGTTACCATATAAGTGGTTGAAAAACAGTTGGGTAGCACCAGTGGACTTGACAACATCAAGAAGAGAAGAGACACTATCAGTAGATCTCTTGGTCACAAGAGAAGTGCCAAGGCTCCTTAAAGAAGAGTCAAGGTGGGCTAAGCTCTGCTTCAGCCACCACCTGGACACCCTGCCAGGGTAATAGTGTCCCTCTTCTTCAGGTGCCCAGATGAACACACAGACCACAGCACCGGACCGCACCCCAGCTGCTAGTGCTGGGTTATCTTCAACTCTAAGATCTCTCCTGAACCACACTATACTGCACCCACCCCCAGTCATCTTCACAAATTCAACAAGTTTCCCTTTTTCCCTTTCTTCTCAATCATAATAATATCATCTCAGCTCCAAAAATCCTTTCTTTCTCTCTCTTACTCTTTCTTCTTCCTTTAGGCAGCAGAATGATGGGGATTAATCCCTAGATTTAGGGAGTTTTCTGTTAATGATGGTAATCCTAGGATGGCATTTATTTAGGAAGGAGGTTGTTCAGTGCTGCAATTGCAGGTTTCCCAGTACAGATTTCTAGAGAAATTTATGGTGCCATGAACGTGATCTTCTGAACAAGTACAACTGAGAGGGGCAAATCAGCAAGGAAATGAGAAAGACACAAGGGAGAGAAGAGAAGGGTGAGGAGGTGTTGCAAAGAAGGGGGTGGGGGTGAGTGAAGATGATATGTCAATGGGGATAGAATAAAAATTTTGATGGGCAAATTGTAGCCACTTCTTTTTATTTTGTAGATTTTTAAGAAAAATGATTCCTTCATCTATTATCATAGGCAACAAAGCAAAATCCGTTTCAACCTCTAGTGGCTTCCTTAATAATGTTGTTGACACTTGGGGTAAAATTTTGACATAAAGTTTTTATCTTTGTGATGTAATATTGCTGTGTTGACAAGACATTTTTCCACACATATATGTCCTAACATGTTGAAAATACTGTAAAATTATGTTGTCCTAACTTGATCAGATTTCACATGGCCAAACTTTTGTTGTAATATAAGAAATTTCTTATTGTTCTCTCTTTTTTTTTTAATGTATAATGTGGGTGGAATAATGGAATCATAGAATGTGGTATTAGTTTGTGTGAACAATGTAATTATTTGATCTATTTTAATAGATGATCTTCAAGCTTTCTTAAATGTATAAAATAACGAGATTGTAAAAGAATGAGCAGCAATGAGAAATGTTTTTAGGAGCCAATGCCCAAAATAACACAAAAATAAAAAATATTTTCTAAACTAGCTTTTTAAGAAAAAATTTTCCCAAAATGGTATTCATGTCATCATTTAATTTTTTTTATTTTTTATTTTTACTTTTTTTTACTTTCTTATTTTATTTTTAATATATTTATAATTTTTTAAATTTATAATACTTTCTTAATCACAATAAATAAATTAAAATAAATTATTTATTAAATATTTAGAATAAATTTGTCTACAAATAATTTTATATAAAATTTAACAAATAATATTGTTTAATTTATTTATTATAATACATAAAATATTATAAATTTAAAAATTTATAAATTTATAAATATGTAAAAAAATCAAAAAAATAAAAAAATGATGACACGGATGTCATTTGGGAAAATATTTTTTTAAAAAACTTAGTTTAGGAAATATTTTTTATTTTTGTATTATTTTGGGCAATGGCTCTGTTTTTAGCTTCTATAAATAACTTAACTATCCATTTAGACATCTTCAGATTATTTTGACTAATGATATCCAAGCTTTTATGAAATACTAGGATTATAAAGAAAGAGTAATAATAAATGTGTTTTTAACTTGTACAAATAGTCCAATTATCCTCCCATAAGACTTCGATCCATTTGACTTATGATACATTAGACATAGAAACATATTAGAAAAATAGAATCTTAGCATCAGTAGGAAAGGGATATTTTGCATGTTCCAGAAAGACATGTTAATTATCATAGTTTATGTTTTAACTGTTCAAAGAGACACATAGAGTGCCTAAAATTACATGACTCTATCACTCTTAGGACATTAATATTCATAAATCTTGTATCTGTACATACACTTGAGGTATATGATAATATATAAAGTACAAACATTAAGTATCATTTTATTCTTGAGACCATTTCCTAAAGGAGGAAATACGCCTTAAAGAGAGTAATTTTTTATACATCTAGAAGTTATTTTTACACCTCGATCTAACAGTGAGCAATCCAATTATCCCCTAGAAAATCTCCAAACTATTCTGACTGACGAATAGATTAGACAAAGAAACATGTAAGAAAAATGAAATTTGTATAGAAGAGTAGTAACCAGTAAAGGGATATTGGGAAGAACAAAGCGGGGAAGATAATATGAACAAAGGGATTGGATTGTAATCTAGAGAAACGAAAGGGAGGGGGGACAGCAGGCATGGAGAGATAGGGCACTGCTTACAACTAGTATTGACTGCTTTGATTTTGGCCCTTTCTGTCCTTTTCATTAACCCCCAAAGATTCCATAATCTCATTGCATTTCATACTGTTAGGAAAATATCTCAAAATTATTTGACATGTTAAGGAAAAGGGCCGTGAGGAGTTCAATCGATCGAGGTGGAGCTCAATCGATCGGGAAAGTTACGTAAAAAGAAGGACGCCTCCAGTGAGCAGGCCGATCGATCGGGAACCGTGTTTCCTGCGCGGCTATAAATACGGACGTAGGGTAAGTCATTAGGGATCCAAATCCAAATCCAAATCCAAAATAAACGTGAGGTATTCCCAGCGGCGCCGCCAATACAAATTGAGAGTGAGAGAGAATATTGTAATTCTTCTTTTTTTGATTCAATAATAAAAGCTCCGATCTTCTTCCGTGGTTTTCTCCCCTTTCGATTGTAAAGGGGATTCCACGTAAATCATTGTGCCGATTGTTTCGTTTCTCTTTTAGTCCATTTATTTCTCGTTATTGTCGTGGTATTTGATTCGATTGTGATCTGAGTTGAATTGTTTATTTTCGTACAAATTGGTATCAGAGCGTATCATATTTGTTTAGTTTTCTTCACAAATTGGCATCAGAGCTTAGTTCTTCGAATTGATACAATGACATCAGGTATTAAAACCGAGGTAGAGAAATTCAATGGTCAGGGAAGCTTTAGCTTATGGCAAGTCCATGTGAAAGGACTCCTAACTCAGAACAGTTTGAAGAAAGCACTAGAGGGGAAAGAGAAGAAACCCGAGACTATGACCGAGGCACAATGGGAAGAGTTCGATGATAAGGCTCTCACAGCGATACAGATGTGTTTGGCTGATGATGTTCTGTCAGAGGTCTTGGAGATGAAAACTGCAAATAAGTTATGGGAGAAATTGTTAGACATGTTTTGCCACAAGTTAGTCTCCAACAAACTCGCAGTGAAGCGTTGGTTGTTCACTTTCCGTATGACAGAAGGTACATCTCTTAAAAACCATCTTAGCGAGTTTACCTCAATTATACAAGAATTAAAGGCTTTGGATGATGTCCCTAAGGACGAGGATCAAGCTATGATATTACTGTGTTCGCTCTCTAATTCGTATAAGGGCTTCGTAGAAAACATGATATATGGGGGTAGGCCAACCATTACTGTTGATGAGGTAAAAAGAAACCTTGTGAGTGAAGAACGGGTAGATAGGGAATTATCTGACTCGGTGAATGACTCAGGTAGTGGTTTGCATGTGAGAGGTAGACCAGAATATAGGGGATCCAATGGTGGGAATAAGTCTAGGTCCAAATCTAGACATAAGAACCTGTCGTGTCATTATTGTCACAAGAAAGGGCACATAAAGAAAGACTGTTACAAATATAAGAATAAATCGAAAGAAGGTAAAAGTTCGCTGAGGCTAGTGTTGTAGAGGAGGATAGTGAAGGAAAGTTTCTATTAGTTGCTGATTCTCAGTCCAGGTCCAAGGATAAGTGGGTCATGGATTCAGGTTGTTCGTTTCACGTTACTCCAAATAGAGACTGGTTCTCCACTTATAAGTCTATACAAGGTGGGGTTGTCTTGATGGGTAACGATGCTGCTTGTAAGGTAGTGGGGATTGGGACAGTCCGTGTGAGAATGTTTGATGGGGCTATTAGAACCTTAAATGATGTACGTCACGTCCCGGAGTTGAAAAAGAACTTGATTTCTCTAGGTACCCTTGAGTCTAGTGAGTACAAGTACACTGCTGAAGGTGGAGTCATGCGGGTCAGTAAGGGTGCTTTAATTGTGATGAAAGAAAATAGGGTTGGTACTTTGTATGAGCTTGCAGGTACAACCGTGACAGGTTCAGTTGCTGTTTCCACATCTGCTATGACAGATGCAAAGATCACAAAACTGTGGCACATGAGAATGGGTCACTTCGGTGATAAGGCATTGTCCGAGCTAAGTAAGAGGGAACTGCTTTGTGGTCAGTCAACAGGACTGATGGAATTCTGTGAGCACTGTATTTATGGGAAGCAGAAGAGAGTCAGCAGTGCACCAGACCTAGGGAACGTTAGATTACATACATTCTGATCTGTGGAGACCTTCCAGAGTGGCTTCTAAAGGTGGGTCCAGGTATCTTCTAACGTTCACTGATGATTACTCACGAAAAGTTTGGGTCTATTTTCTGAAGCAGAAAAATGAAGTGTATGATATCTTCAAGAAATGGAAGATTCTGCTTGAAAAACAGACAGGGAAGCCGATCAAGAGGTTGAGGACTAATAATGGTCTTGAGTTTGTCGAAGTTGACTTCACTAGATTTTGTAAAGATCAGGGTATAGTTAGACACAGGACATGTACAGGTCGACCTCAGCAAAATGGAGTGGCTGAAAGGTTAAACAAGACGTTCCTTAAGAAGGCTCGATGTATGCTTTCAAATGCAAGTTTAAAGAGAGAATGGTGGGCAGAAGCAGTTAGCATGGCTTGCTATCTTGTGAACAAGACACCGCATTCTTCATTACAGATGAAGACTCCTGAGGAGGTATGGTCTGGTTCAACTTCTGATTATTCTCAGATTAAAGTTTTTGGTTGTCTTGCATATTCATATGTTAATGGTGGAAAGCTGGAGCCTAGGGCCAAGAAGTGCATCTTTCTTGGTTATTCGTCAGGTGTGAAGGGATATAGATTGTGGGATCCAAGTGCTCAAAAGTTTCTGACTAGTAGAGATGTTACTTTTGATGAGTTTGCTTTACTTAATCCGCCACACACACCCTCCATTGACAGAGATATAGTTCAGTTTGAGACACCTGATGTTACAGAGATACAGTCAGATCAACAGATTGTTCAATTAGAGAGTATTCCAGCACCTCAGGTACGGGTTTCTGATGTTGTTACTGATAATGTAGAAACAGGTCAGCAGGTGGAGAATAATACTATACCTGGTGGTAGACCGAGGCGTCAGATCAGGCCTCTTCATAGATATGGGTATGAGGAGATAATTGCTTATGCCCTCACTTCTGCTAAGTTGTTAGATGACAGTGAGCCAACTTCTTATTCAGAGGTTGTATCGAGATCAGATGCTGATAAGTGGCTCGTTGCTATGAATGAAGAGATGCAGTCTCTTCATAAGAATCAGACTTGGGAACTGATGAAGCCTCCCACAGGGAAAAGATTGATTGGATGCAAATGGGTCTTCAAAAGAAAAGAGGGCATTCCTGGAGTTGAAGATGCAAGGTACAAGGCACGTTTGGTAGCTAAAGGCTACAGTCAGGTACAAGGTGTTGATCTTCATGATATATTCTTACCTGTAGTTAGACATACTTCGATTCGTGCATTGTTGTCTTTGGTTGCTATGCATGATTTAGAGCTTGAGCAGTTAGATGTAAAGACTGCATTTTTGCATGGTGAACTAGAAGAAAGTATCTTTATGCATCAGCCCGAGCGTTTTGTTATAGAAGGAAAAGAAGATCATGTGTGTTTGCTTAAAATGTCTTTATATGGCTTGAAGCAATCTCCTAGGCAGTGGTATAGGAGATTTGATCAGTGCATGACAGGTCATGGGTACATCAGGAGTAAGTACGACAGTTGTGTGTACCTCAGAAAGACTGATTTAGGCTTCGTTTATTTGCTTTTGTATACTGATGATATGTTGATTGCAGCACGAGACATGAAAGATGTTGATGACTTGAAATTTATGTTGAAGAGTGAATTTGAGATGAAGGATCTTGGAGCAGCTAAGAAGATATTAGGCATGGAAATTCACAAAGACCGAGAAGCCGAAAAATTATACTTGTCTCAGGAGAAGTATATTGAGAGTGTGTTAGACATGTTTCATATGAAGGATGCTAACTCGGTTAGCACGCCCTTAGCAGCTCACTTCAGACTCTCGGCATTAGATTCGCCTCAGACTGAGGAGGATGTCAGGTACATGTCTCAGATTCCCTATTCTAGTGCAGTGGGCAGTATTATGTATGCGATGGTTTGCACGCGTCTAGATATTGCTTTTGCAGTGAGCAGAGTTAGTAGGTACATAGCGAATCCAGGTAAAGAGCATTGGCATGCAGTGAAGTGGATTCTCAGGTATCTTCGTAGAACCTCTGATTTGTGTTTGGAATATGGGAAAGGTAAGTGTTGTTTGGTTGGGTATGTAGATTCTGATTATGGTAGAGACTTCGATAAGAGGAAGTCCACTTCAGGGTATGTGTTTTGTTTAGGTGACACAGCTATCAGTTGGAGAGCGTGTTTACAGCCTGTTACAACACAGTCTACTACCGAGGCCGAGTATATGGCAGTTACAGAAGCATTCAAAGAAGCTGTCTGGTTGAGAGGTTTGATAAGTGAAATCAGTGTCGAGCAGGGGACAGTTAGAGTATACTGTGATAGTCAGTCCGCCATTCACCTAGCGAAAGATTAGATGTCACATCACGACCGAACGAAGCATATAGATGTGAAGCATCACTTTATTAGAGATCTGATTGACGAGCAGAAGGTGGAGTTGAAGAAGACTGGGACTGAAGACAATCCAGCTGACATGTTCACGAAGGTTCTACCAGGAAGCAAGTTCGAGCATTGCTCGAATTTGGTGGGTCTTTCAATTTGATGTATGTTAGCCCCAGTTGAGGGGGCGTTTGTGGAGAAGGTGGAGTTGTTTTATTGTTGATGTTAATTTTGAGCCAAGGTGGAGATTTGTTAGGGGAATGTCTCAAAATTACTTGGCATGTTAAGGAGAAGGGCCGTGAGGAGTTCGATAGATCGAGGTGGAGCTCGATCGATCGGGAAAGTTACGTAAAAAGAAGGACGCCTCCAGTGAGTAGGCCGATCGGCGAGGAACCGATCGATTGGGAACCGTGTTTCCTGCGCGGCTATAAATAAGGATGTAGGGTACGTCATTAGGGATCCAAATCCAAATCCAAATCCAAAATAAACGTGAGGTATTCCCAGCGGCGCCGCCAATACAAATTGAGAGTAAGAGAGAATATTGTAATTCTTCTTCTTTTGATTCAATAATAAAAGCTCCGATCTTCGCCCGTGGTTTTCTCCCCTTTCAATTGTAAATGGGTTTCCATGTAAATCATTGTGTCGATTGTTTCGTTTCTCTTTTAGTCCATTTATTTCTCGTTATTGTCGTGGTATTTGATTCGATTGTGATCCGAGTTGAATTGTTTATTTCCGTACAAATTGGCATCAGAGCATATCAAATTTGTTTAGTTTTCTTCACACATACCTTTTTAATCCCAATAATAATCTAAGTTGTTTGCTAAGTTAGAGCATTTTTTACTCATGATTAATGTGATGATTTTTATTTTAATTGATCTATATATATATATATATATATATATATATATAAAACCCAGGTTTAATCTTCTTTTTATTTTAACAATAATTTTATTAATAAAACATAATATACATTTCTTTTTTGGTTTCGGTGTTTCACATGATAGCTTGGGATATTGCTCATGCTTACTGGTCACTATCTCTATCAATCATGATAAAAATTATGTTTCCAGACTTTCAGCTTATATGATGGTAGAGTTTATGTAAGCAACTTCTCTTAGGTTTTTGAATTTTGAGTTGATGATGAAGTGAAGGAGGAGAATTTATAAGAGAAAAAAAGTTATTTTGTAGTTTTTATATTTAGTGTGCACGACAAACACAACATATAACAAACATGGGACATGTGTGTCACGACCCAAGCCATGACCTTGTCAAAGGCCCAAGTCAAGGTCCATGTCAAGCTCTTGTCAAGATCATGTCAAGCCCATTTTTCCTTCTTCTTGCGCGGCCCACTTGCAATGATTGGCCCAACTTAGGATAGTTCTAGAATTAGTATTTAAGTAAAAATATCTATGTATTTTGTATTAGCCAACAGTGGGCATTAAATGCGCCGCCCATACTTGCTATCCAAGTACATCATTTAATCATTGGCATGCTATGTACTGAATTAGGCTAGTTAATGCCCTTGGGCTCCAAGGCATGGTTAGGTAAGTAGAGTCTTCCATACTTGCTTATAAATAGTTGTATTTGTCACTTGGTTATGTAGCCACAAAAAAAATATTGTATGAAAGTATCATTATCTTCTCTTCTCTTATTCTCTCCCTTCTTCTAAAATTCTCTCATTTTCTCTTCTCAAATTCTAACTTCTCTTCTCCAACTCTAATTCTCCCTCTTTCTCTTTCTCTCGGTCTCTTCCCCAAATTTATCCAAGTCACGGACTTAGGTTCATGACAATGTGTTAAGACATATTTGATGAACCCATGTCATCACATGGGTTTAAACCATTACAGACTTGTGAAGGGTCTGCAACAGGTCAAATAGGTTAGATACGAGTTAGAACAAGTCACGAGTCAAGGGGTAGATGGACAGGTTGGTTTCATGGAAATTTTTTTAATTCGTGACCTAACCCGTTACAATAGATGGGTCAAAACAAATCAACTTGTCAGCCTAGTAGGCGGAGCCGAGTTGGATTATTTTGCAGGTTGAACTAAATCGGATTGCGGTTTGACCCAACGCATACTAAGCCTTTGCTATTTTCCTTTCCCCCTTCGTGTCTTTTTCAACTAACCTCAAGATTCCATAATCTTATTGCAATTTGATTGCATTTGATACCTTTCTAATTCCAATAATATTCAACTTGTCTGCAAACTTATATATATATACCCATACATACATATGTATACGATAATATTATTGTCAGAGCAAGATCGTTATTTCCAATGCAATTTTGTGGCTCTAATTTTTTCTAAGTCACGTCATTACTCTGGTAATAACAATGTTATATATATATATACAGGGTGATGTTTTTATGAGAGGATGAGAAGGTGACGGGGGCGAATTCTGGCCCTCTATTGTAATAAATGGCCAAGATTTGTTGAATATTTAAAAAAATAACAATTTACGGCTCATACTCCTTCATGAGGCAGAAAGAAAGGAGTAATAAAATAAATTTTTTTTAATAATCCATAAATCTTGGCCGTAAATTGTTATTTTTTTTAATCTCCAACAAATCTTGACCATCCATTACAATAGAGGGTCAGGATTTGCCCTTTTCATGCTCTCATCCGCTCATAAGAACATCATATATATATATATATATATATATATATAGAAATGTGACTATATGGTAACTATAGGGTGGATGAAACAAATGTATAGCGTTTCTACCGTACAAAATTTTTACCTGTGTGAGTGATTTCTGAGTACATTTTTTTGTGATTTTGAGTACATTATTAGTAATTGGGGTACATTATTCACCTACAGAATTTTAATTTTGTGCATAATAAAACTACTGTAGATAAAATTCTTTCAATTCGACCCATCAACGTCACTAATCAATAGATTTGAGTGGTCTTGTATTACAAAAGAAACACGCAATTTTTGTTGGAAACTATAATTATAAATTTGATAAAATTGGTCGAAGGGACTCTAGAAACTGTGCACATAATTGCATCAAAAAGGTTGTTAAGCAGTGAGGGAGGGGGGCTAATAATCCAAGACCATGACAAAATTATTTTGTTTTTATCCTATCATTATCTCCTCTTTCTTGTGGTTCCACTTTTATTTCCCTTCATTTACTTTTACGTCCAAATTTTTTAATTATTCTTTATTATTTATTTTAGTATTGGAACTTTATCCTTTTATAATACTCTTAGTCCTATCATTTGTTAAATTGATGGGTCGAATTGAATTTGGATAAAATTCAAATGCTATTATTTGGCTAATTAAATTAACCAGAGGTTAGAGTTATAATTTCATAACTAATTGTCCCGAATTTTGAGTTAATTGAGCTAGAACGTTTTAGATTTTGAGTCAATTATGTTCAAGTGTAAGTCAGAACGGATCATTTTAGATTCAAGTTGTTTTGGGCTAGGTTTTAGTTGGATTGAATCATCTAATGCTTAAAGCCGATACGATTTTAGGTTAATTAGATGGGCCAGGTTTTCGGGTCAGCAAGGTTATTTATAACTAATGGACACAGCCCAAGGTCCAGAAACTCGCCCTAAAAGCCCAAAGTGCTGAAACCCCAAACACTAAAACACTACGTTTCCGAATTATCACCATTTAAAACGCAACGTTTGGTTTTGCTACTTGGCGAATAAATACCACCAAATCCGCAAGCACAGCGAGATTTATTCGCAAAACCCCGCCGTCACCAGCCACCACTTACGGCGGAGAGAGAAGAGAGAGAGAGAGAGAGAGAGAGAAAGATGAGGCTACTAACTCACAACATGTTATCGTCGAACATCAAGGGCGTAACGAACGGATTCCCTCTCGGAATCGAAGTAGAGAAGGCGGCGGAGAAGGCGGTGGAGATGAACACCGACTTCCTGAAGAGCATCTTCGCGAAGATCGAATGGAAGGCACTGGTAGGCGCCGCCAAGGCATTAGGCTACGCGGAGCTGCCGGAGGAAACCGAGGGGTCGATGCTCGAATCCGAAGAGTTTCTGAAGAAATTCCACCACGCGCTGCTGGAGATCAACCTAGAAGAAGGGGCGCTCATATGCCCCGAGACAGGGCGGAGATTCCCTGTCAGTAAGGGTGTCCCCAACATGCTTCTTCACGAAGATGAAGTCTGATTTTGGTTCTTGATTTCTTAGTTTATAGGTGTGGTTTCTTTTATCCTAAATCTGGGAAGGGGTACGAAATTTGATGTTCTTTGTGTTGGAATGTTCATTATTTCGATACAATGTAATGAAGTTTTGGTTATTTTATTACGTGATTTGTGCGAAGTGAATGTGATAGACGGACACAACTTTCTTTTAAGTAGCACATTGAAGGAGTAAGGCTTCCATTAAAACTTTAAAATTAAACGTGTTTGGGCGAGCGGTTAACCAGGATAGGTGACCTTCTGAAAAGTCCTCACCCCTCAAGTCGGGGGTACTCGGACCCTGAAGGGAAAAAGCTGCGTAAATCCACCTCTCAAACCCTACTTAGGCGCAAGCCCTTGGAGCACTGAAAATGTTGTTTTTGTTGCTTGAATGAGTAAAGCTGCGTATATTTAACCCTTGTACCCTACACTAGCGGAAACCCTCGAGGCACTGAGTTTGTTGTTGTTGTTGAATGTGATACAACTTAGTTAGGGTTTCGTAGTAAAACCTTGGAGAAGGGAGAATAAATTTGAAAAGAAGAATAAGTAATGGGTTTGAGCCCCCCATTACACTATCTCATGACTGCTTAAATGCTAAATTTGGGGAAAGGGAACCACTAGCAAGCCCTAATTGTCCCCTAACAAGAGAATCTTACAAACAACCTAAATTGCTATTCAAATAAAATTATTTGCTAAAATATTACTAAATTACATGCTCTGCATGTGATTATGTTTATTTTTATTTTTTTTAGCAACAGATTGCAAGTTGATTATGATACGTGTAGTTGTGAGAATGTTGATGTGCCGGGCGCAATTTGGGCCCAGGCTTTGCAGCCAAAAAACTGTAACATATTTGGTGATCCAGTTTCGAACCATACGCCAGCAATTTGCAAGCCCAAACGAACATAAATGAGCCCACCTCAATGTAAATCATGGGCAGAATTTACAAGACCAATTGAACCACTGACAAGCTGAGCTCAAGCCTAATCAAATCAAAATCAAGCAGATATAGCCTAAATAAGGTTATATTTTCTCAGATCGAAAAGGGGGAGATACCAAATAGAAGTTGTCAATTGTTGAATTGTGTACCAACACAAGAAGAATTGGCATCAGAGTCACAAATTATATCACTCTAATACGCTGCTGTCTACATGAAACGGTAGAAGCTCTATCTCTAGCAAGATCGGAGGGGTTATTTGCACAAGAGCAAATATGATAAACACAACACCAACCCCCCAACCCAAAACAACCCCCCCCCCCCCCCAACAACGATAAATCAAAATCCCTCAAACTTTCAACTTCATTCAATTGACCCCTTAACTGTCGTTTTTGTGTGAGTTAGACGCCTTTGTGCAATAATTTGTCAACTCTTCAGTGATCAAAATCATGTGTATATCACCTGATTCCTTCAAAGTTCAGCTCTCTTCGTTACATCATATATACACATGATTTTAATTGTCAATAGAGTTCAAAAACTTGGACGGAGTTGAAAGAAGCACCTAACTGGTACTCTTTGCTCGATAAAAATGAAAATAGAGTATAGAGAGAATCATTTCGATTTCAAGCAATAATAGAGGGGGATTTGTATGGTATTTATCCCTCAGAAAAATGATGGTGAGGATTCTCAAAGTGACTTGTTATCGTCGTTGTTTTGAGAGCGGGGAGTGTAACAAGGAGGGGGCACACCAAAGACCCAGTCGAGAACGTTGAGGTACTTGGACCTGAAGACCTCCCTCTCCTGAGCATAGCAGTGCATGATGATGGCTGTGGATAAGCTGAAAATGACCACATCTGCTCTCTTCATGTTTAGTGATTGAGGCAGGTACCCTACATCCGCCATACATGTGAAGAAGCTCTCTATTGCACGCGTTAAACAGTATAGTGATATCTCCATCCTCCGGCTTTTCTTCTCAATTGCCAGTGCTAGCCCGGTTGGAAACTGTCCCATGTGAAACACGCACACACACACTCATTAGTATAGAGTTACAAGTATGGGAGTGGTCAAGAAATAACTATCCCAAAAGCTTAAGCTAGCTTGTGAAGGCTAGGAATGGTTTTACACTCTAGCGTGTCTCCTCACGCAAATGTCTATTAGACTTGAAGCGTGAATAGTACACAAACTCACTTCATACCTCGTGCTTAAATTACATCAATAGTGAAAGTGGGGGTTGTTGGGATTCAAACTCTTGACCTCATGGTTAACTAGGCTCTAATACCATGTCAAGTAACCATCCCAAAAGCAAACTTATGGTTGAAGGAACAGGAATTGCTTTATGCTCCAACAAGTATGAGTGAGCCAAGCTGACTTGTGAACCAGCTCATTTTTTAGCTAGAAAGGCTTCCAGTATCGTGTTACCACTTAGCAGAGTCCTGTGTTTTTAATAAACAATTGCTACCCCCTGGTAGATGAAGCTCAGTCATGCTAGCTTGTTTATCTAAAACATGATCGGTCTTAGTGACTCACGAGCTGAATAAGCCATTGTAAAACAAAGCATAATTATGCTTACATGGCCAAGTTGGAGCCTCAATAAACTGCTCGCAAGCCTAAAAAAACCTAAATGAGCCTAAATGAACAAAGAGCCTAAAATGAAACAAGATTCCCTACGAGCTTATTATGCCAAGTTGGAGCTCATTTGAACCAAGTCAAGCTCGAGCTAAAGTCTCCAAGTTTGACAAGCTTTACCCAAGCAAAATGTTGACAAGCCAAGTCTTGAGCCTACAACCACCACCACCGAGTGCCTCGTAGAAGCTCCCGCCATGGCAAGGTCCCCCGGGGGGGGGGGGGGGCACGCATAGGGTGCTTTCGTAAAGGAAGGCTGTTTCCCAAGGGCTCCCAACCTTAAAATATTGTTGCTTTGTTTACTAGACACACAACAATGCTAACACAGATTAGGGCTCCGTTTGGTGGAACAGGAATACTTTTTGTACGGAAAAATACTTTTCCTCAATGATTCACAACTAAAAATTGTTTCTTCTTTAAATTGTTGCTATATTTGATTTAAAAAATCAATTTCTTTATATAAATTTGTATATGAATTATATTTGATCTATTCAAAGTCCATTTGAGGGAGAAGGTATAAGAGTAAAAGCAAAAGGTTTTCCCTCCAATGAAGTGAAATCATTGAGTTTCTTTGAGAGGAAGTCTTTTTTTTTTTTCTTTTTAGCTTATTATTACTAACTATTCACACAAATAGGACGGTAAATGAATTCATAAAACCAAACGGAGCCTTCAACATGTGACCTCCAAGTCAACAGAAAAGAGCGCATAGATTGAGGTATAGATGAGTACCGTTCCCATTGCCACCATCGGAATGTTACACGTCTTAAAAATCCTAAACAGGATACAAGTCCACATCCTGCGACAAACAAGGGACACAAATTGTCAAACTATACCACAGCTTGTTGCAGCTCTTGTACTAGATATTCCATTTAGCTTTTTAACATGTAAATACATTTAGGAATGTCTTAATAAATATAGTATACATATTGTATGATGCGTGTGAGTGCGAGTGCGAGTGCGAGTGTGAGCGGGTGTATATATAATGAATGATGCTATATAAGTATAATTTCCTATGCGCCAACCGCATAAAGGCTTACTCAAAAGCCTGTGAAGTAGTGGCCATTACGTTAACTTAATGACAATTGTTTGATTCCATGCTAACACCCTTTCTTCCTTTTCAAGTTTGTTAGCATAGTGAAACTTTGTTTTAGCATTCTCCTGCATAAACACTTTAGGAGCATCAAACCATAGTGATGTTTCGGGCAAATAATCGGACAAGTTTTAGCTCATTAAAATCTTTACTAGCATAATGTAACTCAGCAAGCCTAGGATCAATCAAAACTGAACTAACAGCATACACAAACACCATATGCATGATGGAGACCAATTTTCATCATGGAGCTCATGTTAGCAGAATAAGGACACTTACCAGGCAGAGGTACAATAGCTAGACAGAAACAAGCTTGATCTTGCAATACCAATGACACTCTTCCCCAGAATAGTGTAAGGGCTGCACAACAGAAGTCAGGAAGTACAAGAATTAGACTGTCAGAAAAATAGCATGTCATGCAAAGTGATGAAATGAAAGATACAAAGAATCAAATGGGGCATAGAATATAACAAAATTCAGTTTTAGAGTCGTAAGGCCAACTAGAACTGTAGAACATCTAACAGATTGCACTAAGGGTCCTATATATTAACATATTCATGTGTTGCGTCAATATTTTTCAACAAAAAAAATAACTTAATTTTGGATCAGGGTGCCTTTATATTGTCAAAAACATGTTTATGTTAGCATTTTCCATTAAAACATTTACAGGATCCCTTTAAAAGTATTTAAGTGAAAGTTTTTAAACCTCCGGGTACTTTATTATTATATAAAACGAGATGTCAAAGTACCTAAGTCACAGAAGATCACACCTCATAATACTTGAGTGATAAATTCCCTAAATTATAATGACTTGTGCAACCACAAATCTCCAAATCACAATTAAACTTTTACATTTTCAGGAGCATGAGAAAGATATCTTAGCAGTTCAATGATTATATTGCATAATGAGCAATAAAAGCCAAGTTCCACAGTGAGACTGGATGTAGGTTGTTCTAGCTCATGAATAAATATCCAGCGCAGGTGCAACGTTATCACAGAGATTAGCATGCGACTTTCATAAAATATCCGTGTAAGTTGCGACCTACCTTTTGAGTAGACCTTGACGATGAACTATTAAAGCTGGAATCAAATAAACCGGAAGATAAACAGGCAATGC
This sequence comes from Simmondsia chinensis, assembly GCA_018398585.1. Taxonomy (NCBI): domain Eukaryota; kingdom Viridiplantae; phylum Streptophyta; class Magnoliopsida; order Caryophyllales; family Simmondsiaceae; genus Simmondsia; species Simmondsia chinensis. The sequence continues at coordinate 355,196 of JAGTTD010000001.1, read as the reverse complement.
TCTTTTGTAAGCTTGGACAAGAAAAGCAATCACATGTTCCGTACAAGATTGATTTCCATGCACAATCTGCATTATATATTGCGATCATCAGACATACTCATAGCAACGGGTAAGAAGCCTGGTAAGGCTAAATTTAAATCAAATTTTCAGCATTTTGATTATCACTTGAAATGGCAATTGAACACAACTTTTGCAGAAAGTGTCAGAAATCTAGCCCTCTAATACTCAGAAACGTATATGTGAGATCCAGAAACCCTTTCCCCTGAGAGTACAAGTCTACTAAGAACAAAAAGCCACAGCACTGCATGGAAGCAGGCATGCTGATACTACAAACTCCGATCAGCATTTCAGCTAGATTTACGGATCCACGATAGAAAGAGCTTACTAAATTAATGAAATGCAGGTGAACTACAAGCTTCAACCAATTAAACGATAGCAGAAACGTCACGAAAGTCACATAATCATACCGAGCAGGGAACTTTCATTTCTGGATCTAATTTGACATCAACGCCCAATGAGTTATAGTATTTTGCTATGCTCTCCAAATTAGAGAAGGGCATGCCAGTTGCAATCTCTTTCACCCCCTGAAGGATGACCTTATCCTTTCCACCGTGTTTATTGAGAAATGCCTTGTATGATGACGGCAAGGAATCTTGTTTCAATATGTAAGCAGACCTGAAAAGGCATGTCCATTCTTAGCATACAATGACAGGAACAGACAATCTACTAATAGAAAAGAACTGCTCATGAGCACATCTCAACGGCAGTCAGTACTCTGAAGCAGCCTCACACCAACTAAGAATGGTAGTTCATGGGCAAATTTCAGTCAATGTTCGGACACAGAAAGTACATATAACAATCAATCAAGCATGCATACTGTGCTTGATTTAGGTGAAGCTATGAATCTACTAGAAACCCCACAAGATTTGAAAGGTACCACTCTTATTCTTTGTTTCTCCGTTTGTTTACAAGTACAACTAAAAGCAAGAATTCTTCAGGCAAGGCAATGCCCTCATTTCATGCAAGTAATGGCCATTCATATATTTAATATCATGTATCTGAAAATAAGAATTTTGGGAATTTTTTTTTTTTTTGGGGGGGGGGGGGGGGGGGAGGGGGGGTTGTTGATCTATTTCTACAATTTTATTCTTCTTTCTTATTCTCTCTTTAGGAGATAAAAAGAAAAGCATTCATATTAGGTATAAGCTTGCAACAGGTATTAGCTCTTACTGGTATGTTTTTCATGAAATCTAGGATCAATTTCATAAGGCCAAGGTCCTCTGATATCAAGTGAGACACATGCTTAGCAGATCAACATTGATGATTAACAACAGCAATCTCTCCATGATGAGACCAGTGTAAACGAACCCCAATTGACAAAATTTGCAGCAAATATATATGCCGTTGAGAGAGTAAAATAGCTTCAGATGACAAAACCCAGGTGACTGTTCAAATCCAGAATTTTGTCACTGCAGAAGTTCAAATGAACATGATCTGGATCAGCCTCATTCTATTTCTTATGACCTATGCCTCAAAAATTCTCCATGCCAATGGTACTCAGGGAGCTAATAGCCAAAGGTAGAACCTTCCTCTGAAATCCTATCTCCAATTAGCCACAATAGAATCCCATTGGAGAATAAGATTGCATATCTAAATCAAAAGCAAGGAAATTGAAGTTACATCCATGAGCAGCAATAAGATAACCAACTCCCCGTTCCACTACATATGGCCAACCCAACCCTTCATCTACAGGTGGAACTTCTTAGTGGGCTACTTACCCAGTAAGAACTTCTGGTTGTTCAATGGTAAAGGGTAATTGGACTATCTTTGACTTCCACTTCTGGTTCTAAAATGAAATATGAATCAAAACGTTGGTTTCAATTCCCAAGGATCACATATAAATTTGTATGACCACCAAGAACAAAGAGGAGAACATACACGTAAAATTTCAAGCAACCAAATTGATAATCATTTTCATTAATCTAGCTTCAACAATAAACACTAGAAAAAATGGCCAGAAATATCTAAAAACTAAAGGAAAAAACAGCTGGTAACTAATAACTCAAACAACTAATAATGGGAAAGCTTGTATGTTAGAATCTTGACCAGTGTAATGGAGTCAAGCACCTGACAAAGAAATCATTAAAAATAAATACTTCCAGAAACCTTGCCTAGCATATCTAATTGCCCTAATCAACATGAGTAATTCTATACGTCACGAGAAAATGGCACACGAAAGCGTACAAGGTGACGTCATCACAAGTAGGTTTAATTATTTTATTTATCCAAACAAATCACAACAAGGGTTGTAGCTCATATAGTAAGGGGTGTGCCTAGCATGTGAGAGGTATGGGGTTCGAACCCCCACTCGTGCGATTTTCGTGTTATTTTTTTCGTGCCATAGAGGATTACTCAATCACTCTGCAGAAGGTCAATATTATGTCCCTATCATAGCAGTTATTGTGCAGTCATTTCAATTTTATACATCAGAAGATGCCTGCAACAATGACATTCATTAGAATTAAATTAATGTTGCAAGACTAGGGTTTCACCAACAGAATGGTAATCACATTGAGGGGTACCTCACTAAACTTTTGAATATCTATGAGGACTTTAATAAGACGCACCACAAAAAAAAAAAAAACCCAGAAATCATGCACAGCGGAAAGACACTTACAGAATTTGTGATGAGGAAAGGCACATGAGAAAAATGTCCCCATGAGACCAGGCCAAAGGCTTGCAAATATGCCCAAATCTCTTGCTTTTAATTCCACAACGAGATGCCAAAACAGCTGCTCGCATAAGTATATATATCGCCAAGCTATTATGTTGTGTATTCAACCCGGTCAAGAGCATTGAAGGCCCAGCAATACCCCCAGCCAGTAAGGCCCTCCATCTTGCAGTCCTGAACTATAACAAACCAATTTAGGTTAACCACCAACATGAAAGCAAGATAATGCTCTGACCACATGAGTTGTGAACGGGTAATTAGAATAAACCGGTTCAGGGGTGGAACTGTACTACTCAAACTCAAAGATGTTTACATTAATATCTACAGTTTTTCTCATTAAGCCTCGCCTCGGGGATCATCAGTATGCAAGGGAATGTGGATTTGGAATTCAAGGAAAGAGACAAAATATAGCAACAAATTCTGCAATTTAACATGCACTGGCAGTTGGACTTGGAAGCTCGGCATTTGGATGACTAATAATTATCAAGTTCGGTATGAACTTATAATTATGTATAAGAGATACCATTTCACCCACACATATCAGCACCAGGATTAGGGCGAAGGGAAACTGAATCACTATTTCAATGAGTTAAGATCAATCGGTACAAGCTAGACTTAGAAAACCTAACGAGATAAAAGAGGGCTTGACATAATCCCAAGCAACTTCCAAAATTTAGGGGCCCCAAATTTTATTTTTGGGATCAACAGTAAGGAAAGGGGAAATATACATATGCAGAATCGAAACCTGGTATGCAGTGTGGAACACCAAGTCCACCACCATGGGGAACCCAGGGATCTGCAAGGGCCTCTAAATTTTTGAAACTTGTGTTTTTAAAGTCTTAATTGTTAATATTAATAAATTTTAATATTTAAATTGTTAGAATTTTATTATATGTGATGGGCTCCATTTAAAACATCCGCTTGGGGCCAGAAATGTCAAGACCGGCCTGGATAAAAGGATGTAGAAAGCTAAAAGCAAAGAGTCCAGCTATAGCCGACAAAATCAGAAAAAGATTGGAACTTGCCTGCGATGCCCTCCCACAGCAGCGATAATCTCATCGACGGACACAAATGTTCCAGCAAATGTACCAAGAAAGAGCCCGTATCTCACTGTCTCCTTGATTGCCGACGTAATGTCCTCCGTGTTCGCTTTCCTATAACACCCAAATTCAATCAAACCACATAATTCAAAGCGAATTGGAAGAACAAACAAATAACTGCTCGACAAATTTGTGAATTAAACATGCAAGGAAAAGAATTGCATGCAAACAACTCACTTGGCGGCAGAAGACGAAGATCTGCGGCGACTCAAACGAGAAAGGAGAGAGAAAAGAGAGAGACCGCCTTTGAGTCCAGCTCCAATACTAAACCCTTTCACTGAGGCGGACACAATTCTTCTTATCCTATCCTTATTCGTTTCACAAATAGCATCCGAAATCGACGAGGACGAAGGAGAAGGCTCAGATTTCCTGCAATGCGGACAGCCATGGTGATCAGATCTCTCGTAATTGACGCCGTCGCTGCTGCTGCAGAAACATCCGCCGACGGCGATACTGGTGGTGCCGCCGTCGCCGGGCGGCGGCGGTGGAGACATGGTGGAAAATTAAGGATTGGCGGAGATGTGAGAGCGAAGCAGGTAAAGGTAGTTTAGCAATCACACTTGCATTTTGCAGAAGAGAAAGTGACAGAATTCAACATGCCGAGGCCAATAAATAGGCCACGCGTTGATGGCAATGGTTAACGACTGAGATTTATGTTTTCCAAATGGATTACGTGTCTGTATTGTTCCTTAAATAATTGCGCCAAGTTTCTTTCCCCAAATATGTTGCAACTTCTTTGTTGTAACATAATCCACCCGTTTTGTTGTTATATAAATTAAATTTGTATAAAAATTTATATTTTTTAATAATTTAATTTTTGTATCAACTTTTTAAAAAGTAGATATAAAGTGTTTGATAATTAAGATGTGAAATAGAACTTTATTGCGAAGGTTAATTAAAAACAAACGAATTAAAACTTATTTAAAAGAGGATAGATAATTACTTCCTACGTTTTGAAAAAAATTAAAAATTACTAAAGAAATTTCTAGTTTCTGTATTCTACCTACTTCCTGACAACCAAACAAAAGCCAAAATCCCTACTTTTCATAACTTTTTTCTTTCCGTGTTTGCTTTCTGCAAACCGAACAAGACCGATACATTGGAGATGCCAATTTATCAATTTTTGGTAAAATTTAACCATTGTCATAAGAAATTTAAAACAAGTAAACATTGAGTGTAAAATACAAAACATCAAAAACGCTCTTCTTATTACGTGAAAGTTCGGTCATATAATTTAATCGACAACTAAAGGTAAGACCGCATTGGCGTGAGCCTTTGTTACATTGGGCTTGTTGTTGTAGCTTGAAAACATTAGAACTAGTAGAGTCGAAGCCAAATTGGATGATTTTTCTTCATGCACCCTAATTAACTCCATCATACAATAGATAAAACAAAGATCAATTTGAATGATTAATGTGAGGTTCAACAAAATTAGATTTGACACTGTTGCTAACCGCCTTGGAGTTCAAATTAATTCATCGTCTTTTCATTTTATTCAAAATAATTACTAATATTCATAAGCTTGTTTAAATTGATCCTTCATTCTTTTATTTTGTAACAAAATTGGTCCAACATCCAGTAACTGAAATTAGGCAAAAATTAAAGGAATATAATCCAACATCCTTTATTAGAGACTATCTTTGAAAAAAAAAATTTACAAAAACTAGGAACTAATTTAATTAAATTTAAAATATTAAAAACTATTTAAAAAAAAAAAAAAAAACCCAACATTACATAACTTATAAATTATAAACAAATGTGACCCTTTTGCACCTCCCAGTTTTCTTACGTGGCAAATTTAAGGGCTTTGTCGTAAAACATCTAATACAAACTACTTACACGGCAAAGAAAATTCTTGTTGCATATCACGAGAGTATAGAAAGAAACTATTGTTTGGCTACCAATAAAGAAAAATCCTGTTGCGTAAATGGGTAGAATCTCCTTCTCCATTACCCCTTTTACCCATCTTAAAAAATTTTCAAATAGGGATAAAAATTTACCCGATCACCTTCACTTTCTTTTACCCCATTACCCTGTCGCCATAAGGATAAACTGAATATAAAATAACAAGATAAAAGATATCACTTTGTCGCCATAAGGATAAACTGAATATAAAATAACAAGATAAAAGATATCACTTTCATTTATTGCGCCCAACTAATGATATAGTATGATTCAGAAAATGCATGACAAAGTCGACAAGGGTCGACGAAGATAAGGTCTATATACAATTTTTATAAAAAAAATAGTTTGACGTTTCTAGCACATCCATACAACTTTGACTGCGAGAAAAGGAACCCAAATTATAGCAATGAAGCTCTCCTCCTTTCCTACTCACAACACCCCCAAGAGTTTCTCAACAATGGCAGTGCTCAAGCCGTAGGATGTGGAACACGGACAGGTGATCAGGGTCCATCCCGATATTTTATAATAAGTTTTGATTTATAGGTTTCTTTTGGCAGTGGAGATGTCTAGGTCACCTTAAGCTATCATGGATAATCAACTTTGTATTAAAATTTCAGTTGATTTGTGATCCTTTATATTATATTTATACATGTATATTTATAATTTATCGTACAACAAATAGTTTCTTTCTCAAATTATAAATGATAATGCACGATACAACCAAACTCATAATATAACTAATTTTCAAAGATTCTTAATAAATTAAGAGTTTCAAACAACTGTCTGAATTACTTGGAGTCATGACTGACTATCAGATTGGTTGAAGCCAGTTTTACTTGGAGGTTCCTGCCTCGCATGCATTCAATTTGGCGAAGATTTTTTCAATTGTGTACATTTATCTTTTCAAGTGTTTTCTATGGTGAACGAAAACTAGAAAATGCATGAAAAACATCAAAAATATGAGAAAATGATATGAAGGAAAACTTGAATAGATAGTACGGACTCACAAAGAAGCATACCGAACTCAACTTACTATCAGTTCTTGCTGACAATCCTCTGATAAATGAAGGGTTTTTGTATTGCGTTGGACCTACCGGATTCAGCTTTTAAGCGCGCCTTGCCCAATCATACTGAAGCAAAAACAATAACCCAAAATAGACCTTTCAGATACTCTAAGCCCATAGTATTATGCAATTTCTTGGCAGTTTCTAGCTGCAGAAAAACAATAACATACCTGTTTGTCTTAACAACGTATACTATATCGAACAAGCAATTCAAGTAAAACTACATGTAGCTGTGTTAGACTATAAAAGCATTTTAAGGCCTTTATCCATTAACTTAAAATTTTAAGACAGGATTCCTTGACACGGTACCAGAGCTTTATTGACAAAGAAGTCATAAGTTTGGATCCTAATAGCCCCTCACTCATAATATTAATATAATTTCAGCACAAAGTTTGAGAGTATGTACACTATTCAAGCTTCAAGCCTGATGGGCATTTATTCATCAGTTTAAGGTTTTGGGACAATTGGTTCCTTAACAAGCTGCTCTAACAAAATTTTGCGGCGAAGAGTGATTCTACCTTTTAATTCTTTGTGACTACCAGCTACTTTTAGACTGATGGAGTCGTAAAATCGTGGAGATCAAAAATCTTGGAGGCATGGATTCATTCAGGCATGCGGCAGCCAATGATGAATCCAGGAAACTGATGCAGAATTTTTTATAAAATCACAAAGCCAACCAACCCATCAGTCTCAAGATGATATTTGTCAGGGTATGAAATTATTCTTCACCTAATATCTTAAGCTTTTGGGTAATTAAATATTAGACATGTCAAAATTCTTTTACTGACAGGTTACATATTCGAATCTCAATACCCTCACTCTTAATATATATAAAACTTCACTGGGCATTAGCCCCAACCCATTTATTTGGCATACATGAGGTCCACATATAAGACAAAGTGATGTTTCTTCCTAAAACCAATTGTTCTTCAGTGGAGTGGGCTTATACGTCGATTTCTTCTCTTCTTCAAACCCAATGGGCTAATGCTAGAGATAATCATTCACGCAGCTTCATCTATCAATTTAAGCCATTGGGAAAGTTATTCCTTGACAATATTGTTTTTCTCCTTTTCCCTAGGGTTTGGAGGTGGCAGTAAGCACAAATGCAGTATCGGTGAATTATATATTTAAGAGAATGCAGATGCAGAAATGCACCATATGAATCAAATCATAACATGTTGGGAAAAATCACACACCAAGCACAAGCGGAAGCGAAAACAACAAAACAACAACAAAATGACAAACGATATTTTTACGTGGAAACCCACTCTCAACTAGAGGGAAAAACCACGGGCCCCAACGGGATACCAAAATATCTACTATGAAATTAAGGATTACAATCTCCAATTATAACCCCCAACCCATATTACAATCATCATCTACACATGTGACTATTGCACGGTAAGTCACCAACCCTCTCCAAGTGTAACTGCTGTACGGCGAGTCACCAACCCTCCTCAATGTAGCTTTGCACGGCAAGCCACTGGCCCTCGTACAACGTAGCTTTGGACGGCAAGCCACCAGCCCTCGCACAACGTAGCTTTGGACAGAGGAAGCTACAAAAACTCTCTCAACTCTCAAATAAGGCACCCAAGTATGACTCTCTTTATACTCGAAGTGCACCTCTCTCACATGTCACCCGATCATGACCCTCTTCATGTTCGGATAAACCCACTCAACATCAAACAACACTTACAAACACTCACAAACATTTTTTCTCTCTTACACTCCCTCTACCCGAGTGCCCCCCTGGCACCCCATTACAACACCCAACTCACTCTCTACATTTTTCTCTTCCACTCTTTTTCTCTCTACTCCTCTACACTCCACCACACTTCCAAAACAACACAACAACCAATTATTTATAGCCAAAACAAAAAGAAGACACTCCCATGCTAGTTTACTTGTGGAAGTTAACTTTCCAACCTACAAGTCTAATCCTATATCCCTACATGACTTGTGGAAGTGAACTTCCCAATTTTCTTTTTCCTTCTTTTTCTTTTTATATTTTTATTTTACATACAATTAATTTTAAGGTAAAAAATATACCCAACATAACAGAAAGTTCCATCCCGTCAATTCCTGACGGCATTTATTCCTCCTCCCTCAGGTTGAAATACAATAAAATGCTGGCAATGCTTAACAAATAGCCCACAGGTATAAACGGTTCGTGAAAAACAAGTCGGTTAACTAAAGCCTGCTGCTACTAGGCAAATCATTCTTAGTGGGCCTAATCTTTCTATGGGAGTTAAAAATGCAATCAAAAAATCCATTATCAAATATATGTCTTTAATCGCAGCACTAAATTGGAAAGATTTTATGAACTCGTATTACTTTCTCACCCGTTAGAAACAACAAATTCATGAATATTTTCCTTGCCCTGAGCTGGAGACAAAAAAGTTGAACTCAAAAACTTGCACGAAAATTAGTATTTGCAACTGTAAATTGTATATACCTCAACTATTCCCCGGATTGCATGCATCACCCACTCAGAAATTTCTTGTATGAAATAGAGTAAGTCGGTGGCTCAAAAGATCCAATGAATGGCCACAACAAATTGTTGCACCCAATGACAAAATCACACCCCAAACCTAGCACTTCATTAGGTGTTAGGTCCAAGTTACTTATCAATTGAACCAAACCCTTGAGGTTTCTAAAACTATGATTGCTTATGCTTAGTTCAGTTAACTCCTCTCAGGTGTATTAATGGATAGAAAGGTTACAAAGCTATACACAAATATTCAGTAAATATATCCCAATATCTCCTAGAATTCTTGGCTCCAATCCCCTCTCCTCCACGCTATCATAGACACAAGGGTAACAAGGAAATACACACATAATTGGTAAATATCTCCTAGCTAACGTATGTGTCATATAGATATTATCTCCTGTTGAGAGATTAAAATACTCTCCAATAGTGTACCTATATCTGCTAGACTACAAGCCAAATAAACAAAGGCAAAATACAATGTCGTATTTCTTAACAGAACTTGTTACAACGGATACTACACACATTTGTTTGGTTTAACTTAACACACACACTCTTTTCGTTGGACCTTGGACACACTTTCACCCTTATAACTCATATTATACAGTTTTTCCTAAAGTTACATGATGAATATACCATAATCCTATATATATGCACAACACGTCAAACCATGAATTCAGGCAACTGATAGACATTACCCTAAAAAGTATACTATAGGCACTTGAATAAAATGCGTTTAATTAACATAGTAAGTAAATGAATCTAATATATGATGGATGTGCTTCAAATTTGGTGTGGAAGCTTATCCCACGTAGAATATCTGTTACCATATTTATTTTATGATCGCATTTTACTGCTTTTGACTATTATGAGCATTGAATTAGGCCCCCAACAATTGCTCTCCATAATTGCCTTCTGTTTAATTCCCTACACCATTACGTGTTGAGGACACAGAATTTACATTTCCAGCCGTAGAAGACTTGCGTTTTGGCAAATCTCAGTCATTTTGGGTTTGCAAGTGCACTAAAGAATAGAGCAGCATAGCAAATTGTGGATAAGAAATATTGACTATTGAGGTGTGTTCCAATTTCACTATTTTAGAGTACACTATAGTGATGGTTATCGTGTTAACCATTGAGTTCTAAAATGCCAATTGGTCCCATTGTAATTACACAGGAGCATAAACAATTTTAGGTAAGCAGTGAACTCCACAACACGATGATAATCTTCGTCTGTTCTATATAAGTTATGCTAACTCATCCCTACTTTTCCATGTAAAGCAATTTCCAAGCCCAATTAACAACGTAATTTTCAACACATATCGTTTACCATCTGTATTCTCAATAAAATCACTCCAAACAACAAATAAAGACTAAATCCAAACGGACAACGAACTTCTGATCCACAATCTAATATGCTAAATGGAAGTACGAACCAAAAGAAAAGCAGAGACTCACCTTGCATCCATAGCATTAGTGGCAGAATCTCACAGATGTTTCGTGGTGTTTTACATCACCGATTCTCCGTCACTCCAATTTATCTCCCTAATTTCCGAAAAATCTAAATTCTCTCCATTAAGTTCCTCCTGCACTGTCAATCCCATCGCAAACACGGAGGTGAACAATCCGACGCCGCTCCACTCTTCAAGCTTACGAAGAACAGCAGCGCGCGCTCCATTGCGGAACCCTAAAATCCACGGATTTCTGAGGGAATTTTGAACGATTCAAGTTTGGATGGAAGGAGGCGAAGCGAATGAGTAAGAAAGAAACCGCCGGCGAAGGGCGAAATGAGAACGGGAGAGAAATGGAGGGAAGTGTTAGTCGAAACTTGAAACTTTTGGCAGTCTAGGGTTACCACCATACGTCGCAACCAACAACAGAAAGTTTTTTGTTTTTTATTTTTTTAGATCAAAGCAACAGATGGTCGCAACCAACTACAGAAAGTTTTTTGTTTTTTTTTTTTTTTTTAGATCAAAGCAACAGAAAATTATATATACATATATATTTTTTGAACGGAACGGAAAAAATTACAGAAAAATTATGTAATTCTTAATTTACATTGCTTTGAATTGAGGCTAAATTATATATTAATATCCCAAGTTTTAGTGTATTAATTTTTTAATTTATAAATTTTGCGAATTAATTTTTAACTTCAAAAATTATATAAATTTAATAAAATAATTTAAATAGCAATGTATTTTTTTGTTACAAAAACACAAAGGTGCTCTATTAATGAAGATTATTCACAATAGCTAATACAAACAAAGGGTGAGGGCAGTTCACCCAATCTTGGAAACATATGCTCCTAACCGATAAATCCTAGCCACTTCAGGAGCCTCCACATTAGTATACCTATTGCACCGAGGAAAATGAAAAGATGAAAAAGATAAACATATCGACCTCATGTCATCAAAAATAGCAGAAAGCTCCCACGAGAGGCAACACACATTGACAAAAATCCTAACAACTTCATGACAATCGGATTCAAAGCAGAAAAAACTGGATCCGAGACTCAAAGCTAAGGAACAAGTAGCTTTCAAAGCTAAACATTCAGCCATCTGAGCCGATGATGCAAAAGTCAACCCACACCACCCAAAGAGTCCCGAACCAGTATCATCTCGAACAACACCACCAAGACCAGCAGTTGAAGGAGGAGAGATCTAGCCCGCGTGGACGTTGAGCTTGACCCATCCTGCCACCGTCTTCAATTTATGATGGTGCACCTAAGTTGGATGCTTTTCCCTATGCAAACAACTCTTCTCATTGCTTGGACTTTTGCCACAACACAGTCGTGGATAAAAAAAGAAAATATATCACCCTTTCTAAATAACAATCTTACCAAGGTGGTCATCTTGATTTCTGCCATATAATAGGCTGAGGATGCCCGAAAGATGGAGAGTCGGATTGTGGAAGCTGTTGGTGGACTGTTGTCTAGAATTCCTTCGTTTCATCAAAGGCGGACCTTGCAACTCCCACAAAGACTAAGATTTTCCTGTTGAATATTGCTTAATTTCAACAAAAATGTGTTACGTCAATATATTTTGGAATAATTGTATTGAATTTTTTTATTTTTTTGAACATGAAAAGCTCGAAGGCATGACTAAATTCCATTAAATTATCAATTACAAAAGATTAAACTCAAAAAAATCTAAATTACAATTAAACTATATGTAAATACTAAAAGTTTAAGAAATCTAAATTATCATTACATTATCTTCATGTGTAATGATAAAATTATAGAACCAATTATAAAATTCGAAGGGAGGATAATTGTATAGCTTCTTTAAACAAATTTTCATTAGTTTTTGTAGCGAGTTTTGATAGACATTTATTAAATTACCAGTAACTAAAAAAATCTCTTATTTATCGGCCTTTTTTAAAGCAAAAAATTAATCTTAACAACAACATTTTCTTATTAAAATCTAAAAAGAAGGAGTTAAAAAAAAAATTTAAACGAATATTTTTTTATATTAATAATTTAAAAATTATACAAAGAAACCATTATCCTAAATAATTTTTGCTAAATTTTCCTCCAAAAAAACCCTAAAATCAATCGTTATACTCTGTAACCGCCCAACAGAAACTCAATTGACTGCTCCTCCCCCCGGCCTGCTCCCGCCAAATTGCAGAAGACGAGCGCTCCACTGGCCTCCATGCCTTCGACATGCTCATTTTCATGCAATTTCTCAGATTATCGCCAGTTGAAAGTTTCAAGCAGAAAAGCATCGATTGATTTTTCAGTTGTAGAACCTTCGAAATGGAGTTTGATGATTCAGAAGGTCTAGGAAGTGCTAGCACTAGCAGGAAAGATGATTTGATTGTCAATAATCAACCGATCGTCGGCTGTGATGTCGTTCCTATCGGTAGGGCGAAAGGTCAAGGATCTACGCACGCCTTGTTCTTCCACCGGTTCGTAACTTCCGTTGTCGTCGTCATTATTGTTGTTATTGTTGAAATATGAGTTCTAATATTTTTGTATTTACGTGTATTTTGTATTTATTCCTTGTATTTTTTACTTAGAATATTCCCTAACATTTAGCATATAGCGTATTCCCTAGCATTTTGCAATTCCTAGTGTAATTAGTAGGTTAATTTAGTGATCTCCCTCCTCTCCTAGCATAACCGGCCATAGTAATGCCCCTATTTAATTGGGAGTTTACTTTGTATTTTGATTACTAGCTTAGGATTCCTAGGTTTATAGTGAAGCCTTTTGACTCTTCATTTTTCTTTGATGTATTGTAAATAGTTTAGTATACTCTTAATGAAAATCATCCAAGTATTTTGGATCCAAAGTATCAAGTCTCTATTCTTTCTAAATGTTTTGTTTCTTTTATATTGTTGATCCAAGTGTTTGGATCAAAAGAAATATTCATCAAACTCTCAATATGTTTATCTAAGTTTTGTGAGTTTTGATCCAAGTCTCATTTATTGGTTTTTGTCTTGGTTTAATTCAAGGTGTTATTTGAATTATTTTATTTGATGTTTTGTCTAAAGTTTTATTCAACATATTCTTGAATTATTTATTTTCGATTTTGTATTTTTAACAATTACTGTTATTGTTGTTAAATTTACAATGGCGATTGTGATTGAGGATTATTGAGCATTCAAAGTGGTGTGGATTGATCTCTAGTGTAGTTTATTGTGCAGTTTGACATATCTTTTTTCCGCAACGTCATGTATAGCAAATGCATCGAATTTTTGTGTGTTACGATACACGTATTTTACCCATTTTCTGATTTTTTTCCGAATTCTGAAGTTTCGTGAATGCATCAAGTTGTTAGTGATACAGATATTTTACTGATTTGACTGATTTTTCGCGTTTGGTTGTTCAGCTTAGTGATTGGCGCTCAAATGGTTCAAATTTATGGTTAGGTAGTTACGAGTTGTTAAGTGTTGTTGCAAGTATCTGTTTAGGAATCGTACGGCTATGAATGGAGCCAAGATGAACTAAGGCAGGACATATAAGAAATGAAACAATATTGTGCTTCTTATCTCGTTCTCTTCTTCATGTGCTCTCTTTTCTTCTCTATTTGGTCCGTTTTCTTCTCTATTTGGTCTTAGCTCTATTTGCTCTTCCTCTCTTTCTCATTTAAGTCATTTCTGTTGCTGCAATTTAGCTTCATCAATCACAACTCTGAAAGATCTTTAACATTGGTATCCGAGCAATGATCCTTGGACCAAGATTAAGTTGAGATTGGGTTGGTGAATTTTAGCTTGTCGAAATTGTTGATCCTCGAGTTTGAGATTAACTTCGTTGCATTTAAGGCTTAAATGCACCGGTCAATTCAATTGTTCGTGGTTAACATCTAATTCCAGAGGCTTGGTTTCTTTGAAGGTCTCATAATGCTGATTCAAATGACCAGGAAGCTGGATTCGACTTTTTGAGGTTTGAATTCGGTTTCCATAGGCTCGAAATTGCGACATAAGATCGAGTAATTAGTGAACATCTCCAGTGACATTTGTCCTGCAATGAAGGACTATCTTTCCCAAATATTTTCTCCAGTTCGCCGTATTGAAAAAATCCAATTCATCTCCTCATCGATTCGAGAAGTTAAAGCTCAAGTCGGTTTTTCTTCACGGAAAGTGCAATTTCTGTGTTTTCCTTGCTCGTAAGAACTACATACAATAGTTGCTCTGACATAGCTATCTAAAACTCTTATATTGAGCCCCTTTTTGGGGTTGGATCAACGATAAGCCTTAGTGGAGTGGATGGCCATGAACAACCCAGAACAAGATTGATTCAGACATTAGAATTCAAAATTCAACATATGGAATTAAAGTTGAAGCTCTAGAAATTGAAATTCAGACTAAGAGCCGAGGATCCACAACATTAGAGCGAATAGTGAAAGAAGTGGGCAAAGCATCAGGGGACAATATTACATTCAAGTCCTCTATGTTTGGCCCAAATGAAGGCACCAATTCATGATACTCAGGAGCAACAATTTGTTTATATCAATGAGTTTCGTCCTTTTGGCTTTCTTTGGGATAAGACTGAGCCCACGCATGTGGTGTTCGTGGGCACACAATATGATTTAGTGAAGGAGGATTACAAAGGTCATGCTATGGGCCATATGTTACTTACCACTTTGAATTTAAAATGTAGGTCCTTAGGATGGATATAATACTTTTAACAGAACGATTGCTAACTTTAGCTTTGTCATTCTCATTTTTGATCGTGGAGGAATTGCCTTCATTCGAACGGTCAGTCAATCAGCCTTGATGATAGGGCTTCTATAGTAGCTGGTTTTGATGTGGATATTTTGCTTATTTTTCTGATTTTCCCCATTTGGCTATTGAGCTTAGTTGTTGGCGCACAAATACTTCAAATAAAGCCAAGGTGTACTTGGGCGGAACGTGAAAGAAATGGAACAATATTCTGCTTCTTATCGACAACAACAACAACTAAAACAAGCCCAATGCCTCAAGGGCTCCTGCATATGCAAGGTCTGGGAGAGGGAGGGATGTACGCTGCCTTATCCCTTTAGGCTGCTACTCTAAATGGAGGCTGTGTTTGAGGACCCCTAACCTAAAGTTTAGCTAAAGTTTGATATTTGAAATTGCTTTTTTTTTTTTTTTTTTGGGGGGGGAAGAGTAAAGAGAAGCTTAGAATAGTTGGGACAAAGGAATTTGGATTTACAATCTTCCATTGACCCATACAAGATACAACCATAAATGACTGATTTCATACTAATATTGGAAGTGCGGGGGTTAGTACAAACCCTAATCATCCACTAGTAAGAAAAGGAAACAAAAATTACATAAGTTACTACTAAAAAAAGGGTAGTCCTTTTAGGAGCTCTTTAGCCAAAGAGCTTTGGAGGGCTTTATGAACACAACCCTTAGTTGTTCTGCATCGAGATTTGGAGGGCTTTATATTATAAGTTTATAATATTTTTATGCTGCATATTTGTAATTGAGGATATTTGTCCCTACTTCATTGTACGCTCTTTTCTTAGTATTCTTTCTTCCTTCGAAAAAAAAGCCTACCTACCAAATTATTGTCGGTTCACGTCACCAGCGTAATTAGTTTATTTTCCTGTAACAGTCTCATTGCTCTCTTTGATGAGCAGATGGGATTGAAAATATTGTTTGACTGTTATTTCACTTTTACTCACAACGATGATAATCCCATAATAGTGGGTGGTAAAGGATGATAATAAAGCTTTAATTTGCTGTAAACAGGAACTCAGAGCTACTTGTTGATTCAGAGTACTCTGCTGAAGTACCTCGTTGTTCTATACACCATGATCACAAAGCTTCTATCCAGTGCCTGGAATGTGTAAAATCAGGGATTCAAGAACATGGATACTTTTGCTCAACAAAATGCTTCCTTGGTGCATGGAGTCAGCATCGCATATATCATATTCCGGTAGCAGATGCTTCCGAACCTTTGAACGGTGACATTAAGCTGTCAGGTGAGCTAAGGCTACATAAGTCTTGGCCACCTGGTGAGTTGATCTCATGGTTTGATGAAAGGCTGGAATTGGTTGTTCCAAGGGGGCCAAAATGGGTTAACAAGGTGGGCTCTTGGGACGCTTTTGTACCCTTGCAAGATGAGGTTGGATTTTGTTTTAAGCTGACATCCGGTTCCAGGAACAGTTTCAATGATGCGATGTCTCCGAAAGATGTCCTGGTTACTCATCCTAGCAACTGCAGGCTTCATATATGCCCTCGCTCTATGATCCAGCTTGAAGATCTGGAGAAATCTGAGAAAGTTGCTGGTGTAGAAAATATATCTGAAGTTGGAAGCTTTAGAGTTTTATCTTACAATATCTTAGCCGATATCTACACGTATGCCGAGAGATATTTCTACTGCCCTCGATGGGCCCTGACATGGGAGTACCGTCGGCAGAATCTAATCCATGAGATTGTAACGTACATGGCAGACATTATATGTCTACAAGAGGTACAATTTCTTACTTTTTATTGCAAAATATGTTTTATTAGAATTGGTCCATTTTTGATTCATGTTTTAGTCAATAGTCACCGAGAAACGTGTCATATTTGTGGTCAAGTTTTGTTGTATGAGTTTCATGTTTCTTTGACATGCCAATCTTTATCTGCATTATATTTCATCTGTTTGTGTTTCAATCTCTTCTTGTTTTTGGAGTTTTGTCATTACTAGCATTCCAACTTTCTTGGTTTATATTATATGCGGTTTTGTATGGCAGGTACAAAGTGATCATTTTGGAAACTTTTTGGAACCAGAGCTGGCCAAGTTTGGCTACTCCGCTGTCTATAAGAAAAAAACTAAAGAGGTATACTTCTGAATATGTAATGTACAGTAATTGGTTGCTTATACATAGACTGTGTCATTGTGGTCTGGCTTAATTTAGTCTGTCGTTTCCTTACACCATTGAGGTTATATATATAGATTCATAGACCAAGCTAAGCTAATTCAACCATATATTTCCTATAGTCTACGGTTAATATGTTAAGACTCCACTAAGATTTAGTTGAGACCACATAATGGAAAAGGCATGGTTCGTTAATTTGTTAATCGAGGCAGCTCGTGGACCTTGGTAAAGTTGAGGAAAAAGATAAAATATTAGTAGCGAATGTTGGGACCTAAGCTCAGCTAAGTATTAAGAATGTTTCATATGCTTGTATTTATACATTTGCCAAACCTTATCGTTTGGAGTCCGCATACCACTTCGATTCACATAGTTTACTTGATAACAGTTTTTCCGATACTGACCTGGCCTGTTGTGTCAACATATTTGCTAATAAATACATCAGAGATACTATACAGTTTGAGGGTTTAGTAATTTCCCACAAATTCATGCAACATTTCAGTATATCTCTTTCTATGCGCTATCCGGAATTCTGGTTTTAAGCAGAAGATGTTAATACCCTGCATCAATGCCCTTTCTTGTTGTGAACTTTCATTATATATTGGTTTGCATGTCCTTTTTTCGTTCTTTGTGGTTTTATCATGTAAAATTCTCCGATCTCAATTTAAGTCCATCCTTGTTGCAAAAGATTGATTGGTTTTATTACATTTACTTGATCCTTGTTGCAAAAGATTGATTGGTTTTATTACATTTACTTGAAGGCAGTTTAAATCTGAAGTCGTTGTAAATTGGGATTTCTTGCAGATATATACAAGGAGTGGGTATGTAATTGATGGATGCGCTATCTTTTTCCGCATCGACCGTTTAAAATTAGTTGCAGCATACGAGGTAAAAAAAAATTCTTTTTCCTTGGTGAGTAAGCAAGACTGGTGAAGAGAGGAATTGAACGTTGAACCTCCTTTTCTATGGCCTTGATCTTGATATTGAAAGAAACTTATTTTCTTTTCCCGAAGGCATTTTAGGGATAAATCTAATTGCTGATATGTTTGATAAATAATTACAAGACTTGTTATTCCTCTAGTTTCCCTTTTTTTTTTTGGGCTAACATTTTTCCAACAGAAGTGACCAAAAATGGATAAGTTGGTCACCCAAATCAAAATTTGGAAGATAGAGTCACCCAACTCTTCAAAAATGTTCCATTTGGTCACCAAAGTCATTTAAAATTAGATAAATCAGTCACCCAACTCAAATTTTAATAATTGGTCACTCAACTCCTAATTAAAATCTCATTTAGTCACCCAAGTAATTTAAAATTGACAAATTGGTCACTCAAATCATATTTTGAAAGATTCGATCATCTAACTTCTAATAAAAATTTATTTAGTCTATTTTCCAACTTAAAAAAAATATTTTTTGATCACTTACATGATTTTAAAATGATAAAATTCATCGCTTAAATATAAAAATACCAAATTTAATATAGAGTTGAGAGGTAGGGATTCGTAGAAGAGGGTTTGGGGTTTGGGTTGTTTTGTTTTTTTTGTTTTGGGGGGGGGGGGGGGGGCGGCGCTGTTCAATGAAAATGGGTTTTGGGGGTAATTTTAATAAAATATTTAATTTAGATAAATATTTTAAATTTTCAGTTGTTTATAATTATAAGTATATTTAAATTATTATATTTTTGTTTAAAATATTTTTTATTTATGATAAAATTAATTATTTATCTTTTAACTTTTATCTAATGTTAATGATCAAATAAGGACTAATTTGATTGCAAAATAAAAGATAAACGACCATTTTGAAAAAAAAATGGATTAACTTCAATAAAATTATAAAATTAGAGACTAGTGAAATAAATAATTTGAAAAATATGATTAAATTTGTTATTTTTTATTTAAGCAGTGAATTTAATCAATTTTAAGTCACTTGAGTGACTAAATGTGATTTTCATTCGGAGTTGGGTGACCATATCTTTTAAAATTTGAGCTGGATGACAAACTTGTCCAATTTTAAATGACTTTGGTGACCAAATAGAACATTTTTAAGAATTGGGTGATTAAATCTTTCAAATTTTGAGTTGAGTGACCAACTTGTCCAATTTTGGTCACTTTGGTGACCAAAATGGGACTTTTGTCCATTGTTTCCATAGCTTGAGTATAACAGATCTGCATCATCATTGATTCAAGCGTTGGAACCAAGAGAAAGGGCTGAAGCTAGTGTGCGTCTTATGAAGGTTTGTATATGCATAATTGGATATATTTCTGAATGGAACTTACTTTGGAACAGGCCTTGGAATCATTGCATTTGTTCGGATTTGTTTTCTCCAGGACAGTGTAGCTGTTGTTGCCTTTCTGGAGATGGTGGAAAACAAGGGGTCACAGAGTGCTTCCCGATCTAGCGTTTGCGTGGTGTCGATTACATTTAAATGTCTTTAGAGTTGAGTTAGTATTCATGCCTGTTGAAGTATTGACTGACTGACTTCTCTCTCTCTCTCCATCCCTCTCTCTCTCTCTCTCTCTCTCTTCTTGATCTTCAGGCAAACACTCATATACATGCCAGTAGAGACTCTCCAGATGTAAAGTTATGCCAGGTGCTTGCTGATTTTCCAATCTATGATGTATAAGCTCACAAAATATACATATGTATCTTGATTGTTACCAGAAAGAAAGACATACACATGTATATGCTTTGTCCATCACTATTTAACTTGCTGTGTTTTTGTATGAAAGGTTGCACATCTTATTAGTGAGCTGCAAAAGATCATTGATAAAAGAATTCCTCTTTTGATCTGTGGGGATATGAACTCTCTTCCCGAAAGGTAAGGTATCTGACATCACTGATATCCTTTTTCCATGGGTATCCGTGATAAGGATTGTCTTTGCCCTTGTTAAGGATTCCGCATGCGGATCTAGTTTACATCAGAGTTCTGAGAAAAAGGAGATTAACATATAAGCCTAGTGGGTTACTTTACCAAATGTCAGTTTGTTTTAGGAGGAAATTCTGCTTGGGCTTATATGCAAACATCACAGTCAACTTTATGGGTTGGGCGAAAGTTTTAGTGAAATTTCACAACCCTTCTGGATAAGGTTGCGCGTGAAGTTGCTCATTGTCACTGCATGTATATGTGATGTTTTACCAGGCCTTTCTAGCTGTTTGTGATATCGTGCGAAGACCCTTTAACTATAATCGAGGAGCCAGACCATGCCTTACCATTTGATGCACGTGCATATTATGAGGCTGAGAAGCTGTTCTGTTCAAATGTGCTTATTCTTGCCATTCCAACACATGTTGACTAAAACCTTGCTACTTTTTCATTTATTTCCTGCAACTGTGCAAGTGATGCTGATAGTAATTAGAAGTCGTCTTGGGATCTGGAAGCATGGATTTTTACTGTGATGCTGTTTTCATGCTTGCTTTCGATGAATCGGGGAAGGAGGACTTCCGGTTTGTAAGCTGAAAAACCTTGAGTGTTATTTTTGGTGGCCCATATTTTAAAAGATTATACAATGTCCTGATGGCTTAGTTATTCAGGGTTGGTTCGTTTTCGTTTAAAAACTTCCATTTAGATGAGGGGCTTTATCAATACAGAAGTTCCAATAGCCATGATACACACCTTTCGTTGCGACTAGATTAATCATAAATATGTTTGTTTTTGTTGAATTTCTAATCTGTTTATGAGGAACGAATTTGTCGTTGCAGTGATCCTTATGTCCTCTTGGCTAATGCTAACTTGGATTCTTCGCATGGGAAAGAGGCAAATGATCCACTCGGCATATATCAGCATCTCCGGCTCTCTCATTCATTTCGACTGGTAATTTCAAATTTAAAGCTCCATGATTTAGTAAATGATTGTACATATTTGTTCAAAATTTTACATGTAATGTCCGCTGCAGTAGATAACAACCTATATTTGATTCTTATTTAAAGTTAATTGCCAAGTACCTCGTCCTCTTGCCTGTTATGGGAGCCTTTTGCTCACTGTGAAACTTCACTTGGCCTTAGGCTTGATCCCTGATCGCTGTATGCAAGGTTCATATATAAGCATAAATGAGATTCTATTATTAAATTAATTTATATTGGATGAAAAAATTGATTAAACTTATATGTTGGTCTCTTTTTTTCAACACGATACGGGATTTGTCCTTCGTAACAGCCCCAACACCCCCCCCCCCCCCCCCCCCCCCCCCCCCCCCCAATGTCAGCCTATTTGATATTAATTACTCCATCATGCCCTTATGGTGATTTGAGCCAAGAATCTCCAACTTGCATGTGAAATTTAATCGCATCCAAACTCATCTGATGGATATGGCATGTGCGAGTCCCACATAGAAGCCAAAACAAGGTTCTATTTCTAAACCAATTTGCATTAGGTGGTATATAACCCATTGATCTCTTCTTTCTTTTAACTCTGACGTGGGATTGAGTACTCACATGTGGTATTCCAACATTTTCCCTTGCTTTCTAGAGGACTTATACTAAAGGTAAGAATTATTCGCGGGCTTTATGTTTGTGGATTTGTCTGTAGGCTAGTGCTTATTCAGCATTGCTCAGGCATGTGCCTAAGTCGGTAGCTCAGAGGTGGATGATGGATCTTGAAACTGGAGAACCTTTGTTTACCATCTCAACACAATTTTTCAAAGGAACCTTGGATTATATCTTCTATACTGGTATTTAATCTTCTTTTTCTTTAGATTTTCTTTTGTTTTCTTTGTCGAGACCTAAATTCATGCCAACTCATTTATAATAGGTAGGCCTGTCTACAGATTTGATGATATATACTCGTATATGTTTTGTTAAGAAAATTGTTTGATTTGATATCATAATCTGAAGGACTGTGAACAACATAAGCATGTCCAGATCTATTTGCCCTGGGATATCCTGTTCATTTATTTTAGATAACTTCAAAAAACTTGTAGATCGTAAAAGAGATAATTTTAAAGTAATTTGCCATTTTGTATAATTACTACACTTGATGATAGCCCCTCCTCATCTCCTTTTTTGAGCATTTATCTCGAATTCAGACCGGCCTATTTGGTCATGTTGTGAAAGAATTGCTTTCTTATAAGTGTTTCTTGGAGCCATTGCCCAAAATAACACAAAAATAAAAAATATTTCCTAAACTAGCTTTTTTAAAAAAATATTTTCCCAAATGGCATCCATGTCATCATTTTTTTATTTTTTTACACATTTATAAATTTTTAAATTTATAATATTTTATGTATTATAATAAATAAATTAAACTATATTATTTATTAAATTTTATATAAAATTATTTGTAGACAAATTTATTCTAAATATTTAATAAATAATTTATTTTAATTTATGTGTTGTGATTAAGAAAGTATTATAAATTTAAAAATTATATATATATTATAAATAAAATAAGAAATTAAAAAAAAGTAAAAATAAAAAATAAAAAAGTTAAATGATGACATGGATGCCATTTTGGGAAATATTTTTCTTAAAAAGTTAGTTTATGAAATATTTTTAATTTTTGTGTTATTTTGCGCATTGGCTCTGCTTCTTGCGCAAATATTTTGTATAACTACTACACTTTCGGTAAAAATGTTTTTAATATGCATATTTTTGTTTGAAAATTTTTTTAGTTTTTTCTGCAATTACTTTAAGGGAAAATAGTATTTATTTGCTTCTACCTAAAATAGAAAACAAGTTCTGCTTCCATTTAGAAATAATTTTTTTTAGATTTTTTTGTTTAGATTCAACAATCTCAAATCCTAAAAAAAGTATTTTATCCTACGAAAGAGCACTGTTTTCCCAAAAAGAAACTTAGTTAAACATGGCTAAAATTCTGATATGTTATCTTCTCTGCAGTATTCACCTCAGTTACATATTCATTTCTCCTTAAATAATGTCACTAAATGATATTCATTGCAGACCATTCATCTGTCTAATAAATTGGTCCATTTCACCAGAAAATTTAGTTTCTAGCATTTATGTGACATCATAAATTTTTATAATCTCATTACTCAACTGTCTAATAAATAGGTCCGTGTCACCAGAAAAAAAAAAAAAAAAAATTTCCATCATCAATGTGACATTATAATCTCATTACTCAATTTCTGTATTGACTGTTATTAACGTTAATGCTTATCTATGAAGATATATCGTTTCTTTTACAAAGTGGATAATCTGGAGGTGGAGAGTCTCTTGGAAATTCCTGATAATAGAAGTGTGGGAAAGGCTCTTCCTTCACCCTTCTGGTCATCCGACCACATTGCTCTCGTGGCAAGCTTTAGGATCACTAAGCCATTCCTCAGGTAAAAAGAACGCTTTATTTTTGTACTTCCGGGCGCATTGGGAACGTGAGTCAGATTTGGTTATTTGGTCTAGGGTCAGATTGGATCAATTGCTATCTAGTCAAACCCCTCATCCAAGTCAAAGTTCAGCGTAATGAACATTTTTCGAAGTGTTAGAATACTGGTACAAACAATCACTATGATTCGATATGGCATTTACACTTACTATTTTTAGTTCAACTGGATTTGGACAGATAAAAATGCCTGTTTGTGCTAGCAAGGATGGAATCAATACTTATCTTAGGGGTGTAAGCGAACCAAATGGTTGATGCGCTATTCATTACTGAAATCAATTAAGGCTCATTTGTGTTCCTTTTGTCATTCGATAGCTTATTGAGCTGAGTCAAGGAGGTTTAGTGAGCTTAACAAGCCAAGTTTGAACAAGGGGGTACTTCACCAGTTAATGTTTTGGAAATAGTTTGATAAGAGCTCGTCAAGACCTCAGTAATTTTGATAAAATCTTGTTAACGGTCAATATGAGCTCAAAAATGGTTTAGCAATAGTTCTAACTTGAACAGCTTGAGTTCGATTCAATGGCAAGCTCGGTTTGATTATGAGCTTAACTTAGCTTGGTTAGGTTAATGAGCGGAGGTAAGCCGAGCATTAAACACACTAATATCTTCTTGAATCGAGTTCGAATAATGGTTGAAAAGCTCATCTCAACCTCGAGTTCAAATAAGGGTTGTGTGACTTGATTTTCAAGGCGTTGAACTTGCTATGTTAAGGTTTTTATACATAATTCAAAATTTCTGTTGTACGATGCAGCTGTGGAAAAATCAATCCCTTTAACACATCCAATGAATCGATCATTCGAACGGTGGGATTTGGTCTTTGATCGATCGGAATTTTCTTGACAAAGAAAATAGTGAGGCATGAAAGAGAGGGTTTGATACTTAGATCCATTGAGTAGATGTTTGGTGAATCTAACTCGATCCATCAGATCAATAAAATTATTTAAAGGGTTATTTAACACTAGAAGTCCTTGTACTTTATCTATTATATTAATTTAGTCCTTATATTTTTTAGTTATATTAACTTAGTTTCTGTATAATTGATTTTATGTCAATTTGATCATTAAAGTAAAATTTATATTATTAATAAAATTTTTAATAATTTGACTACGGATTGGGTTTAATTGAGTCAATAAGTGAATTTATAGTAAGTTATTGACATTTAAGATGATTGTCCCGTTAAAAATTACGTTAATACTTTAAATTAAATTTGATTAGATGACTAAATTGACATAATATAAATTATAAGGGGATAAAATGATATAATTAAAAGTAGAATGTATAAATTAATATATAGAGACATTTGTTATAACCCTTATTTAAATGTGGACTACATAATTCGAACAAAATTTGGCAACATTAATGCGGATGTTGAAACAGACGGGGAAGTTGATGTATGTTTAATTAAAAAACAATTCGTTCCTGTCATTCTTGTGCCGTACCAAGTTTGGCGTACACAGGCATTTATGTTATCTATTAATTAATTGATACTGAAAAACCCTCTCCTCATACTGCAAAATATAAATTACTTTTTTTTTTTCCTATCAACCACAAAGGCTATATAAATTACTTAGATGGAATAATATTATGATTTTTGCTTTGTTGCTCGTGTTTCTATGGGTTATTTTGTTGTAATCGTGCGGTATCATGCGCTGGGTTTGCTTAGGGTGGTTTAGCCTTTCTTGATGTTGTCGGGTTTGTGTAAATAGGGGTGGGTAGCTCTTTTCCATGATATTTAATTTCTTGTTTGTTTCGTGCTTGCACTTTATAGTTGTTTTAAGGAGTTGTGCCAATTAAAAAAAAAAATAAGATATTTATGACTCTTTATCAATTTAAAGTCCAGTGTCACGTATTAGTTTGTGCAACGTTTATGCATACGAAAGTATGAATTATATGTGTATCTTGTTGGTTTTGCAATAATAAACCCTGGCCGTTACTTTTATTTGATGTACTTGTTTTATTTCGTATTCTTGTAGCGGTTTGTTTGGCTATTGCATTTGGTGGTTGTGCCTTGCTAATTGTAAAAGTTTGTTAAAAAGTTTGTTTAATAAAGAGTAGCGGATCGTTATCTGTGGGAAGAAGCATAAGATTGACATTCTCCATTGATGTTGTACTGGTAAAGTAAGAACGGAGCTCTTGAGGTACTTTTTCTAAGGAAAGGTCTATTTGCAGAATCAATGTTCGTGCAGTAATGATCATCCAATGATGCGTGCGGATGTGACAAGATATTTAATTGCCGTTGTTATTGTAAAAAGATACTTTAGATTCAAAAGATAAATTCTTTCAACTTATGTAAAAAGTAAGTATTTTTGTGTTCTATGAACTAGAGCTACCAATTATATGACAAGTACTATTGACTTAATAAAAGGTAATTTTCTTAATTATTTTAGTATTTATTTGTGCCTTTGATCTAAAGCAATGCATTGCCCCGTAAATACTACTATCTACAGTGTGCATCTACGTTAAAATAATTACGTTAATAATTTAATTATATAACTTATAAAGAATTACAAAATTACCTTAAAAATTATAATTTTACCTTTACAATAATAATTTTTTCCTGACAACAACAATATTCATGATTAATTATATTTTTGACAGACATTAACAAGATTATAGATTTTTTCAACATCTGCCCATTAAACATATGTTAAGGTATATTAATTAAACTTCTATTCATTTATCTTTTACTGAATAAAAAATTAATTATTATTAACTTTATATTTAATTAATTAAATACTAAAATATAATATAATTAATATACCTTAATACGTGGTCACATGTTAAAACGACCCTTAGATTATTGTTAAACCGGTACATAATATGAGCGGCATTTGCTGCGTTTCTGACGAAGGGGTCACATCTGTGGATTCCTTGTACTATTTATTGTTGCTCATAACTTAACTCTAGGCTTCCCTTTACGGCTGCTTGATGCCATCCATCTCTAATTGTTATTTTTATAATATCACTAAACTATATTAAATTAATCAATTTAGTAATATTTTGTACTATGGATTATAATTAAGTGTATTCTTTTAATATATTTTACAGTTTTCTTGTATATTTTATGACTTTAGTTGTTCATGCACTTTTAGCATATTGTATCATATGTTCTATACATTCAATCTAATGCTAATTTAATATTAAGGCGTGTAATATTCATTTTCAAATATTGCATTATTTTGTTGGTAATATAAAATGTAAGATTGATCGTAATAAAGGTGAAAAAAGAGAAATTTAAAATAAATTTTCAACCTAAAATTTTTATGATAGATATATTTCTCATCAATATTAAAAAAAGGAAAAAAGAGTAGTTTGTCTCTCCATCATATCTCCTTCTGACCACCCTTCATCTGAAAGTTTTTTTATTATTTTTCAAGACTATTTTATATTTAAAAACATATGATATATTTAGAATTATATTTTTTAATTATATACACAAACCATCTAACTTGGGCAAATCAAGAGTGTTGTTCCATATTTTAGTGTGCTTCAGACCCGACTCATAAAATTAACATATGTGACGTCACATATAGGTCAATTGTGGCTTCGTCCTAAATTCAATCGATTATAAATAGAGTAACTTATTAGACTTGTATATTAATTTTTTCTTTCTCATATATTCGATATAGAACACATTAATTATACTGATAAGGAAATTGAGCAAACAACGAAGAAATTTCACCACTATTTTATATAAACCTTCATACCTGTACCATTACTAAAACACTCTCTACCCTACCTATTTATAATATTTATTCCTACAAACTACTTTCACCCTTCTTTTTTTTTTTTTGGTTTCTTTAGGGTAAATTACATATTAGTACTCCAAGGTTTGGTTTATTAATTTTTTGGTCCATAAAATTTCTAAAATAATTTTTTAGTGTAAAAAGTTACATGAATTTAGAAAAATAATCCAAATAGCAATATATAAGTTTGCAAAATAGTCCCCACTTTTATTCTTTCATATTGTTATTTGGACCATTTTATTAAATACACATCACTTTTTCGATTAAAAAATTATTTTATAAAGTTTATAAACTAAAAAAATTAATACACTAAACTTTAGGGAATTAAAATATAAAATGATCCTTTTTTTTTAATTTAAAAACTACTAGCAAGAAAGGCTAGTAAGGGGGGTGCACAAATTTGCAGTTGGGGCAGGTGGGGGATGACTTGCAAAGCATCACCAGCATGTGGCACTTTCTACACACCGCCGCCGCCATCTCCACCGCGTCAAGCTGGCTGTGATCGTTGTTGTTGTTCATAATTGTAGTGCTTAATCTGAGCCACGGATCACGATGATCATGATCATGATCATGTTTCTGCTTGATCCCAACTGCCCTTTGATTGTTATTGGTGTTAGTTTTTGTTGAATTGTTGTCGTTGAGTGAGCCTGAGCCACAGGGAAGGTTGAGCTCGAGGTCGAGGCTCATGATGGGCGCGGTTGGCCTAGTAAAATGAGTAGAACTGGGATCTTCCATTGTTCTTTTGTTGGTTCGAGTGTTGTAAAAGTGTATCTCCCCTGACTGCATCACCATATTAAAAAATTTAGAACATGTTTGATATCATTTTTTGACCAAAAATGTTTGATATTGTTTTTGGTTGCAGCTTTTCATTGTTCATAAATTTAAAAATGATCTTTTCTTGTCTTTTATTTTTTGCTCTTAATTTTTTTTCCTAACTGATTTGAGTGAACATTGAAAATAGAAAATAAGAAAGGCATGAAAATCATTTTCATGAGCTAGTTTTTAGTTTGACAAAAACTATACCAAATCACCCTCAAGGTTTGTTTTAGATTTTCGTCTTATTTTTAATTTTTTTTTCTAATTTAAGTAAAAATTGAATATAAAAAATCACAGTAGAAGAAAAATATTTTTTAAAGTTTGGTTTTTAGTTTATCAAAACAACTCTATATGAAGAAACAGTTGGATTTCAAATTTTACAACTATAACATCATTCGTATTCAAAAAATTTATGTTGTGGACAGTTATACTCTATTTAACATACAAAAAAATTACCTGAATATCGAGGCACCTTTGCCACTCGGAGGGGAGAGGGGTGTCAAGGCGGAGTTCGATGTCAGGTAAAGCTGTCCTACTAACGAAATCAAGATGCTTGCATGGGAGAATCTCATGATCGGATTCAGGGCGATCATGATTCCATTTACGTTTCTTGGATGGAATCTCTGTGTCATTTGGGGAGAGAAGTGGTTGGAATGAGACCATGGCTTATTTTTTCTATCTTATGATATGATATGATATGTTGGCAATATGATATATAATATGAAGTATATGAAAGAAATGAAAATAAAATTGAAGTGGGTGGAGGAGGCTTAAATAAAGGCAGGCATACAATTCTAAGTAAGAATCTAATATTGTGGGCTAAATATATAGGTGGATTTAGCTTGCCCCTCTTTCTCTCTCCTCTTTATTGTTCATTTTGCTTGGTATGTTCCGAGGAGACTGACTGTGAATAATTACATAACATACACCAAAAAAGAGAGGTAGAGCCAAGTCAAAGAAAAATTGGATGGAGACGATTAAACATGACTTTATCCAACTAAACCTTACCGAAGAAATAGGCTTAGATAGAGCTCAATGACAGTTAAAAATACCGATAGTAGAAACAAGAGTTAGGTGATAAACGATGCGTGTTTGTTATTGTTGTTTTATTATTGTTTGTATGTTTGGTATTACTTTATTTGAATTTCTTTTCCTTTCTTTCTACCCTATAGGGGTAAGGCTGCTTACATATTACCCGTCAGACCCTGCCATGGTAGAGGCATTGGGTTGTTATTGTTGTTGCTGTACAATTAGGTTAGGGAATAGTTTTTTTCTTTTCTAATTTTTTTTATTTTTCAATTGTCATTCAAATTATGATAAAAAAACAATCCCCGAGGAACTAAAAGTCAGACCAAATTGTTTCAAAATATGATTTTTATTTTGTTAAAAAAGTCAAAGCTACGAACTAAAATTGTATACAAAATAGGCCCTAAATTATCACATGAAGGCTCATGAATTGTTTCATGCGCTAACATGAATAGAGACATGACTATTATACAAAATGCAACCAATATGCGCTGCTATTCTTAAATTAATACAAAAATATTGGAGTTTTAAACTCGACACCTCTTTGTTAAAAATGACGTCGATATATTATTTAACTGAAAATCAGTTATCACAGGAGGTTGATATATCAGTAAAAGTGACATAAATGATTTGTAGTTAATTAATAAAATAATAAATAGTACGAGGGAGTTAATTAATAAATTTAAAGTAGAGAGAGAGAGAGGGGGGCAATCGTAAGCAAAGCAGCTGGGTCTTTAAAAGCAAATGGATGGGAAGGTGTAACCAACTCTACTTAGTCAAAATTTATATTTATTTACAAACCCCCCGCCCCCTCTTTTAATGCCCTGCAATTTATACCCCCTCTATCACTCCATTAAACTTCCCACCTGATACTTTTTCACGTATGATAAGGAAGTCACATAAACTGTATAAAGTAATAATTCTTTTAAAATTTCTTTTGTCCCTCCCTTGACTTATGATAAAGGTGGAATTCAATTTCAGATCTTATACACCACATCTCAGAAACTTTAACAGATGAGCAAACTGACACCTTACTTGATCCCCTTGATAGTGGTACCTAACCAAAGTTGTATGATATTTTTTTAGTGAAGTTCGGATGTGGGTATTTTTAGAATTAAATAATGTCTTGTATCGTAACAGAGTGGGAATTGGATAGATAGACAAAGTATCCGAGGCTCACCCATAACATCCGATAACATATGACAAAAGGAAGAAAAGAAATACAAGATAGAGTAGTGAGTGTTAGAGCATAAAATCATTCACGTGCCTTCATCTATCAACTTTAGTTTTTGGAAAAGTTGGTTCCTTGACATGGTATCAGAGTCTTGTTGACTAAGAGGTCACGAGTTCTAACCTCAACAGCCCCTATTTTCAATATCAAAACACATTAAGCACAAGGTCTATGAGGTGGGCCTGCGTACTATCCACGCTTCGAGCTCAATTGATATTCGCATGAGGGAGCATGCTAGAGTATAATAAAATCATTCTTGAACCTTCACCCATCAACTTAAATTTTTAGAAAAGTTATATTTCACACGTATATAATAGCATATGACCCCGTGACATGATTGGCTCATTGGTCTAATGAAAAGGATTTTTCTTTAATTTCTCTAAGGTCACATACCTAAGAAGGTACCAACACGCAAGCACCGGATTTCATTAGAACTTCAAAAATAAGTGTGCTTGGGCGAGAGTAGTACCAAGATGAGTGACCTCCTGGGAAGTCCTTGTATTGCATCCCTCAGATTGAGAGTTCTCGGAAACAGCCTCTCTTCAGGGTAGCACCCTAAGGGAAGGCTGCATACATCCATCCCCTAGACCTTACTTAGCCAGGAGCCTTTGGGGCAATGAAAATGTTGCTTTTCTCTAAGGTTACATATTCAATTCCCAATAAGTATATTATCTTTATTTTTTTAATCTTTTCGGCAACATTTGCTTCTTAATAATCCCAATCACTTAAAAATTAAATCCTATTTTTTAACGTTAATTATTGTCTCATTTTCTTTCTCTCTCTTTTGATCTCTTGCAACATCCATACCTTCGCGAACCCTATGTATATATTTATATTTTTGTTGTTTCTTATATTTTATTATAAATACAACTCACATGGATCTGCCATTGTTCAGTTCTACTGTAGTTAAAAATGCGAAAATGCCTTTGTTCTACATGAATTATAGGTAAGCTCCAACTGTAATACTTGACAGTTGACAAACCTTAAACATCCTGAGAACAATGCTTCAAATGTAGCTTCCACAACACATTTGTACCTGCATCACAACCCAAATGCGCAAACGATAGAATTAGTTATCCCCATCCTCCGTCTACAACTCTAGTTACTTTTGATCTCTCTAAGTGCATATTTGGTATTACTTTTTTAATAAGACAATAATAACATTACCAATATGAGTATATCGATGATTGCTAGCTCCTATGATTCGAATACACATTAATTCTCGAGCTTCATTTAGAATTTAACATCAATAGATGACAATATGATGTTGATGATACATGATTTTTGAATCCACCCATGTTGTTAGTGTGTATAAAATGTGAGTAGTCACTACAACATATAAATATATATTATAATGTTGGTTAGTGATGTGAGTGAGTCACTTCCACTTGGAGTTTAACAAGTCTACTCCACCTACTTGCTTTCTACATGTGCACCTAGGCATGTTGAAACACTTAAAGATTGCGTTTGTTTTATCTTATTTCAGTTTACCTATTTTAATATAATTTATTTATTTAAGATTAATATATTTTTTTATAGTAAACTATTTTGTTGTGCAATACAAAAAAAACTGTTTTATGTAATAAAGTATTTAGATACAAGTTTATAATAATCTATTATAATCACCAGTATAACGGAGAAGATATGTGATCAACAAGCCTACTGGAGATGCAAGGAGTCGGCCCTGATGAAGTGCGGACAAGGAGTCGTCGGTGTGAAATTGCTAAAGCAAAGATGAATGAATGAAAAAGTTTAACCTGAATTTTATTTGAGAGAATTAAAAGGAAAAAATAAAAGTATTAATTTTTATTAGGATTCTAAATTCTGAAAGAAAATAAGGATGATATTCAAAGAAGAAAGAAAGAAAATAAGAAAAACGTGAAAAACGAAACTTGAGTCATGGCACGACTCTAGTTGGTTCTTTTCGAAAGTGCGTTCTTCCACTGATCTCAGTCTCTATACTTACTAATGGAACCTAGTTGCCAACTCATGGTCACCCCTTTAAAACGTAGCTCGATTTACATCATTTAATAAAGTTAAAAGTTATTCAATATTTAGATCAAGTAGCTTAACTTATTTCTAAACTCACATATAAAGTCGTTGTCCACGTGCATTAATGATACTAGGATTAGAACTTAGAAGGCAAAAGGAGAAGAGAGATATTAATTGTAGGCGGTGAGGGAGAGAGGGGGA
Source organism: Simmondsia chinensis (assembly GCA_018398585.1). Classification (NCBI taxonomy): domain Eukaryota; kingdom Viridiplantae; phylum Streptophyta; class Magnoliopsida; order Caryophyllales; family Simmondsiaceae; genus Simmondsia; species Simmondsia chinensis. The sequence goes on along the minus strand of JAGTTD010000001.1, from coordinate 322,272 downwards.
ATGGAAATGCCATTTAATAGGAGCTCTGTATTCTTTTCTTTTTGATAACTAATGGAAAGAGCCTCCAAAAAATACAAAATGCATATAATAATAAAACAAAACGAAATCAAAAATAAAAATATAAAAGTAACATAGGTTTTAAAGCGAAATTGCCCACAAAAGCTAAAGCTAACTGTCTAGAGAAGCCCAACTTTGAAAGTGGTCCACAACAAAGTTTAAAGAAACCAACTCTCCCAAAAGTTTAAGTTGATGGATCAAGATTCAGGATTAGTTTTATACTATAACATACCTCCTCAGGCAAATGCTTGTTTGGGCTTGAAACATGGATAATTCAAAGACCCACCGTATACCTTGTACTTAAATTGTGTTAATATTGGGGGTTGTTGGAATTCGAACTCCTAAAACTCTTGGTCACGACACGAGGTTTTAATCCATGTCAAAGAACCAATTCTCCCAGAAGCTTAAGTTGATGATTGAATACTCAAAATTAATTTTATATTCTAATAATAACGATCTTATCTAAGAGAGCCTAGCTGACGAAGTTATTTAATGGGAGGGAGTTTATCCCCTCCCCCCTCCCCCCTCCCATGGCTTTACCATCATAGAAATAAAAAAAATAAAAAAAATAAAAAAAAAATTTAATGGGAGGGAGTTGTGTACTGTTATGCAGTTGATGGAGGCCTTCAATGCCTTATCCCATGACATCCATAACCCCCACATTTATTAAATAACGTTATCAATTACATGTTTGCAATTGAGTCATTTTACAAAATAGCAATTTTAGATATTTTTATTTTAAAAATAGTATGAAAATTTTCAAATTCTTTTTTAAATAACATATGAAAATTTTAAAAATTTTAAAATAACACGCTCGAGTAGTGTATCTTTGCCACATAAATAAGGGTAAAATAATCAATTTGTAATATTGGACTAAGAAAGAAAATTAAAATTTTGAAAAATAAATTTAAGGTCATGTCACTCATATTATATAAAATAATATATTTTTTAAGCTATTCACATGACTCTTAAATTTTTTTATTTTAATTTTCTTTTTTAGTCTAATTTGCAAATTTTTTTATTTTACCTTTGCTTATGTGGCAAATGCATGCTGACTGAGGATGCTATTATGATAACTTTTAATTTTAGCATGTTATTTGAAATATTTTAAATTTTTACATACTATTTTAATAATAAAAATATCCAAAAGTGCTACTTTTGAAAAATTATCCTATACAATTTCGTTTTTCCACTACCAAAAAGTGTCTAACGTTAATATATGAGTTTTGGATTAATCCTTATGCATGAAAAGATTATAGTTTGTATATGATTGTGTATAATTTTTTCATAGGTTCTCTAGTATTCGTTTTTCGCTTTTCTTTTATTATTTATCTCATTATTTGTCTTTTTTTTTTTTTTTTTCTCTTCTAACTTTGTTTGCATCATTTAATCCCCGCATTATTGCACTTTATATGTGTTGTACTAAATTATTAAACAATGTAGTCATATAAATTATATACATAATTTAGTACTAAAGTTTGAGAATTACATACAAGTAAAGAGACAGCCAACTTTAGAAGCTTGCAGTATCGTTCAAACCTTCAATATAATTATAAATGAACCATGAAACTAAACTAAGTTTTAAGGCATATTAAAAAAATATGAGTTAATTTTTAAGTCCTGTATTTATAAAAAAATTAAATTAATAGCCAAATATTAATTAAATGGCCCTTTATTTTTTATTTATTTTTTTTTAGGAGGTTTATTTGATTGTGTAACAAGAACAACCACATCCCCGCATGACAAAAATCCACCAGTTCAAGTACTACTATTTGATACTCTTTGCTCCAAACTTCAATACCCCCCCATCTGCTTCGTGTACATCCATTATATTTTAAGACCACGATGACGACGACGACAACAAATCCAGTGCCTCCAAGGGCTCCCGTATAAGCAGGGTCTGGGGGATAGATGTAAGAGGTCTTCCCGCTTTGAGTCTATTGTTTTGCTCACCGTCCCTACTCATGCTTTTGGCGCTTCTCCTGTTGGCCAGGTCTTTGGCCTATTGCTGCGGACCAGCTTTTCAGGCAAGGGGTCCTCGAAAACAGCCTCGTACGCTTCGTATTATGTATTGATCTAATACTAAGTTGTTTGCCCTGAATTTTTCTTGAGTTTTGCTTTGTACGCTTGGCTTGTGTTATGTATTGATCTAATACTAAGTTGTTTTCATACTTTTAGGATGGTAACATGATGACACGCCTCTCAGGTTGGGGGTCCTCAGAAACAGCCTCTCTTCAAGGTAGCACCCTTAAGAGGGAAAGCTGCATACATCCACCTCTCAGACCCTACTCATGCAGGAGCCCTTGTGGCACTGGTATTGTTGTTGTTGTTGTTTTTATCATATGTATTATAACAACTATTAAATGTATTGATAATTTCATAAATTAAAGCCTGAAAGCGCCAGCTAGCTCAACTAGTATAATCTTTGAAAAGTGGTACCTGAGACTTTAGATCAATTCCATTTTCATGATTACGAGAGGGGTTTTACTTCGGCGAAATGCCAAGTTTTGTATTACGATTCTTTGCTGTTTATAAAAAAAATGATTGCTAGAAGGGTCAAAGGGGATTTGGGAGAGCTAGTTGCCCCTTGTGCATTCCATGTGACTTCCTTACCGCATATAAAAAAGAATTTATAAGCTAGAATTGACAACTTCATTCATAATAAGAGTTGGTGTGGCGTACAATTTTAAGTGAAGGCAATCCGCAGAAGGCTTGTAAGATAAGTTTAGATCATCTTTTAAAAGTGAGATATATATCTAAACTTTGTATTTAATTTACCTATATTTTCATTAAAAAAACATATAAAATATATTTTCTTCTTTTGCTAATAGGAAAAAAAAAATAAAATTTATGAGAGGTGCTTCCTCCAATATTTCCTTTTGAAATTAACATGAAATATATATATATATATATATTTATGGGTAATTAATTACATTCATAGGTGGGGGTACAGTACTAGTATTTGTTAAGACCATTTATGCTCCATTAAATACATGCAATATTGGGTAACAGATTGACAAAACATAATAAAAGTTGCTCTTAGTTAAAATAAACCACCAAGCATTTGAAATACTATATACATACAATAAATCCCCTCAAAACTGTTTTGTCTTACCAGTATTGGTAAGGTTTTCTAATGTCTTTTAATTTTCACTTTTATTTTTGGTTTTTTTTTTTGTGATGTTTCTGTATTGGTCTTTTTTTACTGCACGCTTTTTTACATGCATTATTAGGCTTTACTCTTGCGGGTGCGTATACCTTGTATCGCCATTTTTATCGCTAGTTATCGAAAAAAAATCCTTCGAAAATTGTTTTCTCATCGCTAGTTCCTTATTATTTCTATGTTTTTCTTATAATACAATATTTTTTTGGTTATTGTGGATATGCATTCTGCAAAGACTATTGACCTTCGAATCAACCTCTTCATAACAATTGAGTCTTAGTAGTAATTGAGATGTCCATGCTCCATACCAGCTTAAACACACATTGGATGATCCAATTGATAAATCGGAGGTCCCGGCAATTATTTTTGTTACTTAATGTCTTGAGTGGCTCTAAAAGTGGATGTCTTTGGCTAAGGAAGTCCCCGCAAATTAGTCTCCTTAACTACTTCCAGACTTAGGCCACTTTGTTTACCTTGAAACATGTAGGATCCCATAGAAAGCTAGCTTTTTAGCAGACCGTTTTGCAAGGCGAGCATCTTTCTATCCATCATTGATCAGGGTGCACAATTTTGCTTTAGATACTACTTTTTTATATTTTTTTATTTAAATTTCTTCAGATACATTTTATGCATCGCTTCAAGAATCTTTTTTCTCTTTCCTACCTATAACGAAAAGGGTAATGTTAATGTAACAACAAAGTTGTTATTGTCAAAGTAAGATTGTTATTTTCCGAAGAATTTTGTGGCTGTTATTTTCTGTAAATTGCATCATTACTCTGACAATAATAACTAAAAAAAAAATTTGTGGGTGAGTTTGGAATTGAGAGGAGCAAAGAATGGGTAGGCAGGCACCAAGGCATGATGTGGTGTCATTGAATGTGTTACATGTATACATTAGTAGAATGAAGTGAGAATTTCTACTCAAGAGTTTGTTCCAAATAGGAAATATTTTAATGTGGCCATGGGGAATGTCAACATTTAATGGTACTATCATGCACTTCTCTCTACTCTTCCAAGTTTGAAGGCCTCTCTTCCATCTTAGATTTTAGGGTCGTTTACGTCAAAGCTTTCAGAATAATGCAGACCGAGTTGCGCGTTCGAAGATCAATACCCTATTTCTAATAATGTCTCTTGCAACTGTTGACGCTTCGTTTCTTGACTCATCAAACCTTGACACTTCCAAGTTCAAGACTCTGCCACTTCACTCATTTGTATCTTCTTCAATCCAATTTTTGAATTGGCATTCCCACACGAGCCTTTTGGCTAAGACAAGTGGCCTTGCAGGCGGACTCGTCCTTCCCCTGAACACTTAAAGTTCCCAATCACTTTAAAATGTTCTAGGCAAGAGCTACAAATTTAATCAGGTTGGTGTATGCTTACGTAGTTCTAATAGCCCTTCTATGATCTTGCTCATCTATAAAAGAGCCACACATAAGGCTACTTTGAAACCACCCGTTTTCTCTTGCAATTTTTGTGACCTTTTCCGAATACATTATCTCACACGAAGCAATAGTAAAGGCATGTTCGGTGAGATGGGTGAACTTTTTTCTTCCTTTGATAAAGGGGGACAAAGAATTTAAAATTAGGACGTTTTATTTAAGGATTTCAGCGTTAGTAATTTTGACGCTAAAGTTAGACCTCACTTCTTTATTTCAAATGTATAAGAGGGAAAGTCATGGCCCGGATATATTTTTAGATATGGGATGTTTTGGTATTTTTACCTCAATATTGTAATAAGTAGTATAAGTCTTTAGTTTAGCATAATATGTCTTTTTAATTCATGTATAAGTCAAGATTGTCAAGGAGGAGTCAAATGGTAGTTTAAGTAGTCAATCTTGGCAGCTATGGAGGGAATGTCGGTTGCTAAGTGTAGTTCAAATACAATGGATCTAGCTTTGTCTCCCTTAGCTTGAGATTAGTATAAATATTAGGTGAGTCTCTTGTAATAGGATAACTTTGATCATAATACAAAATATCTTCAAGATATTTCTCTCTTCTCATCTAACTCTCTCTCTATATTCTATTCACTTCTTTCTCATCTCATATTCTACTATCCCTAGGTCACGACTCGAGTTGATCTCGGACCATGACATTCGAGCTCTCTTTTTCACACCTCCATGTATTGGCAACTCTTTTTTAAAACTGATAGACAAAATCCCTCAAGATCAAAGTCCGATTTAGATGCCAAAAACAATAAGAGAAAGATAGAAAGAGAAATAAGGACACCCAGATTTATATATAAAACCCTCAATGAGGAAAAAATCATAGATAAAAGGATGAAAGCTTTACTAGATCTGGATTTAGAAGAATTACAAGCTTTTCTCTCACTCTCTCCGTGTTTTTGCTGTAAATTGGATAGAAGCTCTACATGAAGTATATGTAACAACCAAAAAAGGAAAACCCTAGAAAAATATAGGTATAACAACCCGACCCACAAAATATTATACTTGTTGTCACTATAAAAGATTCAAATTAGAGAGGTGTGAGAGAGAGAGAGGGGAAAGAGAGCCACAGTAACTGAGAGCTACCTGCCCATCAATAAGTATAGATGTGTTGGCCAACTTGAATTCACTTTAAATGCACATTTTGAAGGTATAAATTCACTTGCTTTTTGGTTGCTTATGACTCACGAAATTTATTTATGTTCATATGTTTAATGCTCTCATCCCACCTTCATTTATGTCCCTTAACATTATTCAACTATATCTTTTCAATGCTCATGCAACATAGATTTATTTTACTTGTCCCATAAAAATAATTAACTCAAAACAGTAAATGATACTCAATTTTGACTTGAATATTTGACACACGATTCACTAGTGATTAGCATATTAAACTTATAAATTATAAGGTTAGTCATATTTTAGTGTCTGAGGTAATTTTGATGTTGTCAGTCCGTTAGTTATAGTGGGAGAACATTTCAATCTACGATTTAATGTATGACATCATCTTTTTAATATACGATATTACTCTTTTATAAAACTTGGTCAAAGAAATATCGTTGATAATAATCTATTTCTCCATTAGTAAAGAATTAAAATATTCAAACACAACGTTTATGGCCGACTAAAATGTAATTTTACCAAATGTTATGGTATTAAAGAGTAATTAAGTACTTTAAATTATAGTTGTTAGGTTATGTCATGTTATTACCATTTCTACGGACACAGCATCCCCGTGTCTTTTTGTTCTTTGGACATATATAGGCAAGGTCAGTCCTGAAATTTTTAGAATCTTCAGCAAACATTTAAAATGAAGCCCTTCGTAGTTTTTTCTTAACAAAATAATACTAATACAACAAATCATAAAAACATTATTCATAAAGATTATTGATATTAACAATTAAAAGAAAAAGAAATAATAAAATTTTAAATTTTCAAGTTTTATAAATTTGGATACCCGACCTAAATTACATTTCGAATTGAGCACCCAACCCAAGAGTTATCCAAAGAAATGCGCAAAATCTTTAAAAACAATCCATTCAAGTGTTTAAAAAAATGCGTCTATGCGGACACACACTGAGCGAGACTTTTTTTATTTTTATTTTTTGTTAAAAAGGAATCCGATTACCTGGTAAGCCCCGACTCATGTGGCAACCCATACACCACATATGTCATTTAAGCCAATGATTCCTCGTGTAGAGATTTAAGGGAGGAATTGAACTCCAAACCTTTTAGCCAAAAGCAATACTCTATCCACTCACTTACATCCTACTATTAAGGCATGGCTTTGGTGGGTACGAGACTCTTTTTTTTTTTTCGAGTACTTGTCATAAAATCACTATAGGGAATGGCGATTTTATCTACGAAAAGTCACTACTTAAGATACGTAGCAATTTTTAGGTCTATTTAGGTTTTTTTTTGTTTTTTGAAATTTTTAATTTTTGTAGGACGTAACATCATATATTGAAAATGATTTTCATCTTGTTCTTACTTTTTATTTTTAATTTTTTTTCTTAGTTTAAGAGAAATAAAAAAAAATTCCCAAAAAAAAAAAAAACTATTTTGAACGTTGATTTTTAATTTCTCAGCCATTAAAAACTGAAAAATAAAATAATATGAAACTATTTCTTGATTTCTCCAACCTGAAATTTGGGCCCTGTTTCAGTTTTATATGGCCCTTTCAAGTTTCTATTATACTATCTTAAGAGGCCCAAAATAGCCCGTTTGGCAGTTGGGAAAAAAAAAAAAACAACTAAAATTGACAGCAGAAAATAATATGAAAAGGCCCAATAAAGCATTATTTATTTTTATTCTTTTTACATTTATAATGGGTAGAATATAATATTAAAATAATTGTCGCTATATTATTGCACCGATACGAGTCCATATCAAGTTTTATATTTTTGCTTATTGAGCACTCAAACAATAGTTAATTATCATTTTAAATGTGAATGATTAGCGTAAGTTAGTTATAGAATATTTTTCAAAAATAATATTACATATTTTAAATAGTCTAAATTTAGTCACTTGTACTAACATACAATATTAAGATATTTTTCAAAATATAAGCACCATTCATGTGATATAGGTCTAAACAGAATTGGCCTAATCTTATATCTTATAAACCAGACGCAATACAATCAGGTTCCAGATATAGACCAACAAAATTATTCAGGTATTAGTTTGGCGGGAAGCATATGGCGAGTAGTCCAGTTTTAGGATTTTAGCATATGATTGGATGTCCATGTTATTAAAATTCTTAGAGCCTTCCGAACAGGGCAGGACATCACCCCAAGCGACCCAAACAATGGCTTGAGACTGCCGAATTTTCATATTGTAGAGGTTATACGTTTTGAAGTAATTATTATTGATATTAAAAAGTTTTAAGAGAAATATTATTATATATAAAGGGTCTCGTTTAAAAATTTTGTTTGAGACTTCAAGAATATCAGGACCGGTCCTGCTTTAGGGTATGGATGATTCAAGCTTGAAATGACCTAAATAAATTCAAACCCAATCAGAACTAGCCAGAATACCAAAAAAACCAAACCCAATTAACTGAAAATCGAGGTAACTTGAATACCAAATGATTCGACGCAATACTCTACCCGATTTGACTTGAAAATCAAATAACTGGAATTCATAGTGAATTGCTTCGACCGTAATAACATGAACGCAATGTGAAACACTCAACCTTAGTTGATTTAAAACATGAAACATTCCGACTCAATTGACCGAAAACCCTTGATAATTCTAGTCATTATGTAATTCTAATTCCGACCTCCAATTCCTTTGATGAATCAAATAATAAAATTTCAATTCCATCAGAATTCCATTTCCATCAAAATTGGAATTATAATTATAATTTTATAGTCCAATTCTAATTTTATGTGTCAAATAGAACCTTAGTTTTTTTGGATGTGGTGTTTGCATCAAGAAAGCTGAACTGAACCACTGTCATAATTACTATCTCAGCTGTAAAATTTGAGTTATCGAGTTGTTTTATTTCATTTGATTATTCTGAAGCGTTATTATGTTTCTAATTTCAAAAAGGATTGAATTATATGATGATAAAATAGTTTTATCCATATTCAGAATTCACAAGGTTTTTTTTCACCCTAGGAACGTGGCTCAAAGTAGATATTGTTGGAGTATAAAACTATTCTTGTGTCTTCACCCTTTAGTTTAACCTTTTAGAAAAGTTAATTCTTTTTATGGTTTCAGAGCCTTCTTGACAAAGAGGTTACGAGTTCAAATCTCAACAGCCCCCAATTTCAATAATAACATAATTTAAGAACAAGGTATTATTAGAGTATAAAGTTATTCTTAAACTTTCACCCATCAGCTTAAACTTTTAAAAAAGCTGGTTCTTTTCGGACGTCAAAATCATATTTGAAATGAAAATGAGAAGAAACAAACAAAAGAGAAATAAATATAATAAGATTTACATAAAAAACCATTAAATGAGGAAAGAATCATGGGCCGAAGAATGAAAGCTAAACTAGATCTAAATTTGGAGGATTACAAGCGTTTTTCTTTCTCTCGAAGTAGCAGAGCTCACTGTCTCCTACAAGGCAAAAACCTATACAAAATACATGTATAGTGCGAAGTAATGACAAGGCCTAGAATAAATAGGGTCTCAACCCGACAAATAGGGTCTCAAAGGCTTGGTCTGATGCAGAACGAGTAGTAGAAGATTTTGTGAAACAGCTGAACAGCCAGAAACCCAAACAAGTGGACCGAAAATACTAATTTGCACGGTCAACTTCTGACAGTCATAACTTTGGATCTATAAGGAGTTACGGGGCCCATAACCTATCAAAATGAAGCTATTGGACTTAACCATGCAACCCCAAACACTTCGCCTATGGTCCCACCTGTTTTTCCAAAATTCCGCCTCTAAACATGTTTTCGGGCCACTTTTATGTTCTCCGCATAGTTTAAAGACATTTTTGTAGTTTCGTATTTTAAGGTATTTTTGTAATTTTGCACATTAGGGTTTCTCTTTGTTTGCCTAGAAATAGTAACTATGAATCGTTGTATTCTTCATTCACAAAATTTTTGAATATAAACCCTAATTTTCTCTATCTATTTGGTAGATTCTAATATTGTTTTCGAATTTGACGTGCTCCATTCGATCTTTTCGTTTTCGCTCCGCATCAAGATTCCTCCGCTCTAGCACAAATCTTTGCTTAGAATTTTATATTAAAAAAATATGAGACACAACACAACAACAAGCAAATGTAACTTTAACTGCCTAGATTATGACATAAAGAGAGGATAAATCTCTCCATTGACAAGAATGTGCCATGTTATGACAATCCTTACCAATATTGGAAGAGTACTAAATGTTATTGTTGGAGTAAAAATATAAATACAAAGTAATTTTTTAAAATTTATAGCTATTATTTGCTCCAAGCTATATTATCAGCCTAATAATAATATTTTTTATCATAACAATAACAAAGCCTTGTTACAAAATATACACATATGCAACATTAATTACAACATGCATGAGTTATTTATTTACACTGTTAGTCCTGAGGACACATCAGCTAACAGCAGCAGCATAACAGCAGGACATCATCACAGCCACCATGATTTCATGCCTCGGATTCTCGGATCATAACATCCTGATGTTCTGAAATTCGTTCAAATTAATGTCCCATCCTTTCTTTCGTTCAATACGGTTTCTAATATTTATAATTTTGTTCAAATGACACTCTTTTTTTTTATTCAAAATGGTCTATAATTTTTTATTTTATGAAAAATCAGTCCTCATACGGTGGCTAAAATTGGGTAAATTAACAAGATGAGAGGTGAAGTTTTTCAAACAAAAAACATAATGAATCATTTTAAACAAGAAAAAGGAACAAAAGACTAATTTAACAAACTTACAAATATTAGAAATTATTTTAAACCAAAGAAAAAGAGACCACTATAAACAACTTTAAAAAACATCAGCGACTCCACCATGTAGAGTAAGGATCCAATGCATTTGTTTTCAATAATACACCATACTTTTTTTCTTTTCATATTTAGTAACTTCTACATTATTTATACTAGGCTTGTTCCCGTGCAATGCACGGACGATATTTTTTTGTCACTATATTTTATATCCGAGATTTTTTGCATTGAAATAAACTTTTATTTGATTAGCTGCCCATAATCTTGTTCAATTTACATAATTGTCATAGTAGTAATTGTCAAAGTTTTCAATTAAAAAGATGATAAAATATATTTTCTAATTCAAAGAAATATTATTGATGGTTAATTTGGTGTCTGTTATGTCCACAGTCGCGTAATCTTCACACTTTTTTGATAAGGCTCTTCAAAGTTAGATGAGTGGAGGTGGGGTTTGACAAAATTATGTGTATGACTCCTTTTTTGGGAAATAAATGAAGTGTGGGATTTGTTAGGTTGAATTGAGTATATTGTGGGATTTTTATTATTTAAGAAAAGAGGTAAAAAATATTTAAAACTTAAATTCCTATAATTTAAATATATATATATATATATATATATAATTAGTAATTATGACATACATGACATATTATTATTATGTAATTTATTTTCTTCCACATTAAGAGATAACTCATCCTTTAACTGTAATGAAATATTATTTCATTCGTAATTTACTTAAATTCCTATAATTTATATATATATAAAATTAGTAATTATGACAAATATGACATATTATTATTATGTAATTTATTTTCTTCCACATTAAGAGATAACTCATCGTTTAACTGTAATAAAATATTATTTCATTCGTAATTTACTATAGTGTGAATTACTTACATTGAACATCATATATGGAATTTAATGATAATGAAGTCAGTGAATAGGAAAATCGTCCTTTAATTGTACTGAAATATTATTTCTTTCATAGTTCACTATAAATACACTCATCATTAAATCTTAAAATATATTTTCAGACCCTGCGCGAGCGGGAGCCCTTCGGGCATTGGGTATGTTGATGTTGATGTTGTATTATATAGAAGTTCAACTTCGTATTGCTCCAAACATTATGAAATTAAACTTTTAAATACAAAATACATTCAAATATATCAAATAATTCAGATATATTGACCCAAAATATTTTAAATTTGAATTTTTAAAATTTATATATTTTATTAATTATGACAAATTAAATGATTTAAATATGTGTACTTGATTATTGAGAATATGGCCTTCAATTTATCATATTAATAAAATAAATAAATTTCATAACTTCAACTTTAGAATATTTTGGAGCAATATATTTGAATTATCTTCTTTGTATTCTTTGATATATTTTGTTAAAATTTAATCATTACATAAATTATGAAAGTTGAGTTCATAATAAATTTAAAAAATAAATTTTAAAATTTTATGAGTGGATTTTGTATTTCTTAATTTTGATATGTCATATCTCTTTCCACATATAATTTTTTTTGGATTACACCAAGCCATCAAATAATTCAGATGTATTGACCCAAAACATTTTAAAGTTGAATTTCTAAAATTTATATATTTTATTAATTATGACAAATTAAAGGACATATTCTCAATAATTATTGTAATACATTATTTCATGATTGAAGTACGGCCTTAAATTTGTCGTAATTAATAAAATACATAAATTTTATAACTTCAACTTTAGAATGTTTTGGGGCAATATATTTGAATTATCTTCTTTGTATTCTTTGATATATTTGTTAAAATTTAATTATTACATAAATTATGAAAGTTGAGTTTATAATAATTTTGAAAAATAAATTTTAAAATTTTATGAGTGGATTTTGTATTTCTTAATTTTAATATGTCATATCTCTTTCTTTTGATGGAAGTATGGTGCTTGATAGCATGGTGGTATTCCCAAATAAAAAAGTATGGTGTTTGATTCTTAATAATTAGAGTATGGTCCCCCATGTTTATCCTACATTTTATAATATATTTTTTATTTTATATATTTTGTTAAAGTTTAATTATTACATAAATTATGAAAGTTGAGTTTATAATAATTTTGAAAAATATATTTTAAAATTTAATGAGTGTATTTTGTATTTTTTTTAATTTTAATATGTCATATATCTTTTTTTCATAGAAGTATGGTATTTGATAGCTTGATGGTGTTCCCAAATAAAAAAGTATGGTGTTTAATTCTTAATAATTAGAGTATGGTCCCCCATGCTTGTTCTACATTTTATAATATATTTTTTATTTTATATATTTTGTTAAAGTTTAATTATTACATAAATTATGAAAGTTGAGTTTATAATAATTTTGAAAAATATATTTTAAAATTTAATGAGTGTATTTTGTATTTTTTTAATTTTAATATGTCATATATCTTTTTTTTTATAGAAGTATGGTGTTTGGTAGCTTGATGGTGTTCCCAAATAAAAAAGTATGGTGTTTAATTCTTAATGATTAGAGTATGGCCCCCCATATTTGTCCTACATTTTATAATATATTTTTAACTTCTTAATATTTATATATAATATGTTATTTTGTGATATAAAAGTTCAACTTCGTATTGGCCCAAACATATGAAATTAAACTTTCAAATACAAAGCACATTTAAATATGTGAACTTGATTATTGAGAATATGGCCTTCAATTTATCATATTAATAAAATAAATAAATTTCATAAGTTCAACTTTAAAATATTTTGGGGCAATATATTTGAATTATCTTCTTTGTATTCTTTGATATATTTTGTTAAAATTTAATTATTACATAAATTATGAAAGTTGAGTTCATAATAAATTTAAAAAATAAATTTTAAAATTTTATGAGTAGATTTTGTATTTCTTAATTTTAATATGTCATATCTCTTTCTTTTGATTGAAGTATAGTGTTTGATTCTTAATAATTAAAGTATGGCCCCCCATGCTTGTCCTACATTTTATAATATATTTTTTACTTCATATATTTTGTTAAAGTTTAATTATTACATAAATTATGAAAGTTGAGTTTATAATAATTTGAGAAATATATTTTAAAATTTAATGAGTGTATTTTATATTTCTTAATTTTAATATGTCATATATATTTTTTTTAATGGTAGTATGGTGTTTGATAGCTTGATGGTGTTCCCAAATAAAAATGTATGGTATTTGATTCTTAATGATTAGAGTATGGCCCCCATATTTGTCCTACATTTTATAATATATTTTTAAATTCTTAATATTTATATATAATACGTTATTTCGTGATTAAAGTATGACATTTAATTTGTCAGAATTAATAAAATGCATAAATTTTAGAAGTTCAACTTTAGAATATTTTGGGACAAAATTTTTGACAATTGTAGGTGTTACATTACAAAGTTCAACTTCTACAAATACTTTTCTAAAACACAAATAATAAAAATATATTGTTCAGACCATTCTAAAGGTGGACAAATCCAATGGTGTACTTGAATTATGTATTTATGTGTTTTGCAATTGTCCAACTGTTTGCATAACATATTAAAATGGAGAAATAGAAAATGCATTACAGCGCAATACTTAAAAATTACATAATTCTATTAATAAAAATTAATAACTACAAATTACATTACAAAATTTCAACTTCTACAAATACATCTTGAATTATGTAATTATGTTTTTTGCAATTGACCAACAGGCACATGTTATTATATAAGATAAGGCATAATAGATAAATATTGAAAAAAGTAAAGCTGGAGATTAGGGAAACAATTTGCTATATTGGAAAAAGAAAAAGGAAAAAAATAAGAAAAATAAGAAAAACTTAGCTTTGTAGTAGTCAAAAAAAAAAAAGAAAAAAAAAAGAACAATAAGAAAAAAGAAAAATTCTACAAAAATAGGATTGGGGGTGGGGAGGATTTCGGGAGCCCTAACTTCTCTTTAACATATAAGAAGATATATACATGTAATTTTATTATAAAAGTTAATATGAAAAGATGGATAGTGGATTGGTTAAAGTTGAATGCATGGGATCTTGTCCCCCATCATGCATGATCTAAATTCTAGTAGCCCATCCGGTTCATTTTGGTTCAAGGATCCAGTGCTCCCCATCCACTTTGACCTTCAACCCGTTAACCCGGGCAAACAAATGGACCGCCCTTCTAACCCCAAAATTATCCGCTGAATAAAAATAATCATGTCCGAACATGATCCCACCCGGTTTAAGCAATTTATAAGCCCGATTCATATCGGCCCAGACCGAATGAAAATCGTGACCTGCATCCACTTCAATGAGCTCCGCGAACACCCCCCATGAACAAAGATTATCCAGACCCGCCGTTGATGAAAACGGAAGGACTATGATGGACTCTGAAAAGTTCATGTTTATCACATTTTGTATGTACTGGTATAACACAAAAAATTCCCCGTTTTTCATTGGGATGTCCTTGAATTTGCCAGACCGGAATCCGGGCCAGCCGCGAAAATCGTCGATGCTGATGATCTGGGGGTTGAGTCCGAGCCGGTTTGCCATCCGGGCCATATGGGTCGTGGATGCTCCCAAAAACGCACCCACTTCGATTATGATCTTGGGTCGGGTCCTGCGTATGACGTTTTCGAAAACTGGATTGCTGGAGCCCCATCCTATGATGCTCTGGTCCTTTAAGTACGGAGCCGCAAAGGCCGGGGGGAAGTCAGTGTAGGGTGAGGACCCGTTAAAGCTCCGGTCTATAACAACTTGTCGGACCAGCTCTGGTGGGACCGGGTCACTGCTGCATATCCCCGTGAACAAGTAGTGGTCCCTGTCCCAGTTGCCACAATCGGTTGTGACTGCAGTGACAAGGTGGTTAGTGGTGGTGGTGGTGGTGGCAGTAGTGGTGGGTGGCTGGTTGGAGCGTTTGAAAGATGAGGCGGAGAAGTAACCGAGAATATAGGTTAAAAATATGAGGACGATGTAGACAGCGGGCTTGGTGGCGGGAGCCGCCCTGCGCTGGTGGTCGGGTCTCATTGTGGGTAGGTGAATCAGTTAAGAAGGTCTAGGCTAGATACTAGACACTGAGTGTGCTCTAATGGGTTGAGTAAGAAACTAGAGGAATATATTAAGGGAAATTTAAAGGGGAAGAAATTGTGAAAAGATTTGAATTGGATGGAGGAGAATGAGAATTGAATGAACGGTAGTAATTGGGATGAGATCTTTGACATTTTTGAAATACCAAGCAAAAGTTTGAATTGGGATTTTTTATATACAATAAATTATATAATTTTTAATTATAAAATTTATTAATATTAATAATTAATATTTTAAAAATTATAACTCTTAAAATTTGGAAGCCTCAAGTGGTTATATTGAGGGGTTAGTAATTTTTTTTTTTTTTGTTCAAATTAGAAATGCATAGGAGGAAAGAGACCGGGAAATAGGAATGCCAATGGGTTGGATTAGGGTTAGGGTTTGCGTTTATCCAGATCCAATCCATAAAAAGTCCGACCCAATTCGAATCCAGAAAAAACCTATTTATTCTATAAAAATTAAACCCAAATCCAAATTAATCGGGTAAAACGGATACCCAACCCAAATCTATTATAACCTTGTAATTCTATTATTAATATGTATAATAATAATATAATAATTGTACCTAAAAAGTCAATATTTGAATTAACCATTACTCTTTTTCTTTTTTTTTATTTAATACGTATAATTATAGTAATATAATATTAGACAATTATTCCAAAAACTCTTAACCAATAATTCTTACATATCAAATATAATTTCGGGTTAGATATGGGTTTGGATCTGGGTTGGATTGATATCATCCAAATCCAACCCAATCCAAAACTCATTTATCAACATCCAAACCTAAATCAATCTGAAACCCATTTTTCACATCAAAATCTATCATAAATATATCGAGCTGATGAATATCCGATGGATTCGGTTCTAATTGCCTTCTCAATCGGAAAAGCAGAATGCATGAATATATGTGGTAATGTTGAACGTGCATGTCGATTAAATACTAGGGCGGGACCCCAAATAGTGTACACCGTACACCTCCCTTGCATTGCAATATCGGTTTTGTTCCCACATGTTTGAAATGATAAGGATACCAATGTCATTATCATTAGGGTTATTTTGTGGGTATTATTTTATGTAGGTCACTCGTTCTTTTATTCAAACTCGTGCTAGAGTTTTGAGCTAAGCATTTGAACCTCTATTCGACCTTGGTTCAATAAGATTTTAATGTGCTTGATACGGGCCTGTGTTAGATTATGTCTCAAATTACTTGTTTTAATTTTATGGGGTCGCCGTAAGGTCACCGATCGATCGGGAGGGAATCCGATCGATCAGGTGATTTAAGGAAAGATTCGGGAATTTTGGCCGAGAGAGGGTCGATCGATCGGGTCCCTCCCGATCGATCGGGAGTCGTTTTCTGCAAACCCTAGCCGTCTTCTATAAATAAGGGCTTAGGGTTTCAGCTTAGGTGGGTTTAACTCCAATTATGATCCAATCAAAAGTGAGGCGTCGCCATTGAGAGAAAAGAGGTGATTTCGTAATTCCTCCAAGATTTTGAGTGCTACGAGAGTTCAAAGGAAGTGATTGTAATTCTTCCATATATCTCGTTCTGGGAAGTGTCGTTGTAATTCTTCCGTTCAGTTAATAAAGAATCTCCATCTCCGCCCGTGGTTTTCTCCCCTCTCTATTGTAGAGGGGTTTCCACGTAAATATTGTGTGTTTTTGTTTTGTTCTTTCTTTCTCTATATTTGTTTACTTCTCGTTTTGTGTGAGTCATATTATTTGAATCGAATCAAGTTATCAGGGTCCACGGTTCCGCATTAAGTTTTCCCTAATAAATTGGTATCAGAGCATATCAAATTTGTTTAAGTTTCCTTAACAAATTAGTATCAGAGCTCTGTTTATTTCGAATTGATAATATGACGTCCGCAATTAGATCCGAAATTGAGAAGTTTGGTGGTCAAGGGAGCTTCAGTTTATGGCACGTTCGTGTTAAGGGCCTCTTGACTCAGAATAGCTTGAAGAAAGCTTTAGATGGGAAAGAGAAGAAATCAGAGAATCTTACAGAAGCACAATGAGAGGAGTTAGATGAGAAGGCGCTCACAGCAATTCAGATGTGTCTTACCGATGATGTTTTGACAGAAGTTCTGGAAGTGAAGACCGCTAAAGAGTTGTGGGAGAAATTGCAGGATATGTTCTGTTTCAAGTCTGTCTCCAACAAACTCGCAGTTAAGCGCCGGTTATTCACGTTTCGTATGTCAGAAAGTACGTCACTTAAGAACCACGTCAGTGAATTTAATTCAATTATTCAAGATTTGAAAGAATTGGATGATGTTCCTAAGGATGAAGATCAGGCAATATTGTTGTTATGTTCTCTCTCTGCTTCATATAAGGTTTTGTCGAAAGCATGATTTATGGTGGTATACAAACTATATTTGTTGATAAAGTTAAGAGAAACCTACTGAGTAAAGAACGAGTAGATAGGGAATTATCTGATTCTGTTTATAACTCAAATAGTGGTTTATTTGTGAGGGGAAAAACCAAGTATGATCATAGTGGAAACAAGTCTAAGTCTAGGTATCAAGACCTAACATGTAACTACTATCATAAGAAAGGGCACATTAAAAAAGACTGTTACAAGCTTAAAAGAAAATTAGAAGCAGATAACAGGTCTGACCAGAGATTCATAGCAGCTAGTGTTATTGATGGTGATAATGAAGATTTTTTTTTGTCCGTGTCTGAACTTCAGTCCAATTTGAAAGATAGTTGGATTTTGGATTCTGGTTGCTCCTATCATGTTTGTCCCAATTGGGATTGGTTTTCCACGTATGAGTCTATTCAAGGTGGAGTTGCGTTGATGGGTAATGATAATCCATGAAAGTTTTGGGTATAGGAACAATTCGTTTTAGGATATTTGATGGCACTATCAGGGTTTTGGGCGACGTTCGTCATGTTCCTGATTTGAGTGCTACGAGAGTTCAGAGGAAGTGATTGTAATTCTTCCATATATCTTGTTCTGGAAAATGTCGTTGTAATTCTTCCGTTCAGTTAATAAAGAATCTCCATCTTCGCCCGTGGTTTTCTCCCCTCTTGATTGTAGAGGGGTTTCCACGTAAATATTGTGTGTTCTTGTTTTGTTCTTTCTTTCTCCATATTTGTTTACTTTTTGTTTTGTGTGAGTCATATTATTTGAATCGAATTAAGTTATCAGGGTCCACGCTTCCGCATTAAGTTTTCCCTAACAAATTAGTATCAGAGCATATCAGATTTGTTTAAGTTTCCTTAACAGCCTGGCTTGTTAGACTAATTTTAAGCTTGTTATCCAGCTGAATCGAGCTCATAACCACACTGAGTTTGAAATCAGGTCGAGCTTGCTATTCAATTGAGCTATCTCAAGGTACTTTGGAGTCATTATTGAACCATTTTTGAGCTGATACCAATTGTTAACGAGCTTTTAATGAGTCCTTTAACGAGTTCTTAGAATTCGACTTGATAAACAATTGGGCTCTCAGGTGGGAGTTCTGCACACTTTGGTATTGCTTGCTGCAGAACTTGGGCGAGGTGGGTTTTTGGGTAGTTCAGTAGGCTCAATTGTATCTGTTTGGTCTGCGGCAGTAGCGGGTGAAATGTATTGCTCTTTTTATTTTTGGTTTTTGTTTTATTTTGATTTTAGCTTTTGTTGTTCTCGGGTCCCTGATTGTTGGGACGCTGCTTTTGTATTGAGTTCTATTCTTTATCTATTGGAAAAAAAAAGCTCCCATACGAACCATTATATAAAAGCATAATACTAATTGTATTTGAATGAATAAAAGATGAGTACAAGGGTGCCTATTTATAGGCAAGATGGCTACTACAAGGCATCTAGAATATTCCTACAATACAAGACATTTAGAATAGTATATTCCTCTAGTTTACATAAATAGAGAGATTATCAAGAATATTCTTCTAATATGCCCCCTCAATGTGAGTGGGGTGGAAGAATGCGCAGATTGGCCTTGTGTTGAAGAAAGCGATCAGCTGCTAGGCCTTTGAAGAGGATGTTAGCGATCTGTTTGGTTGTCGGCGTGTAGCAGACCTAGAGATCACCTTTGAGAACCTTTACTTGGACATAGTGGAAGTCAACGTCGACATGTTTGGTTCTGTCATTGGAAACTGGATTTGCAGCTAAGTATGATGCTGAGATATTGTCGCAGTAGACAATGATGGGACCCGGGTGGCATAGGCCAAGGTCCCTCATCAAATTTCAGACCCAGTCACTTTCAGCTACGGCTTGTGCCACTGCCCTGTATTCAGACTCGGGGGTGGATTTAAATACTGTAGCCTGCTTCTTTGCTCGCCAAGCAATGAGATTGGGCCAAGGTACACAGCGTATCTAGTTGTGGAGCGGCGAGTGCCGGGACAACCACCCCCGTCAGCATCAGTGTAGATAGTAACAGTGGGGGAGGAGCGGGAACGATCAGTAGGCCATGGTCCGGGGTCGACTTGAGGTACCGTGGAATGCGCTGGACTGCTTGCCAATGATGAGAGTGGGGAGCATGCATGAATAGTGACACGAGGTTGACAGCGTAGCAGATGTCGGGACGTGTCATGGTGAGGTATTAAAGGGCCCCAACAACACTCCTATACTCGATAGGGTCATCCAGAGGATCTCCTTCACTCAAAGAAAGGTGTGCTCGAGAGGGTAACGGGGTTTTTATGGGTTTGGCTTCATGGAGATTGTGTTTGGTGAGAAGGTCCACGGTATATTTATATTGGGAGAGGAACAGGCCACGATTGTGGAGCTTGGCTTCAATGCCAAGGAAGAAATGCAAGGGTCCTAGGTCTTTCATTGCAAGCTGGTTAGAGAGGGAGGCAATCAGGAGTGTTAGTTGAGAGTTATCGGCGCCAGTGAGGATGATGTCATCCACATATAAGAGAAAGCACGTGAGGTGGGTCTTTGTTTTGTGAATGGAAAGGGAGGGATCAGCCCGACGGCAGATGAAGCCAAGACTAAGGAGGAAGGCACTGAACCGCTGGAACCATGCTCGAGGGGCTTGTTTGAGTCCATATAACGCTTTCTTAAGGCGACATACATGATTAGGGTATTTGGGATGTATGAAACCTTATGGTTGCCTCATATAGAGTTCTTCCTATAAATAACCATGTAGGAATGCATTTTTGACATCCAACTATCGTAAGAGCCAATTGTATGTAATTGCTAATGTTAATATAAAACAGATGGTGGAGGGTTTGACAACAAGGCTAAAGGTCTCTTTGCAGTCAAGGCCTTCACGTTGGTGAAACCCCTGAGCTACAAGTCGAGCCTTGAACCGTTCAACAGCGCCATCCGTTTTATATTTAACTTTGTAATTCCAAGTGCTCCCTACAAGGTTTTTAGTTGGGTCATGAGGAACAAGTTCCCAGGTGTTGTTAAGTATTAGAGCATTGAATTCGTCCGCCATGGCTTCTTGCCATTGCGGATTTTTGGCAGCCTGTGAGTAGCATATGGGTTTCTGAATGACAGTAATGGAGGAGAGGGATAGGGGATACTTAGTCTTACGTATGCCTGGTTTTAGTCTAGTTTGCATAGGGTGATTGTTAACAATGGGCATCGAGGGGATGTCAGGTGATATCGGTTGGGGAGTGGCGCTGGAGGCAGCTGGTGCAGCTGGTGCACCGACAGCCAGGAGAGGCTCGGGGACTGCGCTCAGCGTAGGTGTAGCTAGGGGGGGACTCAGGACCACACGGGTGTGGGTCAGGGTCGCGGCTGAGGCCAGGTGGGGGGCTTAACATGGGCAAGTGGTCAGACGGTGGGTCCGGGGGGACCGGAGAGGGGCTAGGTGGGGTGATTCTGGCATGGTGCGGGGGAAGGCCTACAGGGGCCGATCCTAGCATAGGGTGGGACAGGGGTGACAAGTTCGAGGAGACCTGGACGATAAGGGGTGGGGGTGTGTGGCATCATGCATAGGTGTTGAGGGAGAGGTGAGTTCAGTATAAGGAAAACAAAATTCATCAAAACCATATGCCGATTTATGTATATTCGACTAGTTTTAGGGTCAAGACACATGTATCTCTTGTATCGGGCCGCACGCCCAAGAAAACTACATTGTTAAGAGTGTGGAGCAAGTTTATGAAGGGCACGAGATGTGAGGTTTGGGTAACACACACACCCAAAAGCGCGAAAATGGTTATAATCAGGAGTGGAGTTAAACAGATTTTGAAAGGGTGAGGCGTTGGAAAGGGTTGGAGTTGGGAGACTATTTATTATAAAACAAGAAGTACAAAATGCATCGTCCTAGAATTCAAAAGGTAACTTTGAGTGAATTAAAAGCGTTCGTGCCATTTTAGATAAATGTTGATGCTTGCGCTCCGTCACTCCATTTTGTTCTGGAGTATCAAGACAGGATAAGCAAAAATGAATACCAACCTCCTGACATAAGGCATTCATGCGTTTGTGGTCGTATTCACCTCCCCCATCGCTTTGAAAAATTTTAATTTTTAAATAAATTGGTTTTCCACGAGGGTTTTAAATGAAGTAAAAATGTCAAAAACCTCATATTTGCGCTGCATCAGGTAGAGCCATGTGAATCGTGAAAAATTATCAATGAACAAAACATAATACTTGTATGCAAATTTTGAGAAAATAGGTGATCGCCATGCATCCGAATGTATTAGTTGAAAGGGCATGGTTGTAGTATGATGAACACGATCAAATAGGAGTTTCTTGGATTTTCCCAAACAAGAAGAATAACATTTATTTGAAATTTTCGAAGCTGAAACATAATGTTTGTTACATAAAAATTGAAGTACTGAACTACCTAGGTGACCTAGTCTATGATGCCACAGTTTTCTGGTTTTGACAAAAGCCAAAAGTCCAATATCATGCGGTGAGAAACTATAGAGTGGACCATTACTGGATACTTGAAGAAGCAGCGTCCCCGTAGCCTTGTCCTTGACACAAAAGAGGTTAGAGTCAAATTCAACTGTACAGTCATTGTCTTGACATAGTTTCTTAATGGACAAGAGATTATGGGTGAGTTTAGGGACAAGCATGACGTTTGACAGTTTTAACGGTTTGTTGCGTGTAGGTATGGACGTGCTTCCAACATGTGTGACAGGTAACAATGTTCCATTACCCATAAGGACACTTTTATGACCAGGTAAGTAAGAAGAGTATTAACTATACCTGCATTTGGTGTCATGTAGTTGGAAGCACTGGAATCAGGGTACCAGTTGTAGTCGTGCAGTTCTCCAATAGTTAGGTGGCAAAGGACTGCAATGGGTCAGGGAAGGAGTTGCTGTCGAACTGGTATGGGCAGGTTATGGAGGCATGACTAGGTTGGGAGCAAATTTGACAAAGTTGTGGACCAGGACCGAGCATACCTACATGAGAGTTAGGAGGAGGACCAAAGGGTGGCCCAACCAGGTTGGAAGCACCAGAGGGCTACTGTTCATGCTGTGGACCAGTGGGGCCGTTGCGACCGCCATGCCGTCCACGCTTGTTTCGGTTACGGCCGCGTCCGCGGCCGCCCTGACCATTGTGAGGACCAGTGTTGGATTGACCTGTAGCAATAAAGCATGAGATTGATCAGGTTGAGGACGTCCATGGTAGTGGGTAAGGGCTGCCTCTTTGTTAAGGAGGTCGGTTTTAAGCTCTTCATAGGTATATGTTTTGAATGTTTGGCGAGTAAAGGTTGCAAATGCAGCATACTCGTGCAGGAGACCATAAAGAGTAAAGTGTGTGAATTTTCTATGAGAAACAGGTGAGTCAATGGCAGCTAAATCGTCCGTGATTGATTTTAGCTCAGAGAGATAAACATCCATTATTTTTCCATCTTTACGGTGATTTATAAGTTGGGTGCGGAGGTCAAACTCTTTGGCCATAGAGTGATCCTGAAAACGCTTGGCTAAGGCATCCCACATGGCTTTTGATGTTGGGTGGCAAACAATATCGTTAATTAGAGGACGAGATACGGTGGCAGCAATACAGGATCTGCGACTTTGATCCGTGTGGACCCATGTTATATAGTCAGAGTTAGGGTAAGAGGACCCATTTGGTTGTTATTTGGGTAGGGGGACATGGATAAGTACCATCAATGAACCCTAATAGTTGATGGGTGAGTAGTAACATGTTAAATTGTTCACGCCAGTCGGGGTAGTCTAAAGTTGTTTCGAGTTTAATTGTTACAATACTCGTGATATTAGAGAGGGGTAGGACTATTGGGGAGATGGGGTGATTATAAGTATGGAAATTAGGGTTTATGGTACTTTGATAAGGGTGAGAGGGTAGGGGTGCCGCCACACCCCCAGCACTGACACTAGGGAGAGTCGATGGTTGGGGAAGGGAGACTCCACCAGTACTGGTGCCAGCAGTGCCGACGTGAGGCGGGTAACGCTGATGGTTGAGAAAAATGAGGGAAAAGAAGAGGGGGGGGGGGGGGGGGGTGTAAGGGATGCCTAGGTTAAACGCCGAGGTCGTTGTAGACCTCCCAAGTGGTGGTGGAGTATCAGAGATGGCAACACTGGTATCGACCGACCGAAGGAGAGAGATGTCCAAGAGGGTGAAGCTGACATGGGGCACGTCAGTCACTGGGTCCGACACGGGGGAGGGAGACGCCGAGTTGCACTGGTGGGGCGCCGGCACTGGGTTTGCCGGTCTCCACCAGACTCCTGGTGGCGCCGCCGTGGGCAGGGAGAGGGGAAAAGAGCGCGTTTACATAGGTTCGACTTGGGGTAGTTGCCATTGTAAGGAAACAAGCATATTTAAATTTTAAAAAAATAGAGGATTCAACACGCTGTAAAAAAAGGTAAGGCATAGAGTTGACCATCGGAAAACCGGTGGGAGGAGTCGATCATCGGTACGTTGGTGCAGGTTGGAGAGTCGCCGCGGAGCGACACCGAAGAGAGAGAGTGTGCCGGGGGTGGCGCTTGGGTGCTGGCAGTGTCAGAGGAAGCAGCAGGAGAGAGAGAGCATGCCGGAGGAAGCAGCAGGGGGGAGAGAGAGAGAATGAGACGCTGGGTGGCGGCTGGGCACACGGCTACACTTTAGGTGTAGGGTTTTTTTTTTTTGGGGGGAGGGGAGCGTAAGTTAGGTATTATCCTCTGATACCATATGAAAGCATAATACTAATTGTATTTAAATGAATAAAAGATGAGTGCAAGGGCGCCTATTTATAGGCAAGATGGCTAGTACAAGACATCTAGAATATTCATATAATACAAGGCATCTAGAATAGTATATTCCTCTAGTTTACATAAGTAGAGAGATTATCTAGAATATTCTTCTAATACATAATTCATTTCAAACATGAATAGTTCATTGAATATTTGATTCATTTACACTCTATAAGTCACTATCTTGTGTTAGTAATTTAATACTATTAAGGTTTTCTATTTATTTCTCATGATATAAATCTAAGAAATATTTTAACTTCAAACCTTTTCTATACATTATTTAATATGCACTCCTGAAATCCATAGGTGAAAATCAAAATCATCCATAGTCTTTAATTTTATTAAAGACATTTTACAAACTATTGATCAAATTAACTTAACCCATATTTACAGTAGGGTTACGAGGATATTGAGAGTTGGACCCAAGCTCTAAAAATAGAAACGGGACTAGGTAATAGAGAGCTTCTAGGAAAGTAGCATAGAGTTGTGTGCGGTTTGCTTGTCCTTCTGTCATGCACTAGATGGGTATTTATTGGGAAGGCGAATGGGGATAATGAGCTGTCCTTGAAAACACTTAGCATTAGCCTTTACTCCACACGCGTATTTGGCATATGGAATGACGCGTGGACGAGTAAGGTTTCGGTTACTAGGGATCCTTCTCCCAAAATTGAGCATTTAGAGCTTGGAGTATCAACTTCACATATAAGTCCTACCAGTATATCGATTGAGTTCATCAATGGAGCATGTAATATATAGTATTTTGGTTAGGATGAGTGACCTTTTTTTGATCATATAATGTTGAACTCCTTCAAGGATTGGGCTCTCCTTTTGGACCCCAATCTAGTCCATTACTAAGGTTAGCCCAATGCTATTGTATTTGTGATATGCAAATATTAATAAAAAGGCCCTTAAATAGATACCGGAAGGGCCTACAATTTTTTTTTTTTTTAACACTAAGGGCAAAGGGCCTACATTAAGTAGGCGTGCAAGAGTCCTGCCGGTCCCCAATTTAAGCGATAGTTGACCAATTTTAGGATACAAGTTCGAATCCAACAGCCCACACCCCAGACATTCCAAGGTAGAGAAAAAGAAAAAAAAAAGTGTGCAAGAGTCCCTCAAATTTGCAATACATAAGAGTAGTGCTATACGTAATAAAAATTGGACGCATGAAAATGACACGAGTAGGGAAAAGTTTGTTGTGAGCGACAAACTGTTTCCTAGAATCTTTCTTCTCGTGTTATTTTTGTGACTTAATTCTTCATAACTTGTAGCGTTTTTGATAATATAATAATACTTAGGCACCGACCAGATCTCTTGGCTCAATGAGTGGAGTGACGTGTAATAAAAATGGACGAGTAGTACAATACAACGTGGGTGGATCCGATTTAGTGTACTTCAATTACTAGCCACTTCTTGTGCTGTGCACAACAGCCAAAAGCAGGAAGAACAGGAAACGGCCCACTTTAGTTGTCATTTCATTGTTTTTTTTCTTTTTTAAATATAGAAAAGCATCTTTTATCCCATGCCTGCTTTTTAAATTATTACTTATGTATTCTTGAAATTTTACGATTTGTTACCTATATTATTTGACGTCTTAATATGTATATTAGGATATTCTGAAGTTTTAAATATTTTTTACTTAAATATTCTAGGAACTCAGTTTTTGCCAAAAGATGCTAGTGTAATGTTGGATTTCAATAATATATAAATAATTTTTGTTAAATTTGATTAAAAGTAGCATATATCGCTAATGTGGCACATTGTCTTTTAAGTACGACAATTACATTTTCTAGTGAAAAAGGTATTGGATTTTGGCAATTCATCGGATTTTAATTTCGGATTCTATGGTATTAGCATTTTCAAACCTAAAAGTAACTCAATGTATGTAGGAGTGTAAATGATCCGAGCTGAGCTAAGCATCGTCTTGCTCTAACTAGAGTTCGATAAGGCTTATCGATCTCCAATTTGAACCGAACTCTTATCGGGCATTTCAGTCCCTTGTTCAAACTCGGTTCGATAAGATTTAAGTGTATTTGGTATTCGGCTTGGCTCGTTAAGCTTATCGAGTAGAGTTGAGTTCATTACGAAATCGATTCAAGCTCATTATCGATTTCAATCAAGCTTAAAATCGATCCGAGCTCGCTATCAAGTTGAACTCGCTACTGAGCCAAACTTTTCAAGTTAGTATGGAGCCATTATCAAACCAATACTAGCCCTTAACGAGCTTTTAACTAGCTCATATCGAGCCCCTTAACGAGCTTTTATTGAGCCTTCATCAAACTGTTCGCAAACATTAACGAGCCGAGCATCCCTTTTGTTCTGACTTGGCTCGTTAAGCTCGTTGAGTTTGCTCAAACTCAACTCAGTAAACTATTGGCTCCAGTTATTAAAATTACAACTTACTGCTTAGTTTTGTGGAAATGAATTTTAACTAAAATCCGACATTCTAATGTCTTTAGGGGACGAATTTATATTCGATATTAACTCTAGGTACCTAAAATCTAGAGATAATTGAATCCATTTGACCCAAAATCCAAGAACAATCAAAATTGAAAGAACCAACTCAATCTAAATTTGATCTATACCTCAAAATGACCTAACTTGAATGACTTGAACCCAAAATGATCTACCCAAAACAAGAGTTAAGCCAAATTGTTTTGAAATTTCAATTTTATCATATAATTTTTTTTGATTATCTAAATATTGAAACTTGATTCTACCCTGATGACAATTCCAACAAAGTTAATATTAAACTTAAAATTCAAATTCCAGTTTATACGCCAAATAGTGCCCAAATCAAAATTCAAATAGTTGTGTGCTAAATTTTGAAAAAAATAAAGGCCTCGTTTAGTATGTAGGAAGTAAATATAGGAAGTAGAATTTATAAAAATTACAAATTTTGCCTCTTGTTTGATTGGCAGGAAGTAGGCAACTGAAATTGCTTCCAATTCATTCAAAATTCAGGAAATAACTTACGTAAGTCTTTAGGTAAGTTCTAATTCTTTTATTTTTAACTAACCTCACCATAAAAGTTTTATTTCCCATTCTAACAACCAAATATACTTTACCTACTTCTTATAAAATTGACACGGGAGTTGAATTTTTTAAAAATATAACTTTCTGCAGAAATTCAATTCATATGTCAACCAAACAAGACCTTAATTAATAAATCGAAAAAAAGAAAAATTATCACTTAGGCACCTTGAGGTTTGATCATTTATCACCTAGGTATCCTGACATGTCAACATATATAGTGAGGTACCCTCAAGTTTTAAAATATTTGCCCTATGCATTGCTGAATTTTTGTGAAAATTCAAATATTTTCACCGTAAAATGCTAACGCAATACATGGTTACAATAACATATACGAGCTCTATCAATTTTTTCAAAGCAAATCAAAGTCACTGAATTATGACAGAAGATATCGCCATATTAGTAAAATAATGTGGTATGTTAGCATTTTATAGTAGAAAATTATAATATTATGATTAAAAATACATATATATTACTATAACTATGTCCATTACTAACAACTTGTAATAAAAATCTATATAATTTGAAAATTGTTACCTAATAAATAAAATTTTTAAACTTCAAAATATCTAAATAATATATTTTTTAAATCTTAAAATATCATAATATATATATTAAAATATTAAAAACTTAAATAATAATTACTCAAATTTTAAAATGGACAAATTCTTCGGAAAAAATGAACAACAAAGTGCAGAGGGAATATAGTAATAGTTGCGAAATGCGGCTCCTCAACGCAACCCAATCCCAACCCATAATTGACACGTGGCTTCGAGGGTGGGCACTCTCTTTACAATAATTATTACTCTTTTTATAATTTAACTTTTTTTTAACACTATTTTTATAATTTAATAAAACTTAACTTTTCCTGCACAATATTAAATGTGATGAAATTGTAAATAATCATATTTATATTCTATAATTAATAAATTAATCTATTAATATAAATAAAAAATAAAATTTATAGATATAATAATGTATATAAATCTATATCGAAAAGAAAAGAGTTAATATTATTATAAATTAACTTTTATATAAATGTGAAAGCGAAGATTGAAGAAAAAGGTAGTAAGTAGTAAGTATAACAATAATAAACTCAGTGCTTTAAGGGTTTCGGGAGGGGTGAGATATACAGAACCTTACCAGCTCAGGGCGCTACTTGAAAAAGTCTTACATATTTATAGTGTTATCCTAAAAAGAGGTTATATTCGCGGGCCCCAACCTTAAGAACAAGAGATAAAAACAAAGCAAAATGTAAAAGGTAAAAGTAAAAAAGTAAAAATTAAGGAAACACGGGAAGATAAAGCACCAAGAACGCAACCGAACAACAAGCAACAAGAAACCTGTGCAATCAGGCAAATAACAATCAATATTATCTAACTTGAAAGCCTAGCATACAAGCACTAGTTTCGTTATTTTCCTCTATCTAAAACCACAATATTAGCTAAATCTATTTTAATCCATCGTTACTTTATCTAAAGTTATTTTTTTAATTTAGATTTAGTTGAGTGAGACCTTACCAAAGAGGGCACCAACATGCCGTCATCGGATTCCATTAAAACTTCGAAGTAAAGCTTACTCGGGCGAAAGTAGTACCAGGATGGGCGACCTCATGAGAAGTCCTCACCCTCAGGTTGGGGGCACTGGGAAACAGCTTCTCTTCAGGTTAATACTCTGAAGGGAGAAGGCTGCGTACATCCGCCCCCCAGACGCTGCGTAGGCGGGAGCCCTTGAGATAGTGGGTATGTTTTTTTTTTTTTTTTTTTTTTTTTTTTGAGTGAGACCTTATCTAATCTTCTTCATTTAACTTGAAAAACGACGATGGTAAGTAATCTTCTAAAAACTTAAGAATGAGGGAAGATTTTTATACAAATAATTTATTAATTAATATATAATAAAAGTGAACCAATAGTGTACCGACACGATGACCATCCCCCAACCCTTGCTAAAGTGGTCCCCACCCCACCCCATAGTTAATAAATTCGTATATTATATACAAATAATATACATATATATATATATTAATATTGTATATTACTTACATTTATGTACTTTTGTTAAATTAGGTCGAATGTATTATAGTATTTATAAAAAATTTATTTATCTTATTTTATTATTTTTAAATATATAATAAAATAATTTAAGGTTTTAAAATTTTATCATTTATGTAGTTTAATTAAAATTTTTTAAACTTTTTTATCACAATTTGTTGAACTTTTATTAAAAATATTGACATAATTTATGTATATTATTGTATGCATGTATTATATTTGTATTTTTCATATAAAATAGGTTAAATTTGTATAAAAATTATTAAATTACGACATAAAATACCTACATAATAAAAATATTGAACAATACATTGTGAATATCAAAATGTCAAGGTATCTATGTAATAAATAGTCTAATCTCAGGGAACAGAGTCGGTTCTCAAAATAATGCAATGTTGAAAAAAAAATATTTTCAAATCTAATGTTGAACCGTGTTTACAAAACGCGTTTAAATTTTAATAAAATCGGATCAAAATAATGAGGTTTATTTAAGTATAAACCGCGTTTAGTAAAGGCGGTTAACTTCAACATAAACCGCGTCTACTAAACGCTGTTTATCCATGAACCGAGTTTATAAAACGCAGTTTAACGCCAGGAATTCAAAATTTCCTTTATTTTCACTTATACTTACCATTATGCCGCAATTCTTCACTCTTTTGTTAACTTATAGTTTTTATTATGCCACAATTTGTGATGATTATCATATTGATCCCATAATGGTAAGCTCCAACATCATAAGTGGAGGTCAAATAACTCCAATAATAGTACTTGAAATATCTCTAGTGTATAAGCAAAAGAAAGGAGGAGGCGAACAACGTGACTGGTGGTGGGTTAACGAGAAAGAGGCAGAGAGACGGTGAGAGCAGCGGAGAGAGCACGCATGAATGAATGGGCCGAGATTTTTTAGATAAACCTAGTAAACCGGGTCCAAAAGACGCGGTTATAACAATGATAAACCGCGTCTAAATAACGCGGTTTTGTGTTTAATAAAACGCGTCTTCGTGACGCGGTTTAGTTAATATAACCGCATTATTAAAACGCAGTTTATACCATTGTTATACGCGGTTTATTAAAGCCTTGTTTTGTAAACTCGGTTCAACAATAAATTTGGAAATATTTTTTTTTTGGCATTATTTTTTTAATTTTTTTATTTTTTAGCATTATTTTGGGAATCGACTCCAGGGAACATAAGTAATAATTTTCCATTATTTTAGCTCGTACATACTCTAATTTGCAAAAGTTGATCCGAATTTTTGAGTCATACATTTAAAAATGTAACTGTTTTAAACGCATTTTTTATCAAATTTTTGACCAAACTTTTAGTACAAAAAATCGAATAATACACGTATATATTAGATACCGTTTTATTCTGATACCATGTTTAACTAACTGTGCACCCCACACAACTCCTGTCATCTTCCTGTTAGAGAGAGAAAGCTTTAGAGAGAGAATCCATGGCGGTCGGAGATCAGAAACCCCCCGCTGTTGGGGTGCCATTTCCGGCACAAGGTCACGTCAACCCCCTCCTCAAAGTCGCCAAACTCCTCCACTCTTCCTTCTTCAACTTCCACATCTCCTTTGTTCACACTGAGTACAACTACCGCCGTCTTGTCCGCTCCCGCGGCGCCGATGCCTTAGCTGGCCTCCCTTCCTTCCGCTACGTCACCATCCCCGACGGTCTCCCCCATACCGACGGTGACTCCACTCAGGACCTTCCACGCTCTGGAACTCTGTGCTGACTAACTTCCTTGGTATCTTCAAGGAGCTCATCCACAAGCTTAACGAGGAGGCTGCTGATGGGAAGATCCCGCCGGTGACGCATATAATAGGGGACTTTGCGATGCCCTTTACAGCGGATGCCGGCAAGGAGCTGAACATACCGGTGGTGATGTTCTGGAACGCAAGTGCTTGTGGGCTTCTGGGGTATTCTCTGTATCAACCACTAATTGACAAGGCCATGGTCCCTTTCAAAGGTACCATTAAACTATTCCTCTATCTGATTTTTAGTTTTCTAAGGCCAGCTCCATAGGTTAATTAGCTAGGGTTTGGTTTGGATTTGGGTTCAATCAGTATAGAGTTAGCACAATTCTGCTGTTTGATGGGTGCAAAACTGCCAAAAGTTGTAAAATCCTGAAGACTCAGCCATCAATTGGAACCTGAAATATCAGATTGATCTTCGTCGAGGTTTCATATAGAGTCAATCCGAACCCGATCTATTCATTAAATAAATTAGAAATTATCAACCCTTAATTCAATTGATAAACATTAATGTTTGAGTGTTACTTTTGTTAGCTTTTTGTCAATTTACAAACATGTGAATAATATAGTTATATAAACATGTTAAATATATTGAAAGTATATTGATCTAAGCCAAACCCAAATTCTGCCAAATTATCTCAATGAGTTAAACGTGTCAATCCAAATTCAACTCGATTGCAAAATTCCTGAACCAACTTGCGATCTTTGTGTCATGTTATTCAGATTTTGTCCGTTCTACCTTTGATTTACCCCCGGAAAGTGACCCCTAAAAATTAGCTGCGATTTTCTCCATGTCAAACCAGTCGTCTAGGCGGATTTATGAGCAATATTCTTTGCTGTGGTATTAGACCCAGATACAACAACAATACCAAGCCCAGTGCCTCAAGGGTTCTCGCAAATGTAGGGTCGGGGGCTCGGGGGGGTTGGATATACGTGGCCTTATCCCTTAAAGGTGTTACTCTAAAGGGAGGTTGTATCCGAGGTATTAGACCCAAATGTTGTCCCCAATATCATTGTTTAGCCATGGTTGTACATAGTCTGTAACTCTATGTTGTACACGATGGTGTGTACCAATTCTGAAGCTCCTCTTCCAAAATGCCGGTTTTCATCATGTAATATGTTTCGTTAAGTTTCATATTTTCTTCTATCAATGGCCACATTATATCGTGTCATGTGATATCCTTCTAAAGATATTCTATCCTGTGTTTACATGGCATTTGAGTAGATCCCAATTACATGACAAATGGCACTATGGACATGGTTGTTGACTGGGCACCCGACTCTATGAAAGGCATACGCTTAAAAGACATCCCAACTTTCATTAGGACTACGACCCTTGATGATGTTGTTCTCCAGTACACCTTGGTTGCAGAAAGGACCACACGTAGATCTGGCTGGCCCATCATCTTCAATACCTTTCATGCCTTAGATAATGACGTCCTCCGTGACTTGGCCGCTGTCAGCAATGGCCCCTTGTTTTCCGTTGGCCCTCTTCAACTTATACTAAATCAGGTTGGATTAGACGAGGAAACCAGGGCCCTTGGAAATAGCTTGTGGAAAGAGGATGACTCTTGCCTCCAGTGGCTTGATTCCCAAAAGGCTAAATCAGTGATTTACATTAGTTTTGGATGTGTCACGACCATGTCGAAAGTGAACCTAATTGAGTTTGCATGGGTTTTGGCGAATAGTAAGCAACACTTTCTATGGATTATTAGGCCAGACGTTGTCGCTGGGGACTCTGCTGCTGTGCCACCAGAGTTTGTAGAGGAGACCAAAAACAGGGGGATGTTGGCCAGCTGGTGCAACCAAGAGAAGGTGTTGAACCATCCCGTTACCGCGGCTTTCCTGACCCACGCAGGGTGGAACTCGACCGTTGAAAGCATCAGCGCTGGAATTCCGATGATCTGTTGGCCGTTTTTTGCAGAACAACAGACGAATTGTTGGTCCATCTGCAACAAGTGGGGGATTAGGGATGGAGACCGACAATAAAGTTAGGAGGGAGGTAGTGGAGGTGCAGGTGAGGGAAATAATGGAGGGGGAGAAGGGAAAGGGGATGAGGAAGAAGGCGGAGGAGTGGGGGAGACTAGCGCATGAGGCACTGTCACTGAATGGATCATCGTATTTGGACCTTGTAAAGTTGAAAAACAATGTATTTTTTCCCCAAAAGTGAAATCTCTGAGCTTCTGGTGGGAGCAAAGCTTGATATCTCCCTTGTCTTTCCAGATTTCGACTTCCATTGATGAACTTTGAATTTGGAGTAAAAGATACTGCATACATTTATATATGTATTTATGTGATCTAGTGTGACGAGCTTCTTGTGTTTGAATGTAACTGTGATCAAGAGTTTGAGTTTGGTTTTTTTTTTTTTTTTTTTTTAAATGTTTTGTGTGTGAAATTTGTCTATTGGAGGCAATCTGTTCACATTAAATAATGGGCCCATAGCTTCAATGTTATTTTAATTTTTCTTTTTTGGTCGAGGCCTAGAAGCTTCATGGATCACCTACATTTGTCATATATAAATATTTTTCTTTTAAAAAAGTTTAATTTCTTATAGAAAATGATAATATTTATAAGATATGACAACGGACACTAATGAATTCAAACGATTATGAAAAGTCTCAATTAAATAATAAAGTTCACAAGAAAAATATTAAAATTAAACTAAAAATCCAAAAATTGAAAATTTTAAATAAAAAATGGTAACAAAAAGTTGAAGATCATAAAATTCAAAAAAAAGGGGTAAATTTATTCTTTCAAAAATTTGTACTCTAAGACTCCGTTTATTTTGACGGAAAAGTAGAATTTTGGAATTAATTTTTCTTCGGAAAAGGTTTTCCAAGGAAATATAAATTCAGAGTGGGGTTTTCCATTGTTTGTTTCAAAGGAAAACTTAATTCCCCATTGTGATGTCTTCGTGTATGTTTAAAAGAAAAAATTTTACCTATCATTTTATATCTTTTTATTGGACAACATAAGCAATCATACAATATATATGAAGTAACAAAATAAAAATTTAACTATCAAAGCTGTATAAATTAGGAAAACTATTTCTTAGGTATTCTAAAATTTGAGTATTTATCATGCAAATATTCTGTCATTTTATTATATACAATGAGGTGTCATGAGATAAGAAATTTTATCACTTGTATATATATTGTGTTAAAATCTGGTGAATTTTCATTAAAATTCGATTAATTTCTTCCAAAAACTGATATGGTATAAATATCATATTATCAAAAGGTTGTCCACATTCTAACAAAAATTACTTATATATTATCAAAAAATGTGTCATGTTAGCATTTTCAAAAAAAAAATTTATTGCATTATGATATAGGATACATGTAGATTGTTGTTTTCATTTAAAATACACTAAATTTTAACAAAAGATACATGATTTATGAGAGAATTTTTAAACTTTAGGGTACATCATTGTATATTACTGAAATATCACAGTATCTATGTAATAAATGCTAAAATATTACCTAAATAATTTTATTTTATAATATTATGTAACAATTCAACTTGATTAAAGTTGTTCTGTTGCAACAATAATAAAGTAATATTGAAGCTGCTTTTATTATTTAGTCTAATTCTTGTTTGATGTTCACATTAAATGTTTTATAGTGCAGTCTGGTTTATTTTGATTCGATCTCAATTTGCATGATGATAACCGTGAAGGTTTTTGAGCCACTTAGAATCAAGACTTCTCCTATTTTAAAAGGGAATTCATTTTCCCTCATTTGAGGGAAAAGGTTTTCCGTCGGAAAACCTTTTCCGTGAGCTAATGACGGGCCAAATAAAGGAAAATGGGAAACCACTTCCTAGAATGTGGTTTTCCCTTGAAACAAACGGAGCCTATATATTTATTTTGTATAGTGAACTATAATGACATTTAAAAGAAAATTTTCAATCTAAAAATCATGAACAAGTTAAAGATATTTTATTTTGAAAAAAGTACGCTCTTTAAAAGTTCAATTAGGCACTTCATTTTTAATTTTAAAATAAAATGAAAGTTTGAAATAACCATTAGATTAACTTATAAAGGAATGAAACAAATATGAAAAAAGAATGAATAAATAAAATGAAATCATATATAATAGGGTTATTTATAATTTAGTATCCTAACGTTTTTAAAAATAATAAAAAGATTTTAACCTTTTGAAATTATTAAAAAAGCCTCTAAATTTTTATCATATTAATAAAAAGCCCCTCTACAGCGTTATAATATCATTTTTCATTAACAAAGTTGATATGACAATTTCTTTTTATTTAAACAAAAATTACCCTTCAATACTCTTATTCTGTTATTATTAGCACAAAATTTAAGATATTATAATATGTAAAAACTACCTATTTTTGCTTATTTTGTTCAAAAATACAGTTATTGAAGGGTATTTTTATTGTTTTACTATAATATTAGTAAAATAATAGTTGACATTTCAGCTTTGTCTACCAAAAATAACATTTTCATGTAGGAAAGTGAGACTTTTTATTAAAATGACAAAAACTTATGGGTACTTTCATTAATACGACAAAAACTCATGGATCTGTTAATTAATTTTAAAAAGTTAGGGCCTTTTTTATTAAAAGGAACATACCTAGTGCCTCAAGGGCTCCCGCCTACGCAGGGTCTGGGGGGGGGGGG
Source organism: Simmondsia chinensis (assembly GCA_018398585.1). Lineage (NCBI taxonomy): Eukaryota > Viridiplantae > Streptophyta > Magnoliopsida > Caryophyllales > Simmondsiaceae > Simmondsia > Simmondsia chinensis. Next base: position 286,046 of record JAGTTD010000001.1, on the reverse strand, counting down.
GGGGGGGAGGGTGAATGTACGCAGCCTTCCCCCTTCAGGGTGTTAACCTGAAGAGAGGCTGTTTCCCAGTGCCCCCAACCTGAGGGTGAAGACTTCCCAGAAGGTCACCCATCCTGGTACTACTCTCGCCCAAGTACGCTTAACTTCGGAGTTAGGGCCTTTTTTTATTATTTTTAAAAATATTATGGTATTAAAATATATAAATCCTATATAATATATAAACATATATTTGAAGTTGTCCCCTTCTCCCCCAAAATTTTTCTTGCACCTTCCCTTAAATTTTGGGTCCTTCAATATAGTTAAAATATTAAAGAAAAGATTATGCACTCTAGAGAAATAGAGTAAACTCAAAAATAAAACGAAATATTAAAAAAAAATGATGTATGATCACTAGAATTATATAGTCAAATACTATGTAAGACATGACTCTTTTAGGATGATGAAATATGAAAGAATAAATTATAACCATTATATTTAAATTAAGAAAATATTAGTTATTGACTTTAATGGAAAGTGTGAAAGTAATTTTATATTTATGCCTTTGATTTAGATCTAGTAGTTATAATTTACTCATATCATCTCTCACTACTCCTAAGAGTTATGTTATATATATATATGTATGTATGTATGTATGTACATGTATAGGCACACGCACCCAAACTAAATACTTACATTAAAGTTGGAATATATCTTCAATAACTAGATCTAAAATTAGAATAACTATATAACACAAGACACCAATTTTTTAATCGAAAAGATTTCATTTAAAGTAGTAATATACTATGAGTCATGATGTTGTACAAATTATACGTCTTGCTTGGTTATTTAAAAGTAGCATATGCAATCAAAATAAATGGCAAGGGGATATATGCCCTCCAACTGGTTGCATATCAGAAAAATTGACAGAGTATGAGAAGTAGAATTTTTCTAACAATTTCAAATACCTCTAAAACTCAAAAAAATTAATTAATTCTCCTAATTAAGTTTTAATTCATTTGTTTTTCTAACTCTCAACCCCCCCAAAAAAATATTGTACATATTAAACCTGTGACCTGATTTGACATGACTCATCTCATATCCTTACCGAGGACTGAAGCAAGTTAGAAATTTTATTTTCATCATATAAACAGATTTAACTCATGTAAATCCATCCATACCCTCTCTGAACTTATAGATTAGATCGGCACTTCCTAATTCATGGACCGCCTTTACTTTCATAATTGACACGCAGATCGTGCAGTTTTAATAAATTAACTGGCACGCTGTACACAATACATAAAAATTCAATTTTCTTTTTTTTTTTTTTTTTTTTTTTTTTTTGAACATAAACCAGAAAAATTCAAATTTCTTAATCGTGGAAAATTTGACAACTACATCACTGGGGATTCTCTTGCACTAAACACTTCTCTTTAATCAATTTAAAATATATATATAAAAAAAAAAGTAGGTCAATAATATACTGACACGATGCCCCAAATAAAGTATAAACAAATTCTGCCAATAATATACTTACACGATTACCATCTCCCCCTCTCTATAAAACTTTGGACTCCCCTCTCAATCTCACCCAAATCACACATCTTCAGTGTTAGAGAGAGAATCGATGGCGATCGGAGACCAGAAACCCCACGCGGTGGTGGTGCCATTTCCCGCGCAAGGTCATGTCAACCCCCTCCTCAAAGTCGCCAAGCTCCTCCACTCTCCCTTCTTCAACTTCCACATCTCCTTCGTTCACACTGAGTACAACTACCGCCGCCTCCTCCGCTCCCGCGGAGGCGATGCTCTCGCTGGCCTCCCTTCTTTCCGCTATGTTACCATCCCCGATGGTCTCCCCCATTCCGACGGCGACGCCACTCAGGACCTTCCCGCGATGTGGAACTCTGTGCTCACTAACTTCCTTGGGTTCTTCAAGGAGCTCCTCCACAAGCTTAACGCGGAGGCTGCTGATGGGAAACACCCGCCGGTGACGCATATAATAGGGGATTTTGCTATGCCCTTTACGGCGGAGGCAGGGAAGGAGCTGAACATACCGGTGGTAATATTCTGGAACGCGAGTGCCTGTGGGCTTCTGGGGTTTGCTCAGTTTCAGCCGCTGATTGACAGGGGCGTTGTCCCCTTAAAAGGTGCAATTTCAAAACCCTTTGCTTTGGTTTAGGTTTGGTTTTTGTTTTGGTTCGATCCGGCTAAGATTATGTTAAGTTTAGGTCCAACTTACGAGATTAACATATAAGCCCAAGTGGGGTTCCATCCTAAAACTAATCGGCAATAGGTGGAATAAGCCACTAGATTTATAAATAGATCTCTTCACTCCCACAACTCTAATATAGAATTCTACTAAATAAGCTCACACGTGGAATTCTCAACAGATTACGCCTGATCTGTTGTTTGAATGGCATAGAATGATCTTTAATTAAGTCTAAAATTAACCAGGAAACGACCCCATAAAAATTTGGTGCTATTTTCACCATGTTAAATCAGATCTGCAGGGTTGAACCATTTAGCATGTCTAAGATCTTCTATACATACCAGGTAAAGGATGATTTAGTTGCATAAATGACGAAGAAATAAATATATGATTGTCAATAGAATCATATCGTTAAAATAAACTAAGTTATTTACTCCATTGACATGATCTTTGTATGTATGTTGGGGTTTGTCTCTCTGTCTTTTTGTGTCTAAAAATAATCTTTAATTTGGTAAGTTTATCCAAATTGATTCTTCTTCTTTTTTTTTTTTTTTTTTTTAATATTCACTGGTACCTTATTTTGTAATAAAACTAGTTCTTCATCTAATAACTAAACTTAGGTAAAAGATTAACTTTATCATAAACTAGTAGATTATAGAATTAATTATGAGCCTTTATCCATCAGTTTAAACTTTTAAGACAGATGGTTCCTTCATCCACATAAATTGCAGTTTGTTATTTTATATAGCTTACCAGTTTCGTGGTGTTTTATGTAATTTTTCCATCCCTGATGTAATTTTTCCCAGCAGATCCCTGATGTGGTCTAGCTCTAGTTTATGCTGTGCATGAGGTTATAAGTTAGAATTCTATACCTCCCCTTCTAGTAGGTCGGTTTTTATGATGTAATTGGTTTAGTTGACATTTATATAATCATCTACTAACTATAGCACCATATTGCTATCCTTTTTCAAAATGACGTTTATCTTATGTTCATGTTGCATTTTTAGCAGATTCATACTTGACAGACGGCACTTTAGACACGGTGGTTGACTGGGCGCCAGAATCCATGAAAGGCATATGCTTGAAAGACATCCCAACTTTATTTAGGACTACGACTCTTGACGATATTGTTCTCAAATACTGTTTGGTAGCTGAAAAGACCACCTGTAAATCTGGCTGGCCCGTCATCTTCAACACCTTCGAGGCCCTAGAGCAAGATGTTCTCCGTGACCTGGCAGCCATCATTGATGGTCCTATGTACTGCCTTGGTCCCATGCAACTTATGCTAAACAAGGTCGGATTAGATGAGGAAACTAGGGCACTTGGGAATAGCTTGTGGAAAGAGGATGACTCTTGCCTCCAATGGCTCGATACCCAAAAACCTAAATCTGTTATTTACATAAGTTTCGGGTGTGTCACGACGATGTCAAAAGAAAAGCTAGATGAATTTGCGTGGGGCATAGCGAATAGCAAGCATCACTTTCTATGGATTATTAGGCCAGACATCGTTGGAGGTGACTCTACTGGTGTGCCACCTGAGTTTGTGGAGGAGACCAAAGACAGGGGAATGCTAGCTAGTTGGTGCAACCAAGAGAAGGTGTTGAGCCACCCTGCTACGGCAGCTTTCTTGACCCACGCGGGGTGGAACTCAACGCTTGAGAGTATCGGTGCTGGAATACCGATGATCTGTTGGCCATTCTTCGCAGAGCAGCAGACGAATTGTTGGTTTAGTTGCAACAAGTGGGGCGTAGGGATAGAGATTGATAATGATGTGAAGAGAGAGGTAGTGGAGGCACAAGTGAGGGAAATGATGGAGGGGGAGAAGGGGGAGGAGATGAGGAAGAAGGCGGAAGAGTGGGGAAGACTAGCACACGAGGCGGTGTCGTCAAATGGATCGTCGTATTTGGATCTTGTGAAGTTAAGAAATGATGTTCTTTTTCCCAAAAAATGAAATCTCAAAGCTGTTGTTGGAGTAGAGCTTCCAGTTTTGAACTCTCATCTATGAGTTTCAAATTCGGACGTGAAAGGTACTTTGGACCTCCATGTACGTATTTGTGTGGTCTAGCATAACGAGCTTCTATTTTAAGTTGTAACGGTGAGGAGTTTGAGTTCGTTCTTCTTCATACTTCGAAAGAATAAAATCATATTGCTTTTGCATTGTATAAGTTATTACTTGCTTTTCTCTTGTGCGTGAGCTTGTTACAATTTCTTGTACCAATAGGCTTGGGATTTGTAGAATAATCTCTACCATTGTTGATCTGCTTATGTAGTTTCCATTCCATAGCCTTTGTCTGCGAATCAAGCAAAACTTTAGCCGAATTAGCCCATTAATTGTGAAACGCCTCCTCATTTCGAGTTTTTTGACAAACAATAATAGAGTGATGCCTCTACCTAACAGTTGGGATCCTCGATATGTTTAGCTCCTCGAATGGCTTATAACCATTGGGTTATCCGACGATTTGGTGTAGGCCTCTTGATCCAAACTCTGATGTTATCAAGATTCTAGCATTATTGAGCAAAGCTGCGCTTTAGAGAAACATGGTCAATGCTTTATGACTAAATCAAACAAAGAGAGCTTGTCTCTATTTGCATCCCTCAATGAGATAAATTAAGTCTTGTTAGTAACGTATTATGAAGCAACTGTCCAGCGAAGATCTTAATTTGACGATATAAATCAAGATTTTAAACCTACGTGAACAGCCAGCTATTCTACTCAATGGCATTAACGACCATGAGCAAGCTCCTTGGTCGATTTAATGAAAAATTAACATGGCATAAAACCTCAATAAAATTTATGTTATTTATACGATAATAAGAAATCAAAATGCCAAAAACAAATGGGAAAACATGCTATGAAATAAATCTAAAAGAATACAAAAGAAAATCAAATTCGAAAAGGCGACAACTAAGCAGGCAATATAATTGTTGCCAAATGCTGTTTCTCAACGAAAACACAACCTAACTTAACCCAAATTTGACATTTCAAGTGGGGGTGGGGACTCATTTTCAATAATCAATAAAGAAAATGGACCAGAGTGTACGGACACCGTTACCTTACTCACCTTATATGAAAACAGGACTCGGTGGGGACTCTCTGGAAAGCAAGTGCCTGTGGGCTTTTTGGGTTTTCTCTGTTTCCACCATTTATTGATAGGGGCATTGTTTCTATGGGGTGTTTTTAGTCGAGATGAGTCCGAGCTCATTTGCTTGAGGCTTGACTCGTTTATTTTAAGCTCGGCTTGAAACTTGCCGATCTCGGAAACTATAAGCTCGAGCCCTGCTTGGTAAGCTCCAAACTTAGCATTCAGTTTAAGGCTTGTTTAAACTCAATCTAGGCTTATTTGAGTTTAGGCTTTACTCACTTAAGCTTGGACTCGGCTAATTTCAGCTCAAACGAACGAGTTGGGAGTCTTCTATTGTCGAATCTCGTACAACTCCTCCCAATGCTTGCTTTCATTTTTCAGTAATTGGGTTCATACTCGAGTTTTTATTGGAGTTTCAAGATGAGGGAGCTGCTCCTCAAACCTTTGCCAAAACCAATGCTTTTGCCACACTACATGAATCGAGTTTAGTGAAATTCCTTTGGTTTCAGGCAGAAGTAATGCGACAAATATTGTCATAATAACAAGCCAAGATGCATTGAAGAGGAAGGCCCCGTATATGAAGTCACAGAGCACTGCCAAGAATGTTTGGGATAGCACAAATGTTTTTGCAAGGTTCACCGTGATGCTATTGGCCGAAGCTTGAGGGGAAATATCTCGCTCACGTGAAGGGAACCCATGACCATCCAAATGCAGCTCCAAATATGCACATTAAAACCAGCATCTCTATCGCATGATTCTTCGTTGTTGGCTTTGTGCCATCAGTTCCAATCGTCAAAGCCCGTAGTAGAGCCATTCCCAACTTCATGGAAAACAGATTCCACATTTTTCAACGACAAACAAGTATAATGTGTATGTTTGGAGCTTGTATGGGAATCAAATTAAAGTTAGGTCGAGATCGTAAACATACCAATGAGACCAACATTTGTATGCCGCCTTGTAAGAAGAGTGTCCTGCGGCCAAATTTGTCAACGGTATAGATAATATGTTAATTGTACCCAAAATAATAGCGGCCATTAGAGCAGCATCATTGCCCGAGCCAAGTGATGCAAGAATGGCTGGGCTATAGAAGGCAACAATGAAAATCCCCGTAACTTGTTGGAAGAATGGAATGGCAACTGCCATAGTTAGATGTGGTCTATATTGCCTTTGGACTGCTGTGACGAAGGGATCTTCTTCTGCCGCCTTTGCCATCTCAGCTGCATTGATAAGGTGTGTTAACTCAGCATCCACATTGGATTCTCCACGGATTTTGATAAGCGTTTTCTTTGCTTCTTCTACCCTACCCCTCTCTATGAGGCTACTAGGAGACTGATATCATGAAGATGCCAATCATCATAATCGATCTCCATTGGTATTCTTGCCAACACCATTTACCAAAGCTCCTTCAGCCATTTCTTTTTCTTTCTTTATTTATTATAATTTCCTGCTATTTTTTAAATTCTTTTTCTCCTTTGTTTTATCGCTTAAATAAATTGTGAAATTATATAATAGATTATACTGAACGGAATAGAGTTGAAATAGTTATAGCCCGAAATTATATAATAAAACCACTAGTATGAGGTGTTAGTTGTCTTTGTTGGAAAAGCTAATTCAGGAACAAGACCAACTCAAAGGAAATTGGAATATTTTCTAAACTAAGTTATAATTCCTTACCTTCTGATCTATACTTTCTCCTGTCTTTCGCTTGTTTTCAAGTTGTAGTCCTTGTTTTCAATGAGTATCAATGGTCTAAAATGAAGGCCAAGGATACCTATATTTTGTCCAAATCATATTCTATGTTAGTATTTTTGGGCGAAAGTACATTGGATCACGATGAAGGATACCATATATTATCGTAAGCATGTTCCTAAGCGGCATTTTTTTTAGCAAAAGTTCCTCGGATTCCAACACAAGGTACCCAGATGAATCTCAAGGTATCTAAATGACAAAAGTTCCAAATAACGGGTGTTCATGAGTATTTTAAGTTACATGTTAAAAATCAAATTCTATTAAGTAACAACCTTGCACCATTTGAAGATTTTTTGCTGCATACATTGCTTTACCTTAGAAAAAAAATGAATTAAGAACTATATTAATTCTCTTAGAATGTCAAGAAATCTTAACTACAAAGTACAAAATTGCAATGACATAAGAGACAGAGATTGGAATGTAATAGGTTGTCGCAGTTTAGAAACAAAATACTTAACTCATGGCCATTTTATCACATTTAAATAAATTGCATACATTTAGCATTTTCCTTTGAACAACACAAAGCTTCTAAAGCTAGTAGGGCTCCTCTTTAACAAATCCACGCCAGTACCAATGATTCTTCCAAACGACATCCATGGAATCAAGGGGTATCCCTTTGGTTTCCGGCACGAAGAGGGCCACAAAAATGGTCATAATAGCGATCCAACCGGCATAAAAGAGGAAAGCACCGTACTTGAAGTGACAGAGCATTGTTAAGAACGTTTGTGATAGAACAAATGTGGTTGCAAAATTTACGGCAACGTTAATGCTGTACCCAGTCGGTCTAATTTTCAAGGGAAAGATTTCACTGGGAACGAGCCAGCTAAGAGGACCCCATGACCAGCCGAACCCAGCAGCATAGAGGCACATTAGCGCAAGCACCGCTATTGCTTTCTCTCTTGATAGGTGCTCTGTTGTAGTTGTTGCTAGAACCACTGCCACTGCCACCTTCATCATAATATACATATTATTCGAGAAGTCTCAAACTCAAGTTTATTAAACTTATTTACAGTATATAATGCAATGCTTTTTTATTGTATAATTGTAAGCTGCCCAATAGGTGCAACACCCTAATTAAATATAGCATCAAAACAAGTGGTAAGTAAAGTACCTGGCAAACAAGCATCTGGATGCCGCCTTGAAGGAACAAAAAGCGTCGCCCGAATCGGTCCACCATAAAGGTAGAGACTAGGATTGAACCCAGGTTAACCAAACCCAATATGATGGCTGCAATCAAGGCCGAGTCACTCCCAAACCCCACCGACTGGAACAACACCGGTGCATAGAACGCTATTATATTGATCCCCGTCACTTGTTGGAAGAACGGTATTAGTACTCCCATCACCAGGTGAGGCCTATATTGCCTCTCTAATACGGTCATGAACGGCTCCTCCTTTGCTGAACTGGCCACCTCGCTAGCCTTTACTATCTCAGCCAGCTCAGCTTCCACATCAGCAGACTCTCCTCGGATTTTGGCAAGCGAGCGCTTTGCTTTGTCCACTTGGCCGCGCTCCACGAGGCTGCTGGGGGTGTCAGGGATGAAGATGGCCCCAGTGGTCATGATGGCTGCGGGAACAACAGCTAGACCAAGGGAGAGGCGCCACCCCATGCGCAAACGCGCTGTTCCAAAGTTGATGCAGTTGGCGGCCACGACGCCGATGCCGATGAAGAACTGGAAGGCGGTGTTGAACGCGCCTCTCCATTTTGGTGGCGCCACCTCGGCTAGGTACACCGGTGTTGCCTACATTTTTAAAAATATTTAAATACTTATGTGACAAAATACTTAATTTTTTTAACATAGAACAACAACAACAACAAGCCCAGTGCCACCAAGGGCTTGCGCCATAATTTTTTTGACATATGTGACAAAATATTTGTGACATTTGATTTTTATGAAAGGATCCAAACAAGTTATAAGGAACAATAATTTTAGAAAAATATTACATCAACATAAAATTTGAAAATTTTATTTCCATAAATATTTTCTATGTTATTTATGTCAAATATCCTCATACTGTACTCATTATATCAATTTTATCCTTGTACTTTTAATTGTATCAATTTAATCTTTATACAATTCATATTGTGTCAATTTGGTTCTTAGAGTAAAAATTATGTTAAGTTTTTAATAAAATTTTTAATAATTCAGTTAACAATTGGATTAAATTGAGTCAATGAGTGGATTTGTAGTGTGTTACTTGCATCTAACGTGATTATCCCGTTAAAAATTACGTCAATAATTTAACTTGAATTTGACAAAAGGACTAAATTGACAAAATATGCATTACAAAAAAATTAAATTGACACAATTAAAAGTACATGGACTACGTTGATACAATGACAAAGTTACAGGGATATTTGATATAAATAACCCTATTTTTAGAAAATAGTGTGAAAAAATTATTAAAATACCATATATTTTTTTTTTTTCTGTAAAATTCTGATTTGTGTGTGTGTGTGTGTTAAGTATATAATTGGATACAATTTTTAGATACCTATTGTATTGTTCTCGTTCATAGACTTATGTACTGTATATTATTATATTATTATATATCATTAATACTCGTCGAATGCCATTACTATTGCTCAAAATTAAAAGCTCAGATCAAACTAAATTATATAATAAGGTTGGACTAGTTGCTATTTTGTCATAATATTAATTTTTAATGTTGACCCTTATACATTATTACTTAGTTTTTTTTTTGAACACTTATTACTACGTTTGTGATAAAATCTTTAAAAGTGTAAAAGTAATATTGTTGTCCATCTAATATTTGAATATTTATTATATTTAATTTATTCCCATTAAATTTAGACCGTCCCGCACCCTAATTAAGGAGATTAAACTTTAAGACCCACACTACATTATAATTTGAACTCTAATAATGTTTTAACTATCTAAATGGTGTATCAGGAGTCACCTGATTAGTAAAGCCAACTCCAAAACCGAGCAAAATACGGCCTAAGATGAGCATGCTAATATTTTCAGCGCCACTGTTGATGGCGGCACCAAGGAGGAAGGTGCAGCCACCGAGGACCATGGAGAACTTCCGGCCAAACTTGATGGTGACCGGGCTGGCCACCAGCGATGCAGCCAATCCGGCAATGTAGAGGGAGGATGTGAATGCCGTCAAGACTTGGCTGTCGTACACACAGTACATGTTTGTCTTGGCATCACTTCTCTTCTTTAGTATTCCTTTGAAAAATTTCTCCAAAAATGGCTCCATTGTCGTTACACCTCCTGTTTAAATACAAGAAAATAATTAATAATTTTCCTTTTTCTTATGTATATGTATATGTGTATATAACAGAGAGTTAGACTCATATTTTGAAACTGTGCAGGTGATTTTGGTTATCGATATACCAAAACTTGATTAGCATGGGTTATCAGTATACTCAATTATCAGTATATCAAAATCTCGAACCTACTCTAATTTTTGTTATTATTGTTATGTCTAGACTAAGACTAAGAAGCTAGTATATGAGGTCTACAAATGATCAGCTCGAATGAGATTTGCACTCTTAAAAAGAAATCAATATCTAATATTAATATCTTCTTTATTGTGAGGAAAAAAAATATATGAAAGATCCTAACTTTTGACTTAAAAATAGAAAAATTCCTTACAAATAAACTCAATGACGTCTTCACCTATCAATCTCTTAAAAACACTTTAACTCACTCCGTTACATTATTCATACTAGTAAAAATAATAACAAACCAACGGATTAAGAGTGAGTTTTGATTGGTCTACAAAAAATTAAAGACAATAGTTAAGTGTTTAATTTTATTTGTGAAATAGATAGGTTGTTATTTACTGCAAAATAAGGAAATTTTCTTACTCTATATCTTGATTATTTTACATAGAGTTTTGGGTAGTCTTGTATGCTAAATTCTTCATGTGAGTGTACAAAAATAACCAAAGTACATGGGCTATTAGAATTTGAAGTGGTGGTTGGTTGCTACGTTTACATCAATTTCCCATATTCGTATATAAAGTATGAGTAAGTTATAGCAATTAAATTGGATCTCACGTTCAATTAGTCACTCTACCTTGCTATTACCACCAAACTTAATTCTATATATGTTATAATAAAATACGTTGGATTAAGATTATAAATATATATATATATGTCAGAACAATATTGTAGCTTTTTAGGTAATATAATGGTTCTTGTTATTCATAAGTTACATTATTGTGCTGACAATGACGATGACAATTTTGACACTAACAGCATGCTGAATTTATGACGCTAGTATAGTAATAGTGCTCGTCAAAGGCAAAAGCTACATTTAACAATTCATGGAAAGAGAAGCCAAAGACAAGAAAATGACAACATGACAATAAATATTACCTAGCTCAGGGCATGGAATAAAAAAAAGACAACGTGACATTAAATAATCCAAATAAAAAAAAAGAGTAATATTTTGTCCAGTTACATATAAATAATGCAAAGATGTTGACGTAAGATGAGTAGTCAAAGAGTTTATGAAGCAATAGGCTATTAAAAGTTTAAATAGTCAAATTGGAAGAAATGAAATATAATTGCAACTTAAAATGGGCCTCACTTTTAATGTGTAACAAAGAGTTACGGGGCACGTTATACATAAAAAAAAAACTCTCTAACCGAACCATACGAACCTAGTCACTTTGTCACTGTCCCAACCTATTCTTCCCAAAGTCAGCTTCCAACGTGTTTGAGGCCACTTTGTATTTTGTGTTTAGCTTAGGGATATTTTTGTTATCTTTGCATTTATAGTTTTTGTATTGCCTATACTCTTCTTCACTACAATTTGCTGCTCATCCCCCATTTTCAAGAAATATAAACCTTAGAAATGCACTCGACTTTGATGGACTCCGAATTTCACCTTCGATTTAACATGTTTAATATCGTTTTTGTATTTTTTACAGCAGAAATCCAATGTTACATCAAGTACTATGATGTGCTAAGGAAAATAGCCAAAAAGAAGCAGCAAGATCCAATATTACTGGCGCAAGAGTTAGGTTATGAATCAAACGGTCCAGTTTCAAAGGCTTTGCCTTTAACTTTCTTTAACATATTTTCTCACCCACCATTGACTATATATATATAAATCGGGGTCCATTACAAAATATATTTAATGAAGAATTAATAATGTGTAACAACTCAGGACGCATAGTGCAAATCTCAATAATGATGTTATAAGTACGTAGATGACATCTCCGTAGCTTATATCTAACAGTCAGCACTGTGGCATACTTTTCTTGAATTGCTTTCGTAAATTTATTTATTTATTATTATTTTTTATAATTAATGATCGATTGAGATGCAAGGGTGAAGGATAATAACATGAAATATTCAAATTTAGAAGATTAAAATGCCAGTATCATTCATTAATATAAAAATCATCCACGAATAAGTCTTCATGATGTATCTCTAAAAATATCACGGCTTTAACAGTACTGTATGATTTCATTTCGGTTTGTTTTGTATGCTAACTAGCCTATTCGGACACTAAAAAAAAAAAAAATCTTAAATCACTTACTTTTTTCAGAAACTAAGAAAATTTTGAAATGTGTATTGAATGTAGAAATTGAATCCAACATTTCAGTAGGGAAGGGAAGAGGAAGCAAGGAACCTTGCTTGTACAGTATGGACAGTTATTATCATGTCATGGGGATGATCCTTATTCATTCATGAAACCCATGTCAACCCAGTTCTAAGCTCGCTTCACCAAAACTCAATGTTAATCCTTTGCAACTTGTCCAACACCTTTGTGCCCCAGTGGTTGGGGAGGCTTTAGACCATCCATGGGGGCCCAGGTTTGTAGGGTTGGCAATAGGGCAGAGCGGGTACGGAAGATACCTCTTTCATACCCGTACCCGCCACCCAAATTTATACCCATACTCGTCCCATTACTCGCCGCGGGTATGAAGTGGATACACATACTCACCCTGTTACCCGCGGGTATCCAAGGGGCATCCATTACCCGCCCCATATCCACCCTAACGTGGGTACAAAACGATTATCCATACTCGCCCGTATTAATTATTTAATACTATTTTAAAACATTAAATTATATATATTTTTTTAACATTAATAAACAATTTAGAAATTGAATTTAAACAAGCATTTTTTAATTTAAAAGTCAAGTAGATACAAAATGGAGCGGATATAATATTTGTAACGTGGGGCGGAGAGGATACAATACTATCCCTGGACCAGCCCCATACCTGTGGCGGGTACGGGACGAGTACACCCAACTCGTATCCGCTACCCGCCTCACTTATACCCATACCAACTCCAAACAGGCGGGTAGCCGGGGGTAATGGGTTACCTGCCTACTAATTTTTTTTAAAAGAAATCCTTCCAACTTAGGAATTTTACATAAATATTTTTGCCAAAGAGCCAAAAAGGAAAATTCAAAAAAAAAAAAAAAAAAAAAAAAACCTGCGGATGTATAAATGGACATTAATGGTGGTAAGAAGGCAATCTTGTTTAGTCATAGCAAAATCATGATTTCATACTGTTATGTCTCCTTTCATTTAAGGACCAAAATTACTATTATTAGGATAGAATTATAATTTTTAAAATAATTTTATTGTTCTTATTGTTTATAAATCGCATTAATATAACAACTCTTTAATTAACTAATTCAGCCAAAGAAAATGAACGACTCTAAAATTTTAACTATTTGATAGTCGAATTATCACAATTTGTAACTCTTAAGTATATATTTACATACTCTAGCATTTTTTTTTTTTTTTTTTTTTGTGTAATGCTAAGAAACACATATTTGCTGAGCCACCAATTGAGATTGTGAGAAGTTTTAATTGCTACACCAACCAGTTTCCTCTAAAGAAGTAACAAAGAAAAAGAAAAAGGATTATGGTACCTGAGATTCCGATATCATAACCGAAAATGAGGCCGCCGGAGGCAGCAACGATGCAGGTGATAACGACGGCAGCAGTGATCGGGCCACCGTGGTCGGCAACATCCCCGTTGACCGAAAAGCCCCCTATCGCCATCTTCTCCGACCTCTGTGTCAGTAAATAAGTGAGAGCAGAATTGCAGAGGAGGAAACGTTAAATATTGATGGTGGAAGAAGGGAGTGATTGACTGAACCTTATGAATTCCCAATTTTGTGACATCTACTTGTTTATCTTTTCCTATTTCGTTTTAAATAATGTTATTGTCGGGTTAAAATTATCGTTGTCAAAGTAATATCGTTATTTCTATGAAAATTTTGTAGATATTATACTCATAGCTATCCGTTGCACTGACATTAACAACTTTTATTTTAACAATAACTGCTCCTTTTTTTTTGGCTCTCTATTTCTTGTTTATTTTCAATCGGTATTTAATAGTTATACAAATATGTATAATTTAAAATAGGATTTTATTAATAAAAACTAGTATATTACTGAGTATGGTATAATTATTATGATCATAAAGGAATAAAAGCTATTAATTCTTACATTTTACTATCATACTGTAATTTATCAACCACCGCAAATCTCAGTACAAGTTTGTGTAAAAGACTATAAGATAATGTTGAAATGAAAATATATTTAGATAAGGAAAATGTTAAACTTATTTATTTATCTAATGTACTTATAAATAATAAGAAAAATCAATAGATTATAAAAGATAATAATTAATAAATTAATTTTTATAAACTAAATTTAGATAAGGAAAATGTTAAACTTATTTATTTATCTAATGTACTTATAAATAATAAGAAAAATCAATAGTTTAGTGTAGGGGTTAAGCCACTCTATTTGAGCGTGAGATATTAGGTTTGAAACTTGTATCCCCCCTACCCTTTATTTTAGTGGCCCTTATCAGTGCAATTTTATTACACTCTCAACTTGTAGAAAGGATTTTAAGCTAAACTTGCATTCATTAGAGAACTAATACAGAATGTTGACAAAGCAGGGACTAGAATAATATAATTATATACAGAATTAGAGATGGGGGAAGTAGAAGAATGGTAGCTGAAAGTCACGAGCTCAATATCTGTACCATCCTCTTTCAGCTAATTCTTCACTTTTGATGATTATATATAATACTTCAAATATGGCTCATAAAATTCAAACCATTATAAAGTTAAAAAGATTTGAGGATTGAGGATAGAGTTATTTTAATTTGACTTATGGGTGGATCCACTTTGTTTCTAACACGTTTAAAATGTGATTTACAATTGAGCTTATTTACTCCTATAAGGTTGTACCCTTTTAATAGTTAGGTTAATTGTGCAAAAGATAATAAAAATACAACAATAACAGTCCCAATGCCACAGGGGCTTCCGCTTGCGCAGGGTCTGGGGGGTAGGATGTACAACAACAACAACAATAAAAATACAGATAGTGTTAATGCTAGAAACATATTCTTATCATTGAGGGAGTTGGGTTGTCAATGGTTTGCTTTGGTGTTGAGGCGCCACGGAGGCTTAAGGTGTATGAATTTTACGTAACTACGTGAAAAATGTAATTTACATCTTATATTGGTGTTGAGTATCAATCAATATATAATACATATATATATATAGGTCAGAGATCAGAGGAGAAAATAACAAATATTGGATCTAAATTAATAAAATCTAAGCCATTGACTTTAACAAGAGGTGTAAAAATAATTTTGAAATCTTGGCCTTTAATTTAGATCCAATAGTTATTATTTTCTCCTCTCATCTCCCGCACTCTCACAAGAGTCATTCCCTATATATAAAATAGGTCTTGCGATCCTTGCAAGTCCAACTTCGTTTCCCAGCCCGATATCCAATCTGCAGGACAAACCTCACAAATCTTTGATTAAAGGATGAATACATATTTTGATCCTCAAGTTTCTATTTTAGTCTCACATATCAATTTTCAACTATTTTGATATGGTTATCAGTATGTCCTTAATTTGGAATCAAACTAGGAACTTCAATTTACCACCAAAATCATATCAGAAACCTTAGGCCCTAAAATCTCAAATCTACCACTATTAGATTTTGATGTAGCTGTTAGACTACTTACTTCTCAAACATGAGGTCTTTAGTTGAAAATTTATTTCTTCCCTTCCCCCGAATTTTTTTTTTTTTTGGATCAACTCCCTTTCGCAGATGTTAATGGCCGTTCTTAAAGTGGTGTTATGCCTTCTTATCTTGTAAAAAAAAAAAATGCTACTCTAACACTCAATTTCAGGTGACTCTTCAATAAATGAATATCATAGATTAAGACCAGGATCCCATTAACTGGGGGCACTGGAAAACAGCCTCTTTTTAGGTTAACACCTTGAAGGGGGAAGGCTGCGTACATCCGCCACCCCTAGACCCTACGTAGGCGGGAGCTCTTGAAGCACTGGGTATGTTCCTTCATAGATTAAGACAGATTCTACCGAGAAGCATTTATGCAAACTGGAAAAACAGTCACAATATATATATATATATATATATATATATATATGGAAAAGCTTGGACGCCAGCAAAAAACAAGATTCATGTGCAAACTCGTGTCCATGTCCAAGGTATAAAGGAGAAAAAAAAAACTCAGCCCTTTACACTCGTCGAACTCTAATAGAAGAAGACCTACCCGCGTATCGAAACCGCCACTATGAGCCACAGATAGATCATGACATGGCGATAACAATAACAATACTAAGCTTACCAAAGGCACAAGATGAAAGATACAACAGTGAAGTTTCACTTCTTCAACAAGCTGCGGGAGAAAATCTTCTTGCAATGAGGGTTGGTGCGTAGCATTGTGTGAGGCCTCACTGCTGCCACTAATGAATCGTGAAGCGCACCCTGCAAAGGGAGAATGCACATGTGAAGAATAAGATACAATAGCAAGCATGTGACCCATGAGCAAGACCAAAAATCGTGGAAATGCAGTCATTCAATCCCATGGAGGGCCTGAATTGCCTATATTTTCACCTGTGGGGCTTCCTATATGTGGAGTTTGGTTTTATTCTGAAATGGGTCATTGTCCATGAAGTAGAAAATCGGCCTACGTTTTAGGGGGGTTAGGTGCATAGCGCCCGGAAAATTTTTGGAACTTGTTTTGAGCCCAAGCCCATTTGATGGTGTTTTTCAGACACATTAGGGTTTTGTGTGGTTTTATAAATTCCTACTTGAGAGCTTGTGAAGTGGAATATGAGGAAAGGGGGGTTCTTTTGTACTCTTCCAAAAGATATTAACAAATTTCTACAACTACAAGGACATAGACACAATTGGCTAAACCACATAAAATTATGCATCTTGTTTTCTTTTTTCACGGTTAACTTTTCGTTGTTTTTCCATTTCATTTCATAACATTCAAATGGGAAGCATACTTCTTATTTTACAGAAATAACCCAGATGAGAGAGGCGGGATCCCTACTCTCAAGCTTGCAATTTCTTCAATTCTTGGTAAGCAATGTTCGACGAGAGGAGATTTTAAACTAGATGCTCTCATCTTGGGCCATGAATCTTGATAGTATTTTTAGACCAAACCCTCATCCGCCTCAAGCTTGTATATCCACCAACAAGGATTCATGTAACAAGGCTTTTTGTTGTTGTTGTAAGTATGCACATATAAAAACATTTCCATGAGGATAAGCATATGAATGACAAGAGAAAGGTGCGCATGAGCAAACCTTAGTGACTTCAAGTGCTGATTGAATGACATAGTTGGCGAAAGGATGCTGCAAAAGCTGATCAAAATGTTCAACCGACAGCAATTCATACACAATCCTTGGCCGGCTCTCTTCTATGCACTTGAGACATCTTTCAACCACATGGCTACTGAACTTCTGCATTGAGAGCTGCATGTAATTCCCCTCAAACTGAGACACCAGCTTGCTTGACGTAGATGGATCTTTTAGCTCTATGAGGTACTGGACTACATAATTTCTGAAAGACAAGTACCCAAATACAAAAAAGAAAAATCTTCAGTATCAGAAAGCAATGTCAATGATATTGTCATCCTAGCACTAACAATACAGATCACATATTAGAGACCAAAGCAGCTCTTCAACAAAGATAATATTCTCCTTATTATATCTGCTCTTCAAGAAATCTGAGAGATCAGTATGCTTCTTCAGGATGAATATGCTCTTGCAGATGGCCAGTCAAAACCCCAGGTAACCCAAGTAATCACTTGAGGCCTCCTATTTTTTAGGGATCTCTTTTGAAAATTAGTTATATTCTAAGTTTGATTTTACTGCATATCACCATTTATAATGGAAGAAATAACAATCAATATTAATATATTATAAATGTATAAATGCATATATAATCAAAATGACCCGCATATTAGTTGAAATTATAACATAAAGCAGATTACTCAAGGTGTAAATAAATTTTCCTGGATACCTTCTTTACTAAAAAAGAGCCCACTGATCAAAACTTATTTTGGACTCCAAAAATCTCGGGAATGGGCCTGTTTGGCCAGTCAATAACTACATTTTCCCCTCACACAATCAGGCAGCAGCCTTCCACTCCGAAAGTAAACCTTGATGTATAAACAACCGTTAATTTATATTGGAATAAACGACCATAATTCAACAAGACGTGAAGATTATCGACCGAAAGATAATCAGATAAACACTTGCCAACGACTTTTCTTTAACACTAATTCAGGCGAAGAACCCATGCATCATATTGCAGAAGCTGATAGTCATGTGTATGCACAGCAAAGAGAAAACGCATAAGAACTTCTTAATATATGATATGTTGTAGACTCTAACTTGTTCGACAGGAAGATGTGCATATATCAAAATGAAATGGTCACATAATTAGCTCTAACTTCCTTCACACAGCAGTACCGCAAACATATCCTAATCTAGAAGTGTAAGTATTTGTACCAGCAAACGAGACTAGGCTTAACATTTTAACCATCTTGGTTGGTCTTTTATCAAGCTTCTAGGTAGAAACTGTCACACCCTTTGGTGTCCTTTGTTGTATTTGTTTTCCATTTCATTATGATTCTAAGAGACTGTACATATTCACATGAATAAACCATGTATAGAAATTGGCTAAGTTAGACTAGAATACAAGGATTATCCACCTATTATTGTTGAATAGTTTACATTTGGATAAGTTATCCGAGTTTGGTAAGGTGCTCCTGTCATGGGCTTTTACACCAACAGTATTTGTTTGATGTTTTGAATGCTGTTCTCAAGCACCTTAAAAGAATCTCATTGTTCATTGTGCCATTTAACTTTCAGTATTTTGTTAAGCACAACTCACACTGTTCATATTTTCATCAAGTCTTTTAAATTGCTTCCAAGTTTCCTTTTCATTTTTATCTTTTATCCAAACAAAAGATAGGACTAAAAAAAGTTTTGTACTCCTCATTGCATGTTTATCATTCAGAAAGGCTTGCCTTCTCCCTATGAGCACTGTGTTCTCCTAAGATTCCTTTAAAATCTGGTTCTAATTGATTTGCAATGATGACTACTAATTATCTAAGGAAAAAAAACAAAGAGAGAAGAATTCCTAGCTTAGCAAAGTGGAAATTAAATAAATGGTTACATAATAGCAAATATAATTTGTTACCCAAAAGGATCTTGAGCCAGGTGGACGCCATATGAAGAAATTTCGGCAACCAAATTCTGTTGTTGTTCCCCCTTTGAATGAGCAATGCATCGTTGAAGAACACAACATCCATGCCGATGGGTCGCAATCTCAACACAAAACTTGGCAGCAGCATCAAAAATAAACTGGCATGAAGGAATAGAAGAGAACAATGAATCGCTGAAAAGGAACAGATGGAGATTCTGAGTTATTGACGTTTGCCATGCTGTAAGGAGTAATCAAATGGTTTCCTCGCACTACTTCAAATAATCCACAAATACTTTCTGTATAACACTAAAATCTTGGAGCCTTTCCCTTCGTTGCTATTACCCAAATGCATATCATGATCACCCACCATTTTCTTCGATTTCTCTTACCTTAAACAAAAAGAAGGATTCAACTAGTTCTTTATCAAAGTGGAAATCCCAACTCAATATTGGAAAAAAGATGTGTCAGTAGAATATAGTAGTATACAAGCTTAGTTCATGGCATATTCTTGTTCGCTTACTAAGTTCTGTTGCCAATCAAAAAGGAAAAAATGAACGAATAACTGTATCCTAGCCATGTGGGTGAAAGTTGACCTCAGTCTACATATTTTATCGCGCCAGTGAACCACTGCACAAAGTACTCAAAACCGTGCATAAAAGTTGCATATGAAGGCATAGATGTTACACTATGCTCATTCCTAGAATGCATATCTAAGGAAGCAGCAGTAAGAATGGATAGCCAAAAATACAGGTACCTTATTATCTTCACAACTGAGGCATTGCAAGCAACGTTGAACCACATGATTCCCATTCGGATCCTTAATAAGATCAAGAAAACCTGGTTCAAGAGCTTGTATAACTAACGAAATTTGCCTCCGGGTTTTGAGAGTCTCAATTAATTTCTGTACCACACGTGTACTGAAACCACAAAAAATTTGATTCAGAGCACAACATTTAAAAACTGCAAGGGAAAAGAATGAAAAATATTTTAAGCTGCATATAAGACAAAAGTACCCATGTGTGTCCAAGGAAACTTTGACCAGTTGCCCATGATCACGAGTAACCATCTGAACAATCTTCATTCTCTGCTCTTCGTTGCAAACATCTAATAATTTCTGAATAAGATAATTTCCAAATGGGTTCATCATAAGCTCAACAATATGGTCAATTATTTCACTAAATATCAACTGCACATCTTCATAGGATCCTTCATCAAACTTCTTCTGCAAGGACCGACAACCATGCTGATCCTTTGCCATAGGATATATGCTGTCTTGAACTCCAGCCAAAGAGTTACATGTTTGTTGCAACAACATTGGATAATAACTTAGCAAGCTTCTAAAATCCCCAGAAATGTTGTCCTGCTGCAATTGACCGTTATGTTCCAAGGACCTATCGCGAATGTTTTGCATTGTATTCCAACTAAGGCAGCGTTTGTTCCGACCCCTTGAAAGATCATTCATGGGAATAGCACTACCTAAGCTATTTTCTTGAATGATAAAGGTGTCATCGCGGTCATAAGTCTCAGGTTGTCTAGTCTTTTTCATCAAAACAACAGATTGGGCGGGTCCCCTGGTCTTTTCCCTCACTGAATCATATAGAACACTTTCCATACCAAAAGCTTGCTTAGAATGCAGTGTTTGGGACGCTTTTATCAAATTCAAGACACCCGTTTTTTCATTGAAATTCATTCCACATTCCTGTAGTGCTACCTCATTCAGATATGGAGACGGTGATTTTGAAACTTCATTATTGGTTTTCACATCCATTATACGCGGTTGTAAGGGTGGGTTAGCAAAATGAGTCCCATATTTCCGAAGCGAAATTTCATCAACATAACAATCTTTTCCTCTCTGATGCATATTTCCATCACTGTAACACTCATTTATTTGCCGCATTGGGATCCTAATACCACAATACTCATTCCCTCGTTGGTTCATCTCGTTGAACAGGAGTCCATTTGACTGACTTTGAGCAACAAAGTGTCCCACTGAATCATCGACATTACATCCTCTTTGCCCTAATCCAAACTTCATTCCATCATCAACACCCATGTTAAGCCCATAGACAGGGGTCTGAAAACCCCGGTTTGGCAAAAAATCATTGGTAAGACCATCAAAACACCCGAGATTCTCACCGTTGATGGAGCCAAAGTTAGCTAAATTACGATCACTTATCCTAAAAACACTCGGGTCTTTCTCAAATTGCCTAACATCAGAATAAACATTAGTCCTATTGCCAATACACATGCCCTCAAACTCTCTGGCTAGACCAAGCACATCCCCCAAAAACTCATTGTTCTTGCCTCTATACCAACAATCATTTACGCTCGAGTTCATCAAAACTCGATCTAATTTATGGGTTTCGGGGGTTTGATTGGCAACTCGATCAAAATCAAAAGAGGCCAATGATGACGACCCACGATCGGATACACAAAACCCACCACCATTACAACATGGGTCCACGTTAGTCACACTCTTTAGCATCTGGGGATCAAAATGATGCTGATGATTCGACGTAAAATGCAGAATTTCATCCAGAAACGGACCTAATTCTCTCTCGACATGAATCCTCTCTTCGCTCATCCTTACACCAATAAGAACACTAAAAGTACAACAGAGAAAAAAACTAAAACCTAAACAAACATAGACACCCAGAACAAGAATCAAACGGCAAATGGCAAATAGATATAGTGAGTGAGATGATACAGCATCAAACATACATGGGTCTCATTTTCAGTCCATTTGAAACTCATTTGGTGGGGTTTTGGGAGAATTCAAAAAGGAAAAGAAAGGCAAAAAAGGGAGAGAAAGGGTTTTGGATTGTCACTAAGAAGGAGGCTCGCAGGCTCACGCCATTAAAATGAAGGGGAGAGAAAGAGGAGAGAGAGGGACGTACATACATTCGCACAATCAGGACTCACCTCAGCAGCGGGATGGGAAGAAGTGGGGTCGTGCCTGGGCCCATTTCTATATTAAATTCCATTAAATTCTATTAAATATTGATATTTAAAATAGAATAATATTATTATTACGGTAAAAAATATAATAATTAATTTAAAAATAACTTAATTATATGTCAATTACAAAAAAATAATTTAACTATATTTTTCAACTAAAAAATAACCCAACTTTTACTTTTCTACTAAAAATAACTAAACTCTAAAATTTTAATTTAAAAAATGGTGGTTGGGTATGGCAATTAATATAACGCTCCGATAATATATTTTTCTTCTATGTATTTTGGTTTGGCTAGGTTTTTTTGTCCACCTAGCCAAATCAAAAATATGTAGAAGAAAAATATGTTGTCGGAGTATTATACCACTCAGCCACCATTTCGGCATTTTTAAAGTCAAAATTTTAGAGTTTAGTTATATTTTAATAGAAAAGTAAGAGTTAGGTTATTTTTCAGTTAGGTATTAGGTTATTTTTCAGTTAGGTAATAGAGTTGGATTATTTTTTGATAAAAAAAATTAGAGATGTGCTATTTTTTGATTATGTGATATAGTTAGATTATTTTTTGATACATTAAAATATAGTTAGGTTATTTTAAAATTAATTGTTGGTAAAAAAATATTATTATCAGAGATTTTATACGACTTAGAATAAATAATAAGTATAATTTTTTTAAAATTACTATAATATTAACATTTTTGTCGTAACAATAGAAATATCCTTGAAGTATGGTATAAAATTCGACTTTAAAATAATATTATTTAATTAACAATAAAATTTATAATCTATGTACAATGAGGTTTGGAGATTTATTATTTAGATATTTTGATATCTTAATAAATATAATGAAATATAAAAAGTTTTAAAAATTTTATCAACTACATATCCTATACGACACATGATTATACTAATATTTCGATAACAACTTGCAAGATTACAACAAAAAATATGTTTGTATATATATTATTGAAATATTTTAGTCAATAGCTTTCTAACAAAAAAAATTTTATATTTCGGTAGAAGACCGGTGATTGAAGAAAATTTTAAATTCCATCATATATTAAATATTATCATATCTAAATAATAAAAAAATTAAAGCATATATTACCTTAGAATAAATTCTTAATATAATATTATATAAGGTATCTTAGAATTAGTTTTGACTGATTCATAGAAGATGAAAAGGCTCTAGTTAGAGACTATAAAGGAAGGTTATAGATTGGGTGCTTTAAAGTTTCGAGTCCTCATTTTTAATTCCAGAAGCAGCCATTATAAACCATTAAATTAAAAAGAACAATGAAATATGATTTTAAAAAATTTTAATCGAAGGTGATAATTTAGTTATTATTTTCGTCCAAAAATTTTTTTTAATTATTATCACATAAATTGATATGATTGTTTTGAATTTATTTTTTTTAAATTTTAAACTCGTCACAAATTTCTACTTCGCTCAAATTAACTCTTTTTTAACAAAACAAAGCCTGAAGGCTAGAGACTATCATTCAAACTAGTTTATATTACTTTAAATCTGAGTAAAATTCGATTAACATTACTATCCTTGAAATGGTGTATGATGTGAAATAGAGCAATTTTCAATTAATAATGTGGCACATTATGTTCTACAATACACGAGGATATTTATAATGTTATTTATATATTATCGGGGTTAAGACTATTTTATCAAATAAATTATGTTTTAGTATAAAAAGAGGATATGAACGATGGGTTCATTAAAAAATTTATTTTCGAATTTGAAAGTTCATTTTGGGTGAGGGGATTTTGTTATAATATAAGTAGAGATTAAAGGTCTTTTGCTAGGTTTTGTTAGAGAAAAGTTGACTGCATTTGTTGTGCAAGTGAGAGGAATAGTATCAAACTTTGAACAAATTGTTAACTGCATTGCAACCACCTCTCCTTAATCCTCTCCCACGCCACAATTTTCTGCAATTTTCTGTTCACAGCCGCCCAAATATGCTAATCGGTTATCTGGTTAACCAATTTAGTGTCACCCATAAACCGTAACCACTCAAAAGTAACCAGATTTTTTAACGATTCAGTAACAAGATGCTTCTTCAAACTCAATAACAGAGATTTTTAGTTCGGTGTTCTCGGTTTTGGTTTGGTATTTTCGGGTTCGGGTTTTGGTGAACAATCCTAATTTACACAGTTAGTTATTGTATTTGTAAGTTTGTTTAAAATTGTTTGTTATGTTTTCTTGTATTTGAAATAGTTTGTTTAATTTTATTTTTTTACACGATCAAATTACTCACATTAGATAATATATCAGTTCTCTCTCTCTCTCTCACACGCGATCCTTTCTCTCTCTCTCTGACAACCCAACGGGTACTGAGCAGCGCCTCACCCCTACCCCTACCCCCTACCCCTGAGCAACGGCACATTGTCCCCTCGCCGACGCCGATGACCTCTTCCACAGGCGGCACAAACGAGACGGCGACACCGCAACGCCACCGCCATCAACACCCAGTCCCTCCCTCTAGCCCTCTCCCCGCACACGACCCCTGCCCTACCCGGCCTCCAGGTAAGGAACCCACCACAAAGCCGGTCCATGACCCCCACCACCACCACCGTCATCTCTCCTCTTGATCCCTGACCACCACCACCACCCCCCCTGACCAACTCTCTCCCTCTCTCCCCCTTGACCACCAGCGCCTCCCTCCCTTGACCTTCACCACAACCACCTAAACGCTGCAACCTGACAACCACCAACACCCCCAACCGCTCCTCCTGATCACCACCATCGCCACCACCAGCCCCTGACCACCACCATCTCACGGCCACCGATACCGCAGCTACTACAGCCTCCCTTCAAGGCACGCAGCCGGCCGGTATCAGGTAAGCATTAGCCGGCCGGCCCCAGGTTAGACTCTTCTTCCTCATAACTATACACTAAATTCATTAGTTCCTAGTGATTTCTATTTGATTTCCCCCTTTCTCCTTGTTCTTAGTGATCGTTGATAGTGCTTCTGCTGTGCCCACATTGCTCTTGTATCTTGTGATTGTATGCGTGTCTAACTATCTATATATTATAGTACCTATTCTTTGATTATTTATTTATTTTTTATTCTTATTTGTTATTTATCTATTTACTTATTATACATCATCCTTTTTTTTTTAATCATTGCTTATTATCTTACTTGTCCCTTGCTAGTGTACGAATTTTGCTAGTGTATTTATTAGCGCCTGTTCACAGCTAGTGTACGAACTTTGCTAGTTATGGAGCTCAAAACTTAAGGTCATCTTCAAATGGGTTGGGGAAGGGGTGGAATAAACGCAGCGAGGGGAGCTTGAGAATAGGGACATTAAATATTGGCACACTAAGGAGAAAGAGCTTCGAGGTGGCTCAAATGATGTTGAGGAGAAGGATCAATATACTGTGCCTGCAAGAGACTAAATTGGTGGGTACAAAAGCAAGAGATGTGTTAAGTTATAAATTGTGGTACTCGTGCCAAGCTAGGGGGAGAAATGCAGTGGGTATTATTATGGATAGTCACCTTAGAGACAAAGTAGTAGGGGTGACTAGAATTAGCGATAGGATCATTAGTATCAAGTTGGCCTTAGATGGGGAGATACTGAACGTCATAAGTGCCTATGCACCGCAGGTTGGGCTGACAGTGCTGGAGAAGGCTAGATTTTGGGAAGACCTAGACCTGTCATACCCCAAAGCGAAAAAGTTGTGATTAGGGGTGACTTTAATGGGCATGTGGGAGGGAGCAATTAAGGGTATGCACCCCACGAAGGAGGATTTGGCTTTGGAACGAGAAATGAGGAGGGTAAGGCATTATTAGACTTCGCCGTCACTTATGAGTTAACAGTGACCAACACCTTCTTCAAAAAGCGAGAGGACCACATCGTCGCGTATCGGAACGGTGGAGCGAAGACCCAAATTGACTACATATTACTAAGGAAGACGATCTAAAAAGATTGCAAGGACTGCAAGGTTATCCCTGGGGAGGACCTCTCAACACTACACAAAGTTGTGTGCGCTGTGATCAAGGTCAAGAGAAGGGGCAAGAAAGCCTCCAAAGCGCCATTGAGGCGCACACGCTGGAGGGACCTAAAAGGGGAAAAGTCAATAGCATTTAAGGAAAGAGTAGAGGCAGAGCTTATAGGGGACTGCGAGGGAGATTTAAACCTCGTGTGGAGCCAAGTTACCCAAAAGTTGAGAGATGTAGCACATGAAGTCCTAGGAGTATCAAAGGGAGGAGCAGCAACCAACAGGGAGTCGTGGTGGTGGAGCAGGGAGGTCCAGGAAAATATTGAGGCCAAGCGACGCTGCTTTAAGGAATGGGATCAAAGTGGAAATAAAGACAAGAAACAACAATATAAACAGGGGAAGAAGGAAGCAAAGGTAGAAGTACGGGACGCACAATCTAAAGCCTTTGATGAGTTTTACAAAAGGTTGGACACATCTGAGGGGGCTGGGGACATCTATAGAATTACAAAAGCAAGGGAAAGGAGGACTAGAGACTTGGACCAAGTAAGGTGCATAAAGGGGGCGGATGGACAAGTGCTCATGGACGAGCAACAAATTAAAGCTAGGTGGAAATCCTACTTCCATGAGCTGTACAACGAAGAGGGGGATACAGTTGCACCTATAGGGGAGCTACAAGTAAAGATGGAGCCGAAGGCCCACAACTACTGCACCAAAATTAGATCCGAGGAGGTCAGGGAAGCATTAAAGAAGATGGGCAGAGATAAAGCAGTAGGCCCAGACGAAATACCCATTGAGGCATGGAAATGCACTGGGGAAGTGGGCATCAGATGGTTGACCAAATTATTTAACCAAATTATCCGAGGGGAAAAAATGCCCGATGAATGGCGGAAGAGTACACTGGTTCCTATCTACAAGAACAAGGGCGATATTTAGAGTTGTGCCAACTACAGAGGAATTAAACTGATGAGCCACACTCCGGAGCTTTAGGAGCGAGTAATAGAAAGAAGGCTTCCGCAACAAGCAAGGGTATCAGAAAACCAATTCGGATTTATGCCAGGCAGGTCTACCATAGAAGTCATTCATCTCCTGAGAAGGGCTATAGAATACTACAGGGACAGACAAACGGACCTTCATATGGTTTTCATTGACTTAGAGAAGGCATATGATAGAGTACCAAGAGAGGTCCTATAGAGGGCCGTAGAGGGGAAAGGCATTCACGAGCCTTATATACGAGTCATCAAGGACATGTACGAAGACGCCCAGACCATTGTGCGTACAACAGAAGGGGAGACAGATGCTTTCCCAATTACAGTGGGAGTCCACCAAGGATCGGCCCTCAGTCCTTTTCTGCTCATTCTGGTTATGGACGAGCTCACCAGGCACATCCAGGAAGACGTGCCTTAGTGCATGCTTTTCACGGATGATATAGTCCTGGTGGGAGAATCTAGGGAGGAGGTGAATGAGAAACTAGACCTCTGGAGGATGACCTTAGAATCAAAGGGTCTAAGATAGGGTACATAGAATTCAAGTTCGGCTCCTCCAACTTGCCAAGAACAGAAACTATTAAGATTGGATCAGAGTGCATACAACAAAAGGCATGCTTTAAATACTTGGGTTCCATGGTTCAACAAGATGGAGAAGTGGACGCAGATGTCAACAACAGGATTAAGAAGGGATGGCATAAATGGAGGATGGGCTCGGTAGTATTGTGCGATGGGAAGTTCCCGTTAAAGTTAAAGGGTAAGTATTACATGACAGTAGTGAGACCAGCTATGACCTACGGAGCAGAGTGCTGGCCAGTAAAATGTCAACACAAGCAAAGGATGAAAGTGGAGGAGATGAGAATATTAAGATGGATGTGTGGACACACAATATTGGACAGGATTAGAAATGAAGTCATAAGAAGTAAATTAGGCGTCGCCCCGATAGAAAACAAGTTGAGGGAGCAACGATTATGGTGGTTTGGGCATGTTAGGAGGAGACCCACAAAAGCCCTGGTCAGGAGATGCGAGCAACTCCATATTACAGATAAAGGGGGAGAGGACGGCCAAAGAAGAGCTGGATGGAGTCAATTCGACGAGACCTCCCATATCTCAACCTGAGTGAGGAGATGGCTCTACATAGAACTCAGTGGAGAATTAGTATAGGTGTACCAGATGTAGCAGTGTAGCAGCATCCCACTATAGCGGGCTCATTTTGATAACACGAGGATGCATGGCCATGGTTTCGGCTTGAATTGCTTGGTGCTCCCACAGCTGAATGGAGTCAACTCCACAAATGCACATGGAGGAAGAAGCAGCCAAATCAAGAGTTGATTAGATACGCACCCAGGAATGCGAACGTCCACCTACAAGGACACCTATTCCTACACTGAAGACAAAGAAATTAAGGAAGAATTCTATGAAGACAAGTGGACAGGACCTTGCCTACCCCAACCTAAGTGAAGAGGCGACCCTATTTTGAGTTTAGGGATACCTATTATAGCTGTGTAGGAGTATTTACGCATCAGTAGGCTATCTCAGGCTAGTTTGTAGACACGCAGTGCGGGTGCGTATAGGACGCTTAGGACTCCTATGATGTACTCTTTACCCTATTTCACTCCACTCTCCACGATACTCGCTGCACCCTCTCACACACTCTCTCTAATTCTCCCTCTCTTTCTCTATCTTCTCTCTTTATCTATCTCTCTTGCTCTCGCTCTCTCTATATCCCCCTACCTCTCCCCCTCTTTTCCTCCCATGCCTCGTATGCTTTGTTCACATGCGCATACATATATGCATACATGCTTGCTTGCTTACTTACATACATACATACATGCACACATACTTATTGATTATGTGTTTATATGCCTGCTTGCTATTTGTTGTTCTCCCTTTCTCTTTTCTCCTATTCTTTTTCATTAGGGATGAGTGATTGTACACCTGCGGGTATACTACGCACTCACCCAAATTGGTTCAGATTTTCAGGTTGGAGGTCCTCGGAAATAGTCTCCCATTAGGGTCTCACCTTGATGGGGTAAGACTGCGTACATCTTACCCCTCCCAGACCCTAAGCGAGCGGAAGCCCTTGAGGCACTGGGTATGTTGTTGTTGTTGTAGATAATATATGAGGTGTTGGTTTTAACATCATGTGAGATAAGAAAGTTAAAAAAATAGAGAAAATAACATAAAATAAAGTATTTACTTCTTCACTGCTATTTGTAAGTTTGTTTCTCTTTTTTTTATTTAAAATAATCCATCATATTTATTTTTCAACAGAGTTGATAATTGCTTTTTTTTTTTTTTTTTTTGGGTCCAAGAGTTGATAATTGCTCATACTATATAAACGGTGAAATATTAGTTTAAATTTTACATTGCGTGGATCACTACACAAAATTAAAAAGAAAAAAAAACAAAAATATGATGTCTAATTGGGGTTACATAAGTATTAAATTTTATATATGTATTTTTCAATTTTTTTTATTTCATGTGCGACAATACGTGAGATTAAATTAATATTTTATATATTATAGGCAATCGATTTAAAGATTAATTTTGATAAAAAAAAAAAGGGACAAAATATTTTAAATAAATAAAAATGAGAAATCAATTTAACTAAGTTTAAGAATATTAGAGGATTTTAGAGTTAATAACTTTTTTTTTTCCAAAAAAATTTCTCTCTCATGTGGTAGCATATAATGAGTCGGTTCTGAAAATAATACTTAAAAATAAAAAAATAAAAAAAATAATGCTGGAAAAAAAATATTTCCAAATCTACTGTTGAACCACGTTTATAAAACGCGACTTTAATAAACCGCGTCAAAAAAACGTGTTTAAACTTCTCATAAAATGCGTCCTAAAAACGCGGTTATATTAATAAAACCGCATCTTAGGAACGCGGTTATAACTAAATAACCGCATCCTTAAGACACGGTTTATATCTTATAGACCCGCATCTTAATGACGCGGTTTTTTTGGGATCTAAAACCCTACTCATTCACGTGTGCTCTCTCCCCTGCTCTCACTGTCTCTTTGCCTCTTTCTCGTTAATCTACCACCGGTCTCGTCGTCCGCCGTCTTTCTTTTTCTTATACACCGGAGATCTTTCAAGTACCATTATTGGAGTTATTTGACCTCCTCTTAAGATGTTGGAGCTTCATCAAGAGAGACATGAGTTTAATATGATAATTATCATAAATTGCGGCATAATGGAAACTATAAGCGAACAAAAAGTAAAGAATTGCGGCATAATGGTAAGTATAAGTGGAAAAAAGGGGGATTTTAGATCCCTGACGGTAAACCGCGCTTTGTGAACGCAGTTCACAACTAAAGCGCGTTTAATAAACCGTGTTTAGTTAACGCGGTTTATTCTAAATTAAACCGCGTTTATGTGATCCGGTTTTTTTGAAATTTAAACGCGTCTTGTTGACGTGGTTCAACAGTAGATATGAAAATATTTTTTTTTCAACATTATTTTTTTAATTTTTTTATTTTTTAGCATTATTTTCGGAACCGACTCGCACATAATGGCCCCATGTGGCATAAAAAAGATAATTCATTGTTTACTTAACGTGGATAACTAAAATTTAAAATCATTTTAAGTAGCAAAAGTTAAACATAATCAATTTGAATAAATTTATAAAATATTAGTAAGGCAAAAAGCCGCAGCTACTAATGGCTAATTCATTCAATGGTTAGATGGTATTGACTTAACTCCATTTTCCAATGTCTATGCTTTATACATCCTTTATCATGTAATCTTCACCATTTTTGCTAAACATGTACTGTTCCACATATTTAGAATCAACACACACAACAGTAATTTTAAATCGAACCTATAAAAAATAACTTTACGATCTTAGAATATGAGAAAGGAATCCTTGTACACATTTGTGGGGCAAAAGGACAGATGAAATGGGTTCAATTATTACAAAGAATAGGTAAGTCATACTTGTAAGTTAGGGGATATTTGGTCAACAAAGTAGACAAAGTTATGGGGCTAAGTAGTCTGCTATTAATAATTGTGTTCCAGTTTTGGTTACACCTACAATTATGCGTTTTAGGTCTCTATTAATGCCCTCTTTTAGCCTGCCACGTGTAACTCTTGCTTCTCTTTCTTGTGTTTTCCTTCTCACAACTACTCTATCTTTCCCGACATTGCCTACATTTTCCTGTGGATGTCTGGGCATATGATGCGGAACTGAAGTGCAAACTCCGTGTTGAATACATCGTAATTAGAAATTTTGAAAATATATCAACGATTTAAAAAGAAAATTAGGATTTTTATATTTCATATGAAATTAGAATGAAGGAAACAATCGGTCACTATGGACTATTTATAAGAAAAACTAATAAAATCATAAAATATGGAATTATACAAAAGTCACAGTAAAAGTCGCATAACACAAAAGTGGTCCCCAAAACATATGTGGAGGCTGAATTTGAGCAAATATTGGTAGGGTAGTAACAAAGTGATTAGGTTTACCTAGATGGGTGGAGCTTTATTTTGATAGTAATGGAGCTTATAGTTGTTAATGGATCAAAAGTTATAGTCATTTTAAATCATCATTGTGGATTAATGTTTCTGACTTATCCATTCAAGTTTTTCGGGGTGCAATTGAACTTGCCACTTTTCCTACATCAACATAACTTTATTGCTAATTTTCTTTTTCGCATGCTCTATGCCGCGGACCAGTTTTTCAGGTTGGGGGTCCTCAGAAACAGCCTCTCTACCCTGAAGAGGGAAGGCTGCGTACATCTACCCCCTAGACTCTACTTTTACGGGAGCCCTTGCAGGCGCTGGATTTGTTATTGTTGTTTTTGTTTCTTTTTCGATAATTAAGAGTCCTAATTTTATAAGCACCAAATGCGACGACAAAGAGTAATAGAAATCAAAGATCAAGTGAGTTAAACTACATGGTTTTGTAAAGTTACATTAGACAAATGAATGGAAAATGTTACTCTTCACTTGCGACTTTGCGTGATATGTTGCTCCCTAAGTATAGATGCTTTCGATGCACCCGCGATTTCTTCTGTACTATATAGAAAGTTTTCACACCATATTCGGATTCCGGATGCTCCATAACATGTCTCTGTGATTGAATTTGTCCAACAATCTTATTCTTTTTTATTCCAACTCAATTTATTAGAGTAAAGAATAGTGATACCCATGGTTGTTAAAATCGCGATTTAAATCGCAAAATCGTACGATTCTATGATTTTACTTTGCCCCAACGATCCAAATCTATTAAAAAATCGTACTCAAGTAGAATCGTGGTAGAATCGTAGCAAAATCGGTAGAATCATATCAGAATCGGTAGAATTGTAAGTAGAATTGCGATTCTACCCGATTCTAAAGACTTGTGCTCACGTGCAAAAGTCACGATTTTAATGTGTTTTTCTGCATTTTTGTATAATATATTAAGCTCTAACTTTCTATATTAATCTCATCTTTGATTTTATATTTTCTATTAACTATTGAAGTAAAAATCTACTATTAATTGTACACTTGAGGAGGTTTTACTGTTTTAGTACTGAAATTGAGAGTGTAATCGTCGCCTCAAGTGATATGGAAGGTTTGGTTGGAGATGATACTACCATTGGGGATGATTCTCTCAATGATGGTGGAAATACAAACACTAGTATTACAAATGATATTGACGACAGTAACTTTGATTTTTGCTATGAATTTGATGGTGCTATGAGTTAAGAGACTTGAGCGTATGTTTTATGTTAGAACGACGTTACTCTTTTTCCTACCTTTAGGTTTCCAATGTATTGTGAAACTATTGTCTTGTGAACTTTTTGATGTTCTTTATCATATATTTGAGAATTGTTATGCTAATTTTGTCAATATAAATAATTTACTTATACAAAAAGTAGAATCTTACGATTCTACGATTGCGATTCTACTGACCCCTCATCAATTCTACGTAGAATCCCGATTTTGACAACTTTGGTGATACCTAACTTTGACGTTGATAGGACTCATTTTATAATATTCAATCCCTACAATATTTTGTTTTTATGATTTATTACAAAATGTCATTCAATCCCAGTTGTAGACAGACAAATACAAGTTTTTCTTTAGGTCGTATTTATGTTATGTTCTCAAAAGTCATGTAAAAAAAGTTTGTTTTTCTTAGTAATTGGTTTGTATTCAAAGCGTGAGTGATACTCAATGATAAGGAAGGCTTGTCGAAAGCCGACCACAATTGAAACAAATATGATGGTAGTATTACTGTTGGCTCAATACGTGGTAATATGTTTGGTCCAACAATATAGGAATCGGGAAGCGAAAGAATTTGATTTAACAACTTGTACAATTGATGAAACTAAAATTTCCTATGTAAATTTTCTTTTTCCTCTGTTTTGTTTATACACATTGCTACACTTAACATATAAAGTATATGCCAATATCTATATATGTATAATGTAATACGTAACACCCACCACCTTTGCCGATAGATGAAGGAAAGAAAAATAAACCCTTTCTTGTTTAGCAATCCCCATTTATTTGAATCTTTCAAGTCTACCTATATTATATTATTTAGGTAAGCAAATACCAATTTTAGTAATGATACAAGTCTCAAGAAGGAAAGCCCATCTCACGAAGTTACTTAATCCAAAATCCATAAGACTGTGGATTGATTGTTATAGCTCACTAGAACCTTAAAATTTTGAATTTACCCGGCTATTCAATTCTGTTCATCCAACCAATCTGATCCACTTTGCCAACCTAAATTCTTAAAATAAAGTATAAGCACATAAAAATAATGACCCATAATCCCACTTTGCTTCTTTTATATTTTACAATACTTGGCTGATAACAACTTACAGCTGACCCTAAACAGGCTCTGCAAAAGCCTTACAACTAATATGCAAATTGTTATGCAGATTTCTCTGCCGTCTTGGCTCCTTTTTAAGTAGAACCCCCAAAAAATTAAAAAAAAGAAAGAAGCTGAACCGCATCAATCACTTCATTGACAATTCCACACTGATCACAGCAAATACCCAGAGTTTCTTATAAACATACAACCCCAGATTAGCCACCTAAGATAAGATATACCAGACCAAACTGATAGCTGCAAGATTGGATTTGTCCAAGAAAACTTTACCCATAAATCAATAATAGTGACAGATAAAATCATTGGTTTTTATAAGCAATAAAGTTAGATCGTAGCGAGTTTAAACCAAGGCAATACTACTTTCACCACCGGGAGGCTTGCGAACGCCCGTGTAATAGTCTCGTGATTCTACCTTTCCTTCAGCAAAGATGTTGCTGCCACTAATCTCTCGTAGCTTGGCTCCGCTCAAGGATTTCTCAGCAGCTTTTGAAGGAGCATCTTCATCGAAGATATTATTTCCGGACAAATGAGCCAGTTTCTGATCTGGGATTTTCTTTGCGGTTTTTGTTACCATGTCGCTGCTTGATTCTTGAAATGCAGTTGGTCTTGCTGGGGCTGGTCGAGGAACGATTTCAGGAGGTGGGGCGAATATGTTATGACCACTGAGCTCCTTGGACTTTGCGTTTGAAAGCTGCTTCTTTAACTTGGTCTCGTCTGCGCTATCCAAGTTGCCACTTAGTTCACGTTGCTTTGCCACCTCTGGCAACGTTGTAGGTTTCTTTGGTGAAATACTCTCGTCAGGGGCAAATGAGATTTGACTCATTCCGGTGAGGGTTTGCTGAAAGTTCAAGAATTAAGCGATAAAGAAAAACCCAATCAACTTTCACTTATTCTTAACCAACGCATAATCAAAGATTCAAAACAGAAGTCCTCAATACAATTTGCTCTTAAATCCATGAACTACAAATATGGCATTCTCCACTGAGAGAAGGAAACTAAGTATGTTTGCTTCAATCTTTGAAGATTATTTTTTTAGAAGTCAGCAGCAATTTACTTTGTTGAGATCATTTACAATAATGCTAACTGATAAAATGAAATAATCAAGAAAATTACGAATTTGAACCTCCCTAACAGTAGATCTAAATTGCATAAAGTGAGGCTCCAGACAAATTTGTCATTGAATCAATGATATACCTGGTACATACGCAGTCCAGTTTTGCTATTTGGAGTTGGGTTTGCACCTTCAGATTCATGAAGATCGGTTTCTTCTTCAGCTGCAAAAATGCCACTGCCTGTCATCTCCTTTAACTTATGACCAGAGCAAGGTTTCCTGGAAGTCCACATAGATAGCATTTCAGAATACTTGGATGAAGAATTCAGAAGTTCATAAGAACATTACAATCAAATCCGTTCAGCATTCTGTATAAGTCAGGATATAATTTATCACTCTATTTCAGCTTCAACATGATATTTGTTTCAGATGAATATCATTTCTGAACATAGTTCAATGGCTCTGGAACATGCTTGATGGAAACAAATAGAAAGAGACAACAAAAACAAGAGCACTTAACATAGAATCTGACAAGGAGACATAAAGAATAATGAAAAGATGGTTTGCATTTCAACACAAAATCAGTAACACAAAGCTCAATTCTGTCACAATTAGAAGCAAACACCTTGCCCAACTGACAACCTCTTGCAAGACCAGCTTTTAACAACCATTCTGATACCAATAATCATAGAACATTCAATGCTTCCCAACTCACAACAAACTAGCAATACATAGAAGAGAACAACATATACACGCTTTTTGCAAATTCACATCAGAGCAGCAAAGGAATAACCTAAAATGGTAAAGCTGTACCGCTTTCTCTAAGCAGGGAGATAGAACTGGTCAAATATGGCATGATACAATAATATGATAACAACAACAACAACAAACCCAGTGCCTTCAAGGGCTCCCGCATAAGCAGGGTCTGGGGGGTAGATGTACGCAGCCTTCCCCCTTCAAGGGAATACCCTGAAGAGAGGCTGTTTCCGAGGACCCCCAATACAAACACAAAATAAAGATAGTGAATTTGCACCAAAGTTTTTAAAGTCCAGATAAAGTTTAATATATTTTATAAAGGTGAAGAAAGGCGTTAAGAGCCATTTCTAAGAAAGAAGCAATCAAAAGCATTTTACATTTAGGGAAGGGACTATAACATTCAAGCCC
Organism: Simmondsia chinensis; assembly: GCA_018398585.1. Classification (NCBI taxonomy): domain Eukaryota; kingdom Viridiplantae; phylum Streptophyta; class Magnoliopsida; order Caryophyllales; family Simmondsiaceae; genus Simmondsia; species Simmondsia chinensis. Next base: position 249,570 of record JAGTTD010000001.1, on the reverse strand, counting down.
GAGCCATTTTCAAGTTGAGGCAACATAGTCATCACTACACCAACCTTTAGAAAAGCATATAATAGATATAACTATATGTGTTATAGCCTACATTGACATGAGACAATTTAAATGCTATTTGATAAGATTAATTTAAAAATTTATTATATACATTTACAAATATGTTATGCATTTACTATTACTATCAATCGTAAAAGAATAGCGTTGGCACGTTTGTAAGTTTGGAGACTTGCAAGCACTAAAAGGTCATATATTGAACAGGTGAGGTTTTGGTTCAAGGGTTCCAGACTCATTCATTAGGTTCGTGTCACCCCTTTCAGAAACCATAATATAACAAAAACACAAACACAACATAACAGGATCTAACACCCATTATGGTGACATTTGAAATGAAACCAACTTAGATTAAAAAAAAAAAAAAAAAGACTGAATGCAGAACTCTATTTCCCTGTGAACTCCATGATCGTCAAAATATTTATCGACTAACCGATCAAACGCATCACATCCATAATCGTTTAGAAATCAGGGGACATGAAAAAACAAATTAAAAAAAAAGGAAGCTTTTTTACTTACCTCCAATAATAAACATAAGATCTCAACTGATAAACTAACGAACGATAATTCAAATCAGAAAATGATCAATAAGACAGTAAGTAAAGTGAAAAAAGAAGCCGTTTTTTTTACAAATTAGAATAAAAAAAACGATATGAATTGCTCAAGCAGCACCTTTTAAGCAAAGTCTCCACCTCCTCGTCTGTCACTTGCCCTCCAAACACCACTTTACTGATCCCATCTGACGGCTATTTTAAAACAACAAAATGCAACCCAAAAATGAACAATCCTCACTCATCAGAGCCGTAAAAAAGTTCGAACCAAACCCATTACAAAAAGAACAGAGAAAGAGAAGCTACCAAGATGTTACGAACGGGACGAGCGACTGGGGTGTCTGCCGGCGGAATCTCCGACCACGTAAGCAGATCTGCGGTGGATGTGTGAGTCTTTCTCACCGGCGTACTTCTCTGTTCCATACTTCCGAATCAAACAAACCCAAAAGCAATCAAATGCACCAAACACAAATACAACAAACACAGTACAGAGACGACGAAGCAGGCAAAAAAGATGGGGGATAGTCTAGAATCGTGTTTCTTCAACAGTGAAGAGAGAGAGAACTGAGGATTCTAAGTTTTCTCTCTCCACAAAAAGGAATAGAAAGGGGGAAGAGAGAGAAGATGCGGGAGGGGGAGAAATGACGAGAATACCCTTGAAGCGTGGTTTAAAATAGTTGGATGCAGATATGCAACCGTCCACTGTACGTTACTCCATTATTTTAAATTCTTTTCCGCCTTCCCTAGTCGTTTGTTATTGATGGTGTTTACCGGCAGGTGTCATTCGTTTTGAGGAGTATCAACCGGTTGTCTAGGGACCGTTCCAAATGGCCCCTTCTGTTTACCCTCACCTAATTCAAAATTTTACGTTCGTCACCTAATTAAAAATTTGACTTTGGAGGCAATACTATTTGTTTTTTTTTTTTTTTAAATTTGTGAGAATATAGTATTAAAAATAATTAATACTCTTAAAATAAAAGTCCTCTCATATATTTATAGAGTTTACACAGAACCTCAAGGCTAAGCCTAATGTGCCTAGTCTATACAATTGTAGCACATTACTAATATAGCCCACTATACATTATACATTATAGTCTAACATCCCCCCTCAACCGAAGTAGGGAATAAACGAAGGTAAAGGTTGTGTCTGAATAGAAGAAAGAGTTGTCGTGGCAGATTCTTGGTGAAGATGTCAGCTGCCTGTTGTGAAGAAGAAATGTGTAGAACTTGAACAAGTCCCTTGTGGACGCGCTTTCGTACGAAATGAAGTCGATCTCAATATGCTTGGTTCGGGCGTGCTGCACGGGGTTGGTGGACATGTACATGGCCGAGACATTATCGCAATAAAGCAAGGTAGCCCAGGGAAGAAGAAGACCAAGCTCACCAAGTAGAGAGTGAAGCCAACAACACTCAAAGACGGCATTTGCAACCGCTCCGTACTCGGCCTCTGCACTGAAGCGCGAAACTGTCGGCTAACGTTTCGAAGACTAGGAAAGAAGATTTCCACCCAAAAAAACACAAAAACCAGATATAGAGCGACGAGTATCAGGACAACCAGCCCAGTCGGCATCAGAGTACGCAACTAGTTGACCCACACGAGAATGGGAAATAGTAAACCCAAAAGCGATGGTGCCCTTGATGTACCTGAGAATGCGTTTAACAGCCATCCAATGAGGCAAACGCGGAACATGCATAAACAGACATACTTGTTGCACAGCATAAGAGATGTCGGGACGAGTGAAGGTAAGATACTGAAGAGCACCAACTGTAGAGCGATATAAGGTAGGATCAGTCATGGGATCACCATCTTCCAGTGAAAGTTTAGATTTGGAATCCGTAGGGGTTGCAACTGACTTGCAAGACAGCATGTTGGTCTTATCAAGTAGGTCATGAACATACTTGGACTGAGATAAGAAAAGACCGTTGGAGGAGTGCGAGACTGGGATGCCAAGAAAATAATTAAGCCGTCCCAAATCTATCATATCGAACTTAGAGCGTAGAGAGTGCAATATAGCTTGAAGAAGTGCAGTAGAGAATGTAGTAAGAACTATATCATCAACATAAACTAATAGTATAGCCATATCATTGCCACAACGTAAGACAAATAGAGATGAATCAAACTTACAGTCGGTGAAGTCAAGCGTGAGGAGAAAAGTAGCGAAGCGAGTGTACCATGCTCGAGATGCCTGCTTAAGACCATAAAGGGACTTGTGTAATTTGTAAACATGATCAGGAAATTGAGGATTGATGAAACTTGGAGGTTGTTTTATATGGACCTCTTCATTAAGAAAACCATTCAAAAAGGCATTTTTAACTTCAAGCTGGTGAATGGGCCACTGTCGAGATGTAGCGAGAGCGAGGACAGTACGGACTGTGGCGGGTTTGACAACAAGACTAAATGTTTCACCATAATCAATGCCATATCTTTGTGTGAAGCCTTGTGCAACCAAGCAAGCTTTGTAACGTTCTACTTCACCTGTAGAAGTTTGCTTAACAGGAAAAACCTATTTAGAGCCTACAACGTTATCATGAGAAGGGGGAGGAACAAGATCCCATGTCTGATTACGAATAAAAGCATTGTGCTCATCTTGCATGGCATTCTTCCAATTTTCATCCGTAAGAGCCTGCTTATAGGAGAAAGGTACCTCCGGCAATGTATTATGAGCAAGCATAGAAGGTCGAATAAGAGGTTTAACAATACCAGCTTTGGAACGTGTGACCATAGGATGATGAGATCGGGGCGAGAGATCGCGAGGCTTAGAGATCTCGGTTGGCTCAACCGAGACAGCCGGTGACATGGGCAGTGATGGTGGGCCGGGCAGTGGCGAAGTAACGGGCTGCGGTGGAGCCACGACTGCTAGTTGCGGGGCACCTGCGCTAGGGGACCCAGCTGCGGCTGAGTCATCCCAGGAGGCGGTGCGGGCATGCTGCCTGTGAAAGGGGAGGCATGAAGAGGTGATGCAAACACTTGATGAAGACGACTCATCATAGATTGAGAGAAAGTACCCAACCAAGCGAAAGGAAAATCTGTTTCATCAAATACAACATGCCTCGAAATGATGACTTTGTTAGTAGAAAGATCTAAGCATTTGTACCTCTTATGGTTTGGTGGATAGCCCAGGAAAACACATAAAGTGGACCGAGGTGCAAGTTTATGTGGAACAGTAGCAGTCAAATTAGGATAGCAGGTACTTCCAAAAACACGAAAGTGAGCATAATCAACCTTTTTGTTAATATAAGCATTGATATGGGATCTTTTTCTTAATAGCAGTAGAGGGTAATAAGTTGATAATATGAGTAACAATAGAAACAGCCTCAACCCAATACTCCAAAGGCATACAAGCTTGAAAAAGGAGAGATCGCATCATATTACCAATAGTTCTGTGCATACGTCCAGCTTTCCCATTTTGTTGGGATGTATGAGGGCACGAGACCCGACTAAGCATACCCCGTTGTATAAAAAGGGCATTAAAATCACGATTAATATATTCAGTCCCATTGTCACACTGAAACTGTTTGATTTCCACACCAAATTGATTTAAGGTACGCGCACGGAATTGAATAAAACAAATCAAACACATCTGATTTAGAACGCATTGGGTAAATCAGCACAAAATGAGAATAATCATCCAAAAATAATAAATAATAATTATAACCACTGAAACTAAGAATAGGTGATGTCCATACATCAAAGTGAACAATGTCAAAAGGATGCATAGTACTAGAAATAGACTTCTGAAAAGGTAAACGACTATGCTTGCATAGTTGGCAAGCATGACACAAACTAGACTCTAAAGGACTGGAACAAGAAATAAATTTTTGCTTTACTAAGGATGACAAAACCGGATCCCATGGATGGCCTAAGCGACGATGCCAAAGAGAAGAGGAGACTCGTGAAGCGACGAACGATGTAGTGATGGTAGGTGATCCTGGTACTATAAAAAGAGGTCCCGGACTGACACAGCGGATGATAGTTGACTTCAGTTTAGGATCCTTGACAGTAAAACCAAAAGAGTCAAATTCAAGGAGACAATTGTTGTCTGAACAAAATTGACGAAAAGAAAGTAAATTTTTAGAAAGACCAAGAACAAAAAGAACTTTGTTTAAAACAAAGCGACCTACAGGAGTAGATATGAAACATGATCCAATACCAGAGATAGAAAGACAAGCACCATTACCAACTAAAATTTTATCAGACCCGGTGTATGGAGACAAGGACGTTAGGATACCTGGATTATTTGTCATGTGGGAGGAGGCCCCGCTATCCATGACCTAAGAGGGATCAAGAGTAGGGGTGAAATAATATTGTGGAGAGTACTGACTCACATCAAAACCTGGATAGAAGCCATAGTCAGTGGTATAAACATTATTTGCAGGATGAAATTGTGGATTATAAACGTTACCACCCGAGGGAGCAGAACCAAAAGGAGGAGGGCGATATTGCGTGTTAAACTGCAGAATAAAGGGCATGCCCTTGAAATTTGGAGCCCACATATTTTGTATCCACTGATTACCATAACCGCGACTGTTTCTACCTTTTCCACGACCATTACCACGACCACGACCACGACCGTTACCACAGCCATTACCATGCTGATTTCCATAACCCGGCTACTGTTGTTGAGCAGTAAAGGCTGCCTCCTGATTGGTTGATTGCGGCTGGGGTGGCGGCGGTATGGCCGGTTTGACTGAGACCGGTGGAGGGGTCGGTTTCGCATCCGAGGCCCCGGCTGCAAGAAGAACAGATGAAGAGCTTGCATTGGCATGCTTAAGACGAGAGTCCGCATTCATCAACATAGAACGGCCTCGATAAAGGATGGGAAGGGAGCACAGGACGTAATAGATGTACAAACAACACTGTAATCCTTTTCATCAGAAAGACCATTCACAGCAGCGAGAACCATATCAACATCAGTAATAGAGGCATTGACAGACTTGAGATTATGAGCCAAAGATTTAATCTTTGTGAGATAGGTTAACATGGAGAGATTGCCTTTCTTAATATTAGTTAATTCACGCTTAAATTACAATTGACGTGATTGTGCAAAATCAATAAAAAGACGGGTGATAGAAACCCAAAGCGATGCAGCAGTGACATCATCATCAGTACCACACATAGCACGAGCAAGATCGGGAGAGATAGTACCAAATATCCAGGAAATAAGAAGATTATCAACATGTCTCCAATAGAGATAGTGGGGATCTGATGTAGCCGGTTGAGAGGAGGTGCCATCAAGGTGATCATCCACAGCATAACCTTTACAGGCAGAAAGAAAGGACCGGCGCCAAACTAGTTATATAGATGGATCGTTCAGATCTAGGGTTGAGGAAATTTGATGGCGAATATTTGAGATGCTAAACAGTGTGGGGAGCGAAGGACCACCGGCGGGAGGGGGCGGCACCGTCTCATGGGGAGCGGTGGTAGAGGAGGTTGTGTCTGCCATGGGGACGGCAGCGTTCTGTTGGTGTTGTTCTGGTTGAGTTCCGGTGGTTGAGGTATTGGAGATCTGGTGGTGTTGTTCTGGTGGCGGCAGCGTTCTGGTTGTTCTGGTGGCGTTGTTCTGGACGTTGAGGTATTGGAGATCTGGTGGTGTTGTTCTGGTGGTGCTGTTGTTGGCGGCGACGACGATGAGTTGTCTTGTTGTTACCCGGTGATGCAATGAAGCGGGAGGAGGAGAAGTCTACGTTGGGTGACGTTGAATGTTGGTGGTTCTGGGTGTTGGTGGCGGGCAGCGGCGGCATTGAAGATGGAAGATGAAAAGGCTAGGGTTTCCCTTATTTTTATGAGATAGTTAGGGTTAGCTCTGATACCATGTGGGAATATAGTATTGGAAATAATTGGTACTCCTAGAATAGGAGCCCTCTCATATATTTATAGAGTTTACACAGAACCTCAAGGCTAAGTCTAATGGGCCTAGTCCATACAGTTGTAGCCCATTACTAATATAGCCCACTATACATTATACATTATAGTCTAACAATTGCATTAACTTGGAAGCCAACTGACATCAAGAACTATGGTCTTGTATGATGCGGAATAATTTAATTTATGTGTTAACTTTTTAAAAAATAGATATAAAGTTTTTAAAAAATAGATATAAAGTGTGTAGTTGTTAATGTGAAAATAAAATTTCTTTGCGAGTTAGCTAAAACCAAAAAAAAAAAAAAAAATTTAAAACTTATCTAGATAGAGTTATATAACTTACTCCGTACATTTTAAAAGGAATGCAAATAATTAACACTCCCTATATTCTATCAACTTCTTGATAATCAAACAAGAAGTTAAACTCAAAATTTTCATTAATTTGTATTTCTTGCATTTTTTTTTTTTTTTTAAACACCACAATGCCCGCAGGCTAAAATTATATTCCATGAACGTCAAAAGATACAACATCCAACAAGGGAAGGGGAACAGTGATCCACCATTCATGATTACATTTGCCAGAGAAGTGGCCCTTAGCAACAAAATGGGCCACCCTATTACATAATCTAGGGCACCATATAAAGGACGAAGCGGAAAAATAAACAACCAAGGATGAAATATATTCGACGGTAGCATGGATTTCCCACGGGCAAGAACAACGAGCAGAAAGCGCATCAATGAGAATTTTGCTATCACATTCGAAGACGATGCGGCGCCAACCTTGAGACTGAGCGCAACAACAGGCCGCCCTCAGAGCAAGGGCTTCTGCAACAAGAGGGGAAGATGCCTGGAAGGAACCACACCAACCCCCGATCAACCCACCAGAAGAGTCTCTAGCAACAACAGCAGCCGCCGCCATGACATCTTTAGATTTTCAAGCAGCGTCGGAGTTGACCTTAACAAACCCGTCCGAAGGCCGAGACCACTGAACCGGAGTCGGAGGACCAACCGAACCGGATGAAGCCGGGGAAGACGGAAGGTCTAGAAACTCCAAAGATCCTCGCAAAGCATCTTGAGCAATTCTCTGAGGTTCCTTGGATATGCCTTGAAAAACATAAGAATTACTGTTCTTCTAAAGTTCCCAACAAAGAAAAGCAACAAAACTAGGCCTTTTTTTACATAAGGAAAAATCGTTACACACATGATCCCACCACCAGCGAAAACCCCTTAAACCTTCACTTTGAAAATGAAACCCGAACATAGAACCAAACCAAGCCGCCTTAGTTGGGGGACAGAAAAATAGAATATGATCAACAGATTCAGGATCATCCCCACAACGAGCGCAGGCGGAAGGGCCATAAATTCTTCTTTTTCTAAGATTATCCAGAGAAGCGAGAGGATTGTTATAGGCTCTCCACAAAAAGTGATGGATTTTAGGAGTGGCATGTAAGGACCAAATGGTAGTAAGAGATCGAGAAGAGGGAGGTGTGGACGTTGAAGGGCTAACCCGAGGAGGAGCACCCCCTCTAATGTTCCTGCACCAGAAGTTGTACCTCGAGTGCACGGAGAAAACCCCAGATGAATCAAAGTGCCGAACAAAATGATCCAAGCCTCCCGGCCTCCCAATCGGAATGAGGGAGACACGGTCAGCAGCTGGATGACCGAGCTAACGACGAATGAGAGGTAGATTCCATCTTCGAGCTTCCGGAATCATGAGTTGATCAACCGAAACCAAAGGACAGCCCTCCGGTTGCGGGACCGACACGGTGAAGTCCAGAGACGAAGGGACCCACTTATCATTCCAAATATTAATCGAAGAGCCACCGAGGACGTTCCAACGAGCTCCTTTAAGGAGAAAGTCACGACCCTCGACCAAACTTCTCCACCCCCAAGATGGGTTGCAACCCAACTTAGCCTTGGGGAAGGAGCAATTGTGATAATAAATCCCCTTGAGGATACGGACCCAAAAAGCATTAGGATTTTGGAAAGCTCTCCACGCTTGGTTGGAGGGCATAGAAATATTTTATTTTAAATATTTATATTTCTTGCATTTACTTCCTACCTACCAAGCAAAGTCTATATTTCATTTTAAATTGTATATTTCACCACTTGTTAAGTATATTAAAAGTAAGAGTAGTTATGACCGAAAATTATTAATTTGATAATGTCATAATAAATGTTTCAAATCCCAATTTTCAAAACTCACCAATTTCTCAAATAATTTTCATTCACTTATAACGTTAATGTTAGTGCATGCAGTAACTATTAGGACTTTGAATATGAATTTCATGAAACATCAACATGTTCCTATTAATCCAACTTTCGAACAAATTCTTAGAATCCCTACTATATCTGTAAGACCTGACTTATCTTTTTGTCTAAAATGCTAAGATTGTATTGGGAGAACTGGTGATGAGGTATGAACATGGGTGCTACCACAAGGGGAGCATAGGGTAGCACAGCTATGCTGAACCACTAGCACTTGCTCCAGAGTTACCATCTTTCAAGCAACAAAATGTTCGAGTAGATTATAATGTGTCTAACGCCAGAATTAGTTGAAGTACATGTAAGTCGATCCAAATAACGTTAGCACCTGGAAACTACACAACAATATGAACTACTATCCCACTATGCAATTTAATTATGAGTTAAAGTTGATAATCACATCCCCTCCCCCAACTAAGTGTTGGTTTTCCATTTTACGAAATGATGTTGTATTTCTTACTAATGTAAATATATATATATATATTTATATATGACAAGTGGAAGAATGGAGGGTGGGGGGTTGATAATACAAAATAGGAAAGCAAGGGAAAAGAGTGGGGGTGGGGGGGGGGGGGGGGGGGGGGGGGGGGGAGAGGAAGAAGAACAGGACATGTCTGTAAGTAGCTTTAGCAATGGGGGCCGCGGACGATGACAAACGTCATTGTTAACAGTTCCCCCTCCCTTGAAGCATCATGCCCCCTTTTTTCTCTCTTCAAGCAAACTTAGTTTGGAGTCGTTGTTAACAGCTCGATACCCACATCTACTTCATTGCTCCCCGAGATTGACCCACACGTCTTTGTAAAGATATGTGAATGATTTTATATTTTAATGGGTCCACTTATGTAAATGCGTATAGGGGGTTAGAATGTGGATTGTTTATAAACCTACCTCCCATATTGTGTTTAAATTATATTTATATTAAAAGTAGAGATAGTTGGGATTTAAACTTTTGAGCTCTTGATGATCAAGGGTTTGATACTATACATATGGAGGAGTCAATTGTTATAAATAGTTTGAGACTGTAAGAGTCATGTCATTGTCACGTCAATAACGGTTGTTACTTTTATAATAACAATTTCGTTTATTAATAAGGTTCTATATAGATTAATGTAGATTACATTAGATGGACATGGCATCCAAGATTTGGACACTGGTGCCTTTGTTCGTGTAGTTTTGCCGAAACCAAGTGAGGTAACAAATATAGAAAGGACCCCATAATCCCAGCCCAGCCAGCCCATTTGCCCAATATGGGCCTTGTCTCAACTTCAAGCTCACTATATAGCCCAGCCCAGCCTAGCCTCGTAAACTGTAAAATCTTGGATAATTTCAACGAGGCACAAAAATATTGACATAAAAACAAAACACCAACCGCCCACCGTGGGGCTCGAACCCACGACCACAAGGTTAAGAGCCTTGCGCTCTACCAACTGAGCTAGACGGGCTTCTTATGAACTTAGTGTTTTCTTTTATTTTCTTTGTGCTAATATTTGTTACATGCAGCCTACATAACATGTTATAACCAATTGGGATTGTAACCTAAATTAGTGTTAGGGTCCTTGATAGAGATTGAGAATTAGAGTTGAGGTGAGAAAAAGAGTTAGAAGAAAGGGATGAGAGAGAGAAAGAGAGTTAGATGAGAGAGAGAATAGTTTGTTATTATAGTCGTTATTTTCTTAACAACCTAATATGCTATTTATACTAATTACCTAATATAAGTATTGTACTATTATGTACCCTACTACAACTACTACTAATCACTTATACGTATTATTATAAGTAACATAAGAATTATTGTATTTTTGAAACTTTACAACAACAACATACCCAGTGCCCCAAGGGCTCCTGCTCTCGCAAGGTCTGGGAGGGGTAAGATGTACGCAGTCTTACCCCATCACGGTGAGACCCTGACGGAAGACTGTTTCCGATGATCCCCAACCTGAAAATCTGACCCAATTTTTGAACCTTTACACTGTATAAAAGCAGGAGTTGTTAGAGTGTAAAACTAATTTTAAATTTTTATCTATTATTTTAAATTTGTGAGCAATTAATTCTTTGAAATGGTATTATATAGACCTGATGACCAAAAGATCATATGTTCAAATCTCAATTGTCTCCACTTTTAATACTGACATATTTTAAGCCAAAGGTATGAGTGCACCTATATATTATCCATGCTTCAAATTTAATAAACATTTGTATGAGAGAGTGTAAGAGTATAAAGCCAATCTCAAACTTCCGTCCATCAACTTAAACATTTAGAAACGTTGGTTCTTTGACTTCAGTTATAAAAAATACACATATTACCTTAAACTATTTTATAGGCTCGCATTGATCAAATCATCCTTACAATGCTAAAAACAACTGAATCATCAAGTAGATTACACAGACATGTACAAAATTAATAACAAAACAACTGAATCATCAAGTACATTACACAGACATTGTACAAAATTAATAATAATATTGCAATCATTTATTCTGCAAAATATTACATTCAAAGAATACGTATGACAAACTATTCTACAAAACAAACGAAAGAATCACTACACATACTGTAACACTCTTAACAAATTTCACATCGGACTAGGAACTAAGAAGTGGCAGAGCACTCTTTAGGAAGGCCTTGAGGGAACCTCTTGGTATCAGTGCAGTAGTTATAAATCATGAAATTCTGTTGAATCCTTCTCATCCTGGCTTGACTGGTAGCATCTAGCTCTTGGGTTAGCCATGGGGCTGAGGTCGAGCCTCGGGTGCAGGAAGATGAACCAGAGGACCACAGACAAGCGTTATCGGCATTGAAGTTGGTGTAAGAGGCTGTAAAAGGAGCCTGGGTCCAGTCAGTCTTGACCCGCCCGCCCTGAGTGGCCCAGTCTTCAGCGTCCCATAGGCTGGAATATAGCCTCATCGGTTGGCTCTTTGGGAATGGGACTCCAATGCTCTCTAAGTTCTTGAATTCTCTTATTGGGGTTCCGTCTACTGAGAATCTGCAACAAGAAATGGAATTCTCATATTAATATCCAAAATCTATAGTCTCAAAAATGTTTCTTATTGATACGGGATAAGTAGTTAATGAGTTAATAAAGCAATTAAACTGTCAAGAAGCCTAAATGATTGGGCTGAAAGTAGTAATCCGCAATTACAACCTAAAACTAGCATAATTTTTGATTCGAAAGGCGTTAGACGACTCATATAATATCAAAATGAAGCTCTCAAAACAAATTATAGAAAGCCTGTTGCTTTGCTGGTGGGCCTGCCGTTTTTGCCCAAATAAAGGCCTCTAAGACATATTTGATCACATGTGCATAATTTAATTATAAAATTAGATTGTAGAATCATGAAAAGTAGTGTTAAATAATTACTTAAACAAAAAAATAAATATACTTACATAATTCTCTGGGGGTTCCAGAGGATGGAGTAGGTGTGGAAATCAGAGGTGGGATCGAACCAAAGTCGGAATTGTTGCTCCCTCCCACCTTGGCCCTGGCTAAACACGTTGGTGTGTAGCGTGTAGGGTTGGCCGCTTACATTGCCCAAGAACTCAAAATCTATCTCGTCATGCGCTGTTCCTTGTGATGATAACTGTTACGTCCAATCAAAAATAAGAAAAAGTCAGTTTCCCATAAAACAAAGAAAAACTCGGAACATTAATCTCGTCATTCTGAATCAAGACATGACAGGAAAAGGTAAAAGACATACATAGTATGCAGTGACAGTGCCAGCAGAGTTGCCAGGAACGAGTTTCAGCTGCATATCGATCTTTCCAAAGAGGTACTCGTTCTTGGATTGGAACCCGGACCCGGAGGTCTTGTCAAGGGACAAGGTGAGGAGCTGGCCATTGTTAAGTATCTTCGCTCGGCCATCGCCCCAGGTGATGGTGAAATCGTTGTCGAAGTTTCCGGCAGCAACAGGACCTACTATCGAGGATGCTACAAGGACGAGGGTGGAGAAGAGGAAAGAATAGGAGGAAGCAGCAGCCATGGAAACAGTGGAAGAAAGAGGAGGGAGATATGAAGTTTGAAGTGTTAAGGTGAAAGAGTGAAGGTTTGATGTACAAGTATGGAAATGGGAGGGTGTATTTATATAGGAGAAATGGTGTTGGTGGAGTGGGTAAAGGGAAAATCGAAAGAAGTTTCAAAATGTGGGGGGTGTATTACAGCTGGATTCTATCGCAAATTTATGCATGTACAGCTAGCTATTCAAGTGTGTCCGAGTGATGGGCATTTCGCTTCTTGGGTCAACTTTGGCACACCTCAAACCAAAATGTTAAATATATGAAATTTGGTATTACATTAATTATTTTTAATACAATCATAGTTGATTGTTTTATATTTTCTTAAAGGTCAGGTAGAGGAATTCTCTATCTGATAGTAGAAAAATTTAATATATCTATCCTAATAAGTATAGACAACAACAAGCGGAATTACATCTCATTAGTTTGCTAATTATTACTTTATGAAGCTGCTTTAATAGTTTCTTTAAATAATGGTAAAACGGAGATTTGTTTCCCTTTGGAATAAAAAAGATGAATGTATTTCACAAGAGCATGGATATATACTGATATGATATAAGATACAATAATCATTCTGATAACTATTTCATTGCCCTCTTTTACTTCATTAGACTGAAAACACAATTTGGTTTCTTGCTCTTGCACAACTCTAACTGCTACCGCTTTCAACAGTAGTCGACACATTTTAATTATTCCTGGAGCCAGCCAAAATTATCTTGCTATCATAAACTCGAATAATAAATCTTCTACTATTATTGAGGATCCACATTTTCAACTATCAAAGCTGATTAGAAAACTTCAATGTGAGATTATTACTAGACTCTCGGAGCTCTTAAGAATTAATGTATAAAAAATTTATGATTAAATATTATATATATTTATATATAATAATAATGTTGGGTGTGTTGGGCAGTGAATGTAGCTGTGTCCCACTGGGCAGACGCGGCTTCACTTTTCAGCACCAAAAAAGATGATGATATATATGGGGGGGGTTGACCGTCCCTGAGGAAGCTTCTAGCATATTTGTCAAAACTTTTTACTTCATTTTCCTTTTTTTCCTTGCTTCATTTTTATCCCTAACTTTTCGTTTTTCTTTTATGTTTTTAGTTTTTTTTAACGTTTCATAATTTAAACACTTTGTTTTGAAAATTATTTTTAAATTTATTTTTGTATTATATTTTATATGATAAGACTATATTTTTTGGATTACTCTTGCTATTTAATTTAACGATAGAAATATCATAAATTACTATTATATTTAAAAAGAGAAATAAGATGGGCATAATCTTTAGTGTATATATATTAGAAGTACAATATCTTTCTATAGCAACAATATTCACCACATCATTTATTCAATTGCTATGTCATCTTTATTTTTAATTGTTAGATCATTATTTTAATTATGTATGATGAAATCAATGCATTTTTACTCTTGTCCTAGAAAATATATATTCCCCTTTTATCTTATTTTGTTTCAAATACGTACCTTTCTTTTTTAATTCTATTGCTCTTATATATATAAATAGTTAATAAAGCTGTTGGATTTAATATAATGGCTAAGTGACCCGCTTCACAAGGATGAGGTTTCGAAATCAAGACGAGTTTTCTACGGTTTTTAGGTCAGGGCGTTGTGGTGGACTTATCATCTTACAGAAAATGAGGTGATGAAAAAGCAATATTGGGCCAATCCAATACGGCCCAATAGTAGAAATTCTAAATGCACTCGACATTGAGCTTTTATCTGGGCTCAAGAGATCTGGGAAGCCCAACGAATTTGATACTTTGTCAATTTTGACGCGCATGACTAGTCCTCTCACCCCATTTGGACTTTGTAAAATGAAATATGTTATATTTTATTATTTTGTAACTTAAAATACTCTATTTATTCAAGCAAGTTAGACTCATCACATATCAAATACGGTTCAAAATGGCAGGTCGAGTTGGGTCAAATTTACAAGAAACATTGATATGCGTGCATAATTATCATCAGGTTAATTCAATACATTAATATTACTTGTGAAACTTTGTTTGATTGCTAGCGAATTGTACTGATTCACGGCTAATATAGGCCAGGCCAATCACGGTTCAACTCAACTCAGTGTTTGTAATAATAATATTGTTCACATTTGGTGAAAATGTGTTGATCGAGCTAATACAACTTCTTTATTTTTTTGACAATTAATGCAACTTCTTTAACCCATACGGAGTGAAAGATTTAAATTAACTAAAGCAACATTCCTAGTGTCCCAAGGGCTCCCGCCGAAGCAGGGTCGATGGAGCCTTCCCCCCCATTTAGGGTACCCTGAGGAGAGGTTGTTTCCGAGAACTCCTAACCTGAGGGGGTGCAACACGATAGCTTCTCAGGAAGTCACCTATCTTGATACTATTCTCGTTTAAGTACGCTTAACCTTGGAGTTTTAATGAAATCTGATTTTGTGTATCAAATGAAAAAGAAAAGAAATTGTAGTTTGTTGCTAGCAAGGAGGCGAAGGGAGAGGGAAAGAAATGGTCTCCATGACGTCTGCCCTACGTCATTTTCCTGCTCTGCATCCCTGTCTTTCTCTGGTGATGCTTGTTAAAAGTACAAAAAAAATATTACGGTCTTTATTTGTTATCTTAAACTTGTAGGATATTATTGAATATTAAATATAGTACTAGCTTCTTCGATTAAGGTTATGAGTTTATATACATCTCACTATTTAACATTAATATAATTCAAACTTAAATTATGTTAGGATTATGTCTCAAATTACTTATTTAAGTTATAGGGCATCTGGGAGCAAGCCGATCGATCGGGAAAATATCCAATCGATCGGACATTGGAGCAATCACGCGTTGGGCTGCAGAAGGACAGCCGATCGATCAGGACCGCCCCGAGACCCACGGCTATAAATTTGAGGGTTAGGGTTTCAGTTTTGTATCCAATTCAGAGTGAGGCTGCCGTCATCTAAAGAGAGAGGGGTGATTTCATAATTCCTCCAATTCAGATATTCGAGTGCTACGGGAGTTCAGAGGGAGTGATATATAATTCTCCATAGATCTCGTTAAGAGGAAATGGGATTGTAATTCTTCCGTTCAAGTTCAATAAAGATCTCCATCTTCGCCCGTGGTTTTCTCTTTTCTCAATTGTAGAGGGGTTTCCACGTAAATTATTGTGTTCTTCTTGTTTATTCTTTCTTTCACCTATTTTTGTTTACTTCTTGTTTGTGTGAGTCATATTATTTGAATCGAATCAAGTGCTTATGGTTTACGCTTTCGCATCAAGATTTTCCCTAACCAAAGAGGGTACCAACACGCCGTCACCGGATCCCATTAGAACTCCGAAGTTAAGCGTGCTTAGGCGAGAGTAGTACCAGGATGGGCGACCTCCTGGGAAGTCTTCACCCTCAGGTTGGGGGCACTGGGAAACAGCCTCTCTTCAGGTTAACACCTTGAAGGGGGAAGGCTGCGTACATCCGCCCCCCCCAGACCCTGCCTAGACGGGAGCCCTTGAGCCACTGGGTATGTTCCTTTTTTCCTTTTATCAAGATTTTTTCCAACAAATTGGTATAAGAGTATATCAGTTTGTTCCAGTTTTTCTAACAAATTATATATACGACAAACTCATATATAATTTACACGTCAATTTTAGAAAGGCCCTTGAATAACGAAGACGTTTTCTCTTGATAATTAGGCAGGTGGCTCAAAATGAATCAACCATTCATTTTATATTCTTCTTTATGATGGGTATGTGTTGGAAACTTCAACGAAAATGGCCAGTGCTGACTTCACTTGTTTCCTTTTTATCCATAATATACCTCTTAATTCTTCTATTTGTTTGAAAATGATTACTAGAGTATAAAATTATTATTAAGTCTTTATTTTTATTAATTTAAACTTTTAAGATAGTTTTGTTTCTTGAAATTACAGTGTATTGTAATCTGATTGGTTCAAAAAGTTGGGGACAAATCAAAAGCAAAAGCTTGACCAAAAGGGAAGGCCAAGATTAATATATACTTCACAAATGGACACAAACCAATGACATAACATGCATCGCTGCATGCGTGCATGGGGGGTTGTTCCATATGTAAATGCCAAAACCCCTGGAGTTGAGGGAATTTACTACAACTAAACTGCTAAATGTATTACTTAATATGTATCTAATTTGTGTGGGTAATACAACAAAAAAATTATTAACTTATAATAACAGGGTACAAAATAGTTACTAAAATGCTAAATATATTATTAAAAATGTCATGCATAATGTCCTCCAAAAAACGCAAGGAACTTTGAGTATGGCAAAAGTTTGCACACGATTTGACTAATGTCTTAGGAGAATAGTCAATTGGCATATGTTATGTTTTTTACTTTGGGAGTTACTTTTTCTCGTCTCTTGTTTTTGCTGGCTTCCTCGGGCTCCCCTTTACGGGTGCGCCAACTTTTATATTGCTAATTTTCTAGTCAATTATCAAAACAAAAGGAAGTCCATAGATCACAAAAATTATGGCAGGAAATCGGGGAAGTGGCATCGACGGTATATTTGCACGTGTCTGATTTAATTAGATAGCATTGAATATGATCACTTTGTTAGAAAAATATACTGATTCAAAATCAAACTTTTACTCAAGATAGATAAGAGGAACTCGAGATACATAAATTGAATTCAGCAGAGTGAACTCAGTGGCCATAAATAGGACCGGCTTCAACCTCGAGCAGAGTCAGCCTAGAGTTAGAACATGAACTATCTTAAACTTGATTAGAATCAATTTCGTACCTGCGCAAGATTAGTCTGGAGCAAACAAATACGAACAAGAACTAGAGCAATGTCAGCCTCAAATTTCCTCATCTTTAGCTTGAGCACTATCAAACAACAAGATATTTGATTGGCAGAAATTAGGAGAGATGTACCGGAGATCAAACCAAATAGTAGTGTTATTATGGAGTTTACCAATACTCTAAGTCATTTATGCCCCTGCATAAAATAAGACCAACTAAAAATACCCACTACCAAAGTGTAGTCGATGATAACTCAATCCAAGAGAGAAGGTAAACTATAGGTCGTTTATAACTTGCATACAACGAGATTAACTGACACTCTAATATAACACCTACCACTAAAGTATAGTCTTGAGTATATAGGACTAGAACTCAACCCAAAAGAGAAGGTAAAATGGTGAGAGGTAGAATAATACAATAAGTTTTCGCGTCTCTTCCAAATCTAGGCGGCACCCTATTTACAGGCCACGAATACACTACCAAATTAAAAAAAGAGTTGGCAATGCCATATAACTGGGAGATTAAATAAAGTAAAATTTTCACTCCTAAATTTTGTATGTGGGATAAGGCTATTCAAGCAAAATTGAAGCAAGCTATTTCCAACACCCTTTTCATTCAAACTAACGAATATGATTAATTCTCTAATTGTAAAAACTGCATATTGAAAAGATTTTCGATATATAATGGACAAGTATCAGAGAAATGAAACAAAAGACAAAGAAATATTCAAGAAGAAGAAATAAAAAAAAAAAAGACAATATAAGATTTATTTAGTCAAGTCAATTGTGTCTACATACAATTTTTTTCGATAATTAAAGAGCAGAGCTTAATACAAGAACGGTGTCCCAACGATCGGGGACCCGAGAGCAGCAAGAGCGAAAAGCACAAAAAAAAAGGCACCAAAGCAAGAACACCACCCGAAACAACAAACACGGGACTAGAACACCGAAACACAAAAGCAAAACTCCGCAACTTATCAGCCAAAACACCAGAGCCGAACCAACCCAAAGACCCACCCGAAATAGCAACAACAAAAAGCAGAGAGAAACACAACAACCAGAGGCTCGAAACACAGGGCCAGCGAAAACTAGCAGAAACCGAAGACAGCCTCAACCAAGCAGCAAAGAAAAGCCTCACGTACTAGAACAAAAGAACCCGGCTCGGAAGCAAAAAGCACCACCAAAAGAAGGCACAACCTCGCACCAGCAGAAGACACCCACTCCTGCCCCAACCAAACCAAACACTCATAGAAACCTCCAAGACAACACACAGAAGCCAAAGGAGCATAAAGAGGAACAGCCAACACAAAACAATAGCAATCAATGACAACAACTACAACAGCTTAAAAAGAACAAGCACCGGCCAAGACCCTCAGGCCCAAAGCAAGAAACACAACTCCCAGGAATCCAAATCCCCCAAAAGAACAAAGCCCAAAAGAGCCTCCTACGACGCAGCACTCCCAGCAGCTACTTCCACCAGAACCCAAGAACAAGCAATCGAACTCGACCCAGAAGACCAAGTTAAGCCATCAACCGCGTGGACAACTTCCCAAGAGGAATGGGAAGATGACGCTTTTTCTTCTTCCGGGGGTTAACTGTTGAATTATACTGGTCGAACTTGATAATTAACCGAGCTATTTCATCCTCCGTTCCTTGAAATCTCAGACCAAGCCTTTCTCTCATTCTCCAAGCTTTTTTTGCTTTTTCCATGTTTAATTTGGGGCTTATTTTTTTGCACTGTTGAGAGGGTGACCTCGTTTTTTGAGTTTGGATGGGATCATCAATTTTATCAATGGAGCAAGGAATAGGACTTAAATCAACAAAGCAATCTATATGGGGCTGACCCGTTTATGAGGTTAGGACTTCATCAACTGGCTCTTCCCCTGGGTTCTCATTTTGACTGTCCAAGGTTGTGTCATTGTCCATTTGGCCAGGGGATTGAGTATTACCTAAAGAATTAGGGCCATGGGGTATGCTTTTGCTTAGGTTAACTGTTTTGGGCGTTTGGTTGGGAAGACTAGGATCCTGGGTTTTCAGCTCATCAATAACTCCAAAGTACCAACCCCCTTCTATTCCTGAAAATTCACTGTCCATCTCCTCCCCTACTGTATCTCCTTCTTTGCTCGGCGGTGTGTTCAAATACTTCAGCTGCATGGCTACTGTGGCTGGTGTTTCTGGCACTACCGAATCCTCCTCAAGGTTGTCGCTCGTCATCGATGCTGGCCACATCCCAATGGCTAGCGGTGTAATTTGAGGGGCAGACGAGCGGCTCCCTGATGATGGTGTCAGGGAGTTTTCATGTGGATCGGATGACTCGGTGTGGCCTTTTCCCCATGTGCTTACTTCTCTTACAAAGATTTTGAAGTTTTTATCACAAATCTGAAAGTTCATCCACTCATTAATTATATTCATTTGGCTTGTGTCAATAAGTAGCCTTACCAATTCAAAAGAACTACCCCACTCTTCATCATCTTCCATTAAAACCACATCACCCCAACACTTGCCAATCTCCCTAAAATTCTCTTTAGACCAGCCTTGTAGGGGAACACCATGTACAGCTATCCGAACACGCCGTGTTTGGCACTGCTCCCTATCAGACCAAATCTTGGCTTCCTCACACCATGATTGTAGCCATAATTCTTCTTCATCTAAGAATTTTTCCCGGACTTTTGTACTTTGGAAGGTAAGTAAAAACTTGTACTTTCCAATATCTCTTACCTTCCAAATGGCATTTTGACTGTGGCACTGTTCAATAGGAATGTTGGATTTATGTATTGGCCTTATTGTTATACATAAAATACTTCTTCTTAGCTCTTCTTCCATCTCCTCCGCCACTGATCCTCTAACACTTTTTTTTACTGTTGCTCGACTCTGTTCATGGTTTCTGGTCCCTGACTCGAACCACCGGTCTCGTCCCTTCTTTTGGGTCTCCAAGTCCCCACCCCTGTTTGTCCAGCGTTATCTCTGTTTGAGCTCTTTGGACTCGGGCGTATCTCGCTATATTGACCTTAAGTGTTTCTCCTCTTAACACAGTTCCATTTAGACCTTCAATGGCCTTCTTGGCATCTGTCAAATTCATAAATATGATGAATCCGAATATTCTTCAATATGATGAATCCGAATATTCTTCGTCTATTTGGTCTACGTTTGTGTAAGACATAAGTGTCCTCTATACTACCGTATCTCTAGAAAAGGTGGAATAGCGTTACTGAATTGAAGTAAATCGGTAGATTATCCACAAAGAGCGTAGCCATGTCTCGATTGTTTTGCTGCTCTCTTCGATACCCCTTCATTATTGATTCAAATGTTACCCCAAACCAGACCAAAACCTGGGAAAATCAACACAGACAGAACAAGACCCAAATGCACAACACCCACAAAATCCTATCGTTGAGGGCTAGGGCCACCCGGAAAGGGAAGCTTCCTTGTGGTGGACAAGCTTTCATAGGCAACCGTGACCACCACAAAATCCGACATCTGGTGAGAGGGGCCACCAAGAAAAGAGTGGGTTTGATGCACTAATCTAACTTGAATAAGCAGACTCGAGACGATTGGTGTCACCGAAGTGTAGCTCGGTGCCCGAAGAAGGGAGAGGAACCAGCGGCGTCATCGACGGTCTTTGCACGTGCTACCACGTGCCACTGGTGTCAAACGGAGGAGAAAGACAACTGAAATCACCTACCACTTGTGTGTAGATCGGCCTATGGAGACCCAAAATCGTGGAGCAGCGTCCCTGGTGGGTGTCCCACCCGCCGTCACGCGCGGCCACGACTGGTTGGCGCCACAAGATCCCACGGCCCCTTGTTTTTCATGTCTACATACAATAAATTGCAGAGATTTTCGATGCAGACCCAGTCAGGCATGACCAACGAGTTAACTCGCCTAGTAGAGCATGCCACAACTCATTCAAACTCAGGGTATGGCACGTGATTGAAAATAATTCAAGGTAGGTAAGCACTTGAACTCGAGGCAATTACCCAGCATGACACTAAAGCTCAAGTTTGAATGAGCTAATATTAGATTGGTGACTCAATTTGTTTTACTCCATTTTCTCTTATTCATTAAGTTTGATTTTCAATTGAGTTATCTTGAATTAAGGTTGTCCGGTCTTGCACCTGATTGAACTGAGCTTAAAATAGACTGTCAAGCTTTCAAACTTAGCTCCATCTCAGTTCTCAACTTTTGAGCGCCTAGTTATGGTGTTTAAGGAGAGCCCTTCCCTATTTGACCCCAACTCCTGTTGGAGTTTGGTTTATATCTTTAATTTAACGCACTAATATATCAAAATCTTAGAAGTTTTTTGAATTGGATCATAAACTCCACAGTAATCGAAATCAAATACATCAAAACATCCAAAATACAAATATATAACAAGTGATTGTTTGTAGACAATCATGCACGATTCAAACATAATTTGCCTCTTAGTTGTGGTAAATACTTTTCTAAATTTATTACCTTAAGTTAAACGATGACCACAAACACACAAATCAATACAAGGCATCAACAAGCAACATTCAAACTGCATAAACTTGATGTTTCCTTATATAAGGAGTTAGGGTAAGCTCACTAATTCATTCATTCATGAGTACAGTAAATAAAAAAGAACGAGTTAAATCATATATAAAGACCATGCAAAAAAATAAAAAAAAATAAAAAAAAAAAGAGAGAGAGAACTGACCTTCAACAGGTCTATATCATTACAACCACCAGGAACAGGAGCCATCTACTTAATTATATGCCACCAATTAATTCTTCATCTTAATAATAAAATAAAATAAAAAGAGCTAAAATTGATGAATCTGATCATTAGGATCATGATTTTGGTCACCCTTTAATGAATCTCCCCCAGCATGATCCCGAGAAGAATAATAGCCGTGGGATTGGAATCCAAGGGCAGGTAAGGCGCCAGCGCCCATGGTAGCATCATCTGATCTCATCCCCGCAAACCCCTCTCCCAGATTTTGCTGAAAATGGGTTGTTATTGTTGTAGTACTAGAAGTTGTTGTTACAGCAAATGGGTTGTGCATAAAATTAGTAGAAGAAGTAGAAGAAGAAGAAGAAGAAGAAGAAGCAGCAGCAGCAAAGAGGGAGGGGTGAAGTAGAGGGAAAGAAAAAGGGGCCGGCGGAGAAGCACCAGAGAAGCCGCCGGTGAATTCCTGGACCATGGCCCTGAAGTTAGAGGTATCGGTGTTCAGCACAGTGGTGGGCGCCTTCCTTGACGCCCTTCTCCTCTTTCTACTTCCCTTCTTGCTGCCACCCCCATCGGCTTGATCAGGTGGCTGCATCTCATGCGGTGGCGCTGGTGGTGGTTGTTGAGTTTGGTGTATGGGGAAGTTCCCAATAAGACTGCCATGATAATCATGAAGATCATGGTGAGATGGTGATGATGATGATGATGCAAACAAGGTGGTTAGTGAGTTAGGAGGAGGAGAAGAAGGGGACAAAGAGAAATAAGAGGGCATACTGGAAGAAGACATATGGATTCAAGTGTGGTAAAACCCTAGATAGATAGATTATTATAGATGAGAGGAAAGGGAAAGTCTTTTTTTAAGATCATTTATGTTTTTATAATTTAAATATGGTTGGTTGCGTAGAGTGGCATGACTTTTTCATCCTCTATTTTTTTTTTTATTATTTTGTTCTTGTCCATTTCAGTTTCATTTCTCTCACTCAAAACAAATATTAAACAATCATATTGTTAAATCGATAATATAATGATATCTGTATTATTTTTATTTATAATATGTTTTTATTTAGTTTATTAAATATGTTATACTACAAAATATATAAACCACCTAATAATTATTGTATATAATTTTTAACAATTTATATTTGCCTTGTTTAATTTTATCTCCAAAATTATATATACACATATACACACACACATTTGAATATTATTCCTAGTAGCTGCTGCTTCTACCACCACCAATAAAACCGAAGCATTACCTAATCCTTGATACTCAGATTATATACTTTGACCCAAGCGGTTATAAATGATGAAGTCATACACGATGTTCTGATTCATTTAAATGGTGTAAAAGTTCATTTCAGAAGCAAAAATAACAAAAGTCCAAAAGAATAAAAAAAAAGTCAAAATCTACAACCACGACCAAACCTCTGTGAAATGTGCGCACACATTGTAGTTATGCATTCCATATTTAATTTAAATATATGAATTAACCATATATAGTCTTTTTTTTTTTTTTTTTTTTTTTTGGGGTTGGGGGAATGCAATAGGCTTCGTCCTTTTAAAGATGTTTCGTTTTCGATTGAGGGGGATGATCTTCCAAGAGAGTTCAGAGTGTGGGGTCTACTGTCCTTCCTGGGTAGCGACGGGTTAAATTCAAATACCACCTAAATATAAATTTATAATAATATATTTACAAAAATATAATATTGGAAACATATTATTTCGGATCATAAAAGTAAAACTAAATAATTATTTTCTATTATTAAATATTTTTTGATTATACTAATTTGGTCCTCGTATGTCAATTTAGTAGATCAATTTGGTCCTTAGAGTAAAATTTATGTTAACTTATTAATAAAATTTATAATCGTTGGGACATGAATTGAGTTAAATAAAGCCAATGAGTGGATTTCTAATGGTTTATTTGTGGCAAACTTGATTATACTGTTAAAAATTAAGTAACTTTAACTTAAAATTTTGGCGAAAGGACTAAACTGACAAAATATAAATTATAGATGAACTAAATTGATACAATAACTAAATTGACACAATGAAAAAAATAAAAAGACCTTTGACATAAATAACCATTTTAATAATTATTTATAGAAATTAAAATTTTTGTATAATATATACATATTTTGATATAAACAACGTTGTTGGGGTTGTGTGAAAGCAAGAAAAAGAGAGTAGGGCAAAAGGGGCTAAACTAGCACCAACACCGACAGAAGTCCCAAAAAAGGATACAAACACTTCAATATAAAGCAAGTTATTGTCATCTCTGTGTTACCAATCCTTTACCCACAACCAATAAAACAGAGTTCAAAGTCAAAAATTAACCAATTAGCCTTATTGTATTATTACCGTATGTATACCTATTATTTTTTAAACAGCTAACTATACATATATTAATTTAAATATAGCATAAAAAGAGTTTCCTTAGCTTATAAATCATTATCTTGTTTAGATAGGTATCATATACATGTGTGTGTGCCATTAGAATCATTGTCCTGAGATTTAAGGAAAAAATAAGTTTAACTCATGGAAATTTTTTTTTTTTTTTTTTTGTCAGCAGTGTTCAAGCCATCTTAAGCACAATTTAGATAGTTCGCTTTATATTATGACAATAGTTAATGCATCAATAGTTACTTTCGAATTATGGGTATTTATGATAAAACAAACAAATAATATAACCAATTTTTAAAAGGGTCTTCAACAGGGGCTTTGAGCAATTGCTGGAAAGAAAGTGAACCCTCATGCATCGGCTATCTATTAAAGGAAGAGGGAGAAAAAACAAATTCTAATGATAGAAACAACTACGTGACGATATTGACAAACGCAATATGCAACAATTTTATTATCACCCGGCTTCAAATATCACCCAAATTTTCGCCAAACTATAATTTTTTGAGATGATCAAACAATCATAGGGTAGAAGTAACTAGAAGAAATGGAGTTAAGTAAAAGCATGTACATATATAGTTGAATGTGAAAGGGGAAGATGCCATGAGAAAAATGTCAGTTGAGAAAGTGGATGCCTCGTATGTCCGATCTGATAGCATATTTTAGTATAAAATTATTGAGTTTCAATTAGGATTAATATTGCAAAGTGCTCTAATAAGTGCATTTAAAGTAATGCAAACTATATAAAATAATTCAAATAAAACAGAGATGAACTTCATGACCAAATGATATCATGAAAAAGGTCACATAAAGATGACTCCTCTCCATGCGTATGGAACGTGGACAATGTCTTAATTTACCACCTTCCATGTTTATGTTAATTTATTTATTATTTATCATGTGATTGTCGCACACAATTCTTTAATCATTTTTTAAATTTAAAACTCACTATTCATGCATTTACGTTTAATTTTTTTTATAGTTCACACTATATGCCGTCTTTTCTTTTTTGTGTCTTCATTTACTCCTCCAATATGGGATTGTAGCTAAACATGATAAGCCGGATTTGTAGTAGATGGTCTAGCTTAGTTCCGGCTTTATCTCCTGTGTTAAATGAAGGATTGGCAATTTGAAATGCTTGTTTTCTTGCTTTATCCTGTAGTTAGGGTCCTTCTATTCTTCAGTCGGACAATTTTTATGTAATTCTCGCTCCATGCCATAAAGACGGGGACCCCCTTAGGATCGCAATTCCAATTAGTTGTTAGGGATCTTCGAGATCTTTGAGATCAGCTCAGGGTCTATGAATTTTTGTGGATCCCGAGGTTGAGTAGTGAAAATACCATGGGATGATAGGCCTACTAGAATGCATAAGAACTGTAGGTGTAGTTATGGAGGTTGCTTGCACTACAACAAAAAGAGGTAAATCTCGGCGCTTTTTTTTGGAATTCTCGGGGCAAAAAAGCGCTGAGAATTTCATTATCGGCGCTTAGGACAAGCGCCGAGAAAAAAAACGCCGAAAAATAAAAACGCCGAGATTGTCTTGGTGCTGGTATTCTCGGCGCTTTTAAGCGCCGAGATTTTTCGGCATTTTTTATTGTCGAGATTTTTTGAATTTTTTAAATACCCTACTTTTACTTCTTAGCATAGACCTTTTGTCTATTTATTTGTGCATATTTTCCACACACACACACACATATATATATGTATATACAAAATTACTTAATAAAAAAATATTAACTAAACTGATAAATTTTTCATAAGATTCCGAATTCAACAATCAAAATATTACATCATTGTCAATGTACTTCGATAGTTCAAGACAAAATTTGAGATTTTTTCCACTCCAAATATCAACATAATTAATCTAATAACCAAAAAAAAAATATATATATACAATGCTAACTTAGTCAAGTACATTCTTCACAAATATATCAATCAGCCGAATGAGCTTGGTGTGCTTGGAGATGCAAAAAAATTTGGGGGTTCACCGTCACCTGATCCCGATTCATCTCTACCCTGTATAGACAACACAATAGATTTAGTATATCTGATCTAAAATTTTGCTTCACATGGTAAATTCATATAGTTCCCCAAAAGTACCAACCCCAATGCCACCTTTTATCTCAATCATTCATATCATCAATTTCATTATTTACAAAGGATTAGAAAGGCAATTATTTGCATTATAGTACAAACAAATACAAATTAAATAGATTATCTTACCGGATCAGCAACCGCAGTAATAATTGCTCGACCTTCTGCTATCATTTCATATGATGCTTGGCCAGAAGAAACAGTATCATAGATGGGGAGGAGCCTTCTCATTTGCTGCTTTACATTGGCCAATTCTATTTTCATATTTTGTAATTCGACATGATCACCGGTACGGTCGAGTCCCTTTTTCTTTAGTTCACCCCTGACTCCGTATATATCACTCCTCTTCACGCCAAATCCATAGCCTACCGCTCGATAGCCCGGATTTTCCTGTTCATACATTATCTCTGCAAATACTTCCTCCTCGATTTCTGATCGAGGTCCGGAAGAAGATCCAAGTCGAGCCTCAGCTATTTCTCTAGCTGTATCCTACAAAGAAGAAAAAAAAGACATTAAATACATTTAAATTAAAAGAAATGTGAGATAATAATAAAATCCACCATAAATTCTTGTGAAACCGTGTTCTCAAAAAAGCCACCACTTTTCCTGGTATGAGTTTCTTGGTAAAACTCTATACTCATGGGCTTCCTCCCTTTATTAATTTCCTACAATCAACACGTCAACATAAGTCTTAACTAATTTAACAGGTAGATAGTAATAATACACTAAACATATACTTAAGTCCTTACAAAACTATCTCTTTTATTGGCATAACTTGTTGAACCAGTTGTGTGAAACTGATTCTGCTTGGCACGTGCTTCTTTGCCGCATTTACTCTTCTCCTGACATTGGAAATCAACATCAATCCAAGAAAAACTTTACATTCATAATCAATATCAATCTGCTTCCCCCTTTTTGACCAATCAAAAATTACTTAAAAAGAAATTGTTTTACCTTGCCTTGTGGAGAAAACCAAAACTGTACCAAAGTTATCCATTGGTCACGATTAACTCGTTGTGGCACTGTTGCAATAACTTCGGCCTCAGTTTTGTTCCCTTGGCAATATTGCGCTTTCAAGCTCGTCTTATAACCCCTCCACATTTTGCTAAGATGCTGTAGTATTGATTTATCAATCAATACATCACTGGGCATTGAAAATTTCCCCTAAAACATAAAATCCAACAATAATGTCACAAAAAGGCAAAGGAATAAAACCTTAATTAATACAATGATAAAGTTCAAAAACTTCAGACATACATATTATATCGTATATATAAAGTAAACTTCAGACATAAATAATACTTACTCGGATAACCTCAATAGCTTCTGCTTTGTATTGGTTATTCATTGTATGCCAATCCCTTACTCCGAGCGCACAAAACCGTCCCATTTTTGCAACCTCTCCAATAAACCGGATCAACAAATCGCCACCCTTTCTAATTGGTTGGCGTAGGTCATTGAACCGCACAATAATTCTTACACTTTCAGGAAGATGCCATACTTTCTTAACTGGTATCGTCCTTAAGGTACTCAAGTTACCTTGGTCATCTATTAAAGATTAAGATATACCATTACTTTTCTAATTGATTGAAAAATTATTACCATAATTAATGCTATAAAATTGAAAACATTTACCGATAAGTTGAAGTAGCTCCCTCTTATCAAATGGCACGTCAGTGGACCAAACACAAGCTTCCCTGACTGGTCCCTCTGCTTCAGATGTTGACGGTCTTGGCCGACTGTCATCACCTCCTTCATTTTCCGGTGTTGCTGTTAAGGACTACACTGATTTGCCACTTCTAAAAAACCTCCTCATTGTGAATCCACGCTTTTCCAAAAACAAAAGCATTAGTAGATGTATAATAGAACGTACAAAAATAAAATGAGAAGCAAATATGTTCCGTAAAACAATCCTTCAATAATGAAACAAAGATTATGGACAAAATGAAACAACATGTACAAAAGAAAACTAACATACATGGACAAAATAAAACAACACATACAAAAGAAAACTAACATACATGGACAAAATGAAATAACACGTACAAAAGAAAACTAACATACATGGACAAAATGAAACAACACGTAACATTATTTCACAACTCTAAAAAAACAAAGATCAAATCTCGCCTAGATCATACAAGTCCCTAAGTTTAGTCTTAATGACATGATACCATCACTTTTGCATCTCATCTTGAATATAAAAAACTTGCTTTGCTTGAGATGAGATGACAAATGGATCATCTTTCAACAATCGACCCGTATGCATCAACTTAAAGAAGTTCACACAAGCACCATCATTTCCATAGTTCACACAAGCATCAACTTAGACAATTTGGAGAATGCGCTACAGCCTGGATATAGTTCTTCATTAGAAGCTTCCAATATCTTCTTATACTTGGCTTTCTCCTCAGGAGATTGTTTGGGTTGTTCAAGAGGAACTTGGTTCGACCAATCATGTTCATTAGACAAATGGGGTTGACTTGTGGAGGGAGGAATATCAACTCTGATACTTTCTCGTAGTAATCCACCAATATCATCTCACCCTGTGGCCCTTCCCTCATTATTATTGGTAGATGTTTTACTATTACATTTCAATTGTTGAACAATATCTTCTTTTCCATGAAAAATCCATTTCTTATACTTTGGCCAAAAACCCTTAAAAAGGATATGATATTCCACATCTTCTAATGAGAACCATTTGGCTACTTTGCATTTATTACATGGATATCGAGTTTTTCCTTCTATAAGGTTTTCTTTAGCCAACTTAATGAATTCAATGACACCATCAATATAAGCTTGACTAATCCTTGGTTGCGTGATCCAACTCGTATTTAGATAAGTAGTGCAATCAAATTACCTAAAAATTGAAAAAAGATAGAGTTCATAAGACAAATATTTAATCAACCAATCAAAATATATACAAATACAAAAACAAATAATTAATGGGACTTAGGAGAAGTTAGAAATTAAAGTAAGATACATGAGTTCCTTATAATCAATTTTAATCCTCTAATGTGAAGGATCCATCTAAACAAGGGATACAGCAACAAAGTTTTATTTTTCCAAATTTAAAAATTATGAAATCGATATCTAATCTTCCTGACATTAACAAATTGAACTCACAAGTGCCACCAACACATAATTTTAAACATCAATCAAACACAGTAACACAAGAATTTCGTCAAAACAACAATTTTTTGTATTAATCAATTGAAATGATGAGATGCAACGATAGAATCATTCGAACCATAGCATTAAGGATGCGCATGAAGCAGGGGAAAGTGTGAAACGGCGATAGTATAAAACTATAATAAAACTACTTCAACCAACTCAAATGATATAACACTTGTAGAAGAATAAGCAGTCCAATAAAAATAAAAACCGAAACTAGGGCAAGGGCATCACATACTAACAGCAAAGCAAGAGCAACTGTGAAATCGGAAGGTGAGGGTGAGAGGCGAAGCCGGGCGTGACGGTGAGAGGCGAACCCGGGCAGCGACGGTGACAGGAGAATGCCGGCGGCGACGCGGTTGGAAATCGGGTGGTGAGGGTGAGAGACGAGGGTTAGGGTTTGCGGGAGGTGAGGGTGAGAGACGACGGTGAGAGCGCGAGGGTTTGTTCGGGGTATTTATACCCCGAGAGATTCTCGGCGCTTATAAACGCCGATTTTTTTTGCGTCGTTTAAAAATGCCTAGAATTTTCGACGCTTTGTCTCGACCCATTTAAACGCCGAGATTTCTCGACGTTTGTATAAACGTCGATAATTATGCACCGAGAATTGCCCTGTTTTGTTGTAGTGTTGTCTTCCCCTCTAGGTTGATTTTTTTGGGGGTAGTTTAAATGATGAGAAAGATTTATCAACAAAAATAGTTTTGAATTGTTAATGCGTGGTAACCTTTTATTACCTTCAATTTACCACATCATTACACTCAAATCTATAAAATTTCGACATACATGGGAAGTTTCTTGGGATGCAACGAGAAAGTTATTCATGTATTTGCCGAAATAAATATTTTTTTAAGCTTGCTTGCCTACCAATAATGTAATTTTTTATTTTCAGTTGACACGGGCTGTTGATGAAAAACGAAATCTAGGTTGACATGGGGGATTCGTGTGTGGGTTGAAGGACTACGTCGTTAAATAGCCGCTCCCCTACTCTACTAAATCATTAGCTCCATGCCCCCTATCCCAAACCTCTTCACCTACATCCTGTACGGAACGAAAATGGATGTAAGCAAGATATTTAACAGATAGAGACAAAAGTACAAGTAAAAACACCTACAGGGGTGTTTATGAAAGAGGTACAAGTATAATGTTGACATATACCCACCCCGCATCACTCGTCTGAATTTATGTTTACTTATTTTATTGAGAACAAAAAAATATATATGTATGTAGTTTGTCTACAACTATTGTGACAATATTAAATTATAAAAAGTAATTTTAAATAATTACACATGGATGAATATATGTAACATCTAAGTACACAAATTGAAGCGAGTATAAGTAGGTATAGGACAGGTAATGGAGGCTTGAGTAATATAAGCGCATAATAGAGTGGGCATGGGCATTGGCTTATACCAACTACAAGAGTATAGAGGCCCAATTTATATTATAACAAGTAACAGGCATGAATTTAGATGATATATATGGATATGGACACTGCCATCCCAACCGACAATCCATTAAACCCCGTCAATCGTCTAAAAATAATACTAACAAAGCGATGTTCTTCGAATATTATCCTGGTGAGGTGAGGGATGAAAATCTTCTAGAAGCTGCCTAATTTAAAACCATTCTTGCTAATTCAATCTCAGGATTGACTAAAAATTCCAGGACTGCGACACCAAGCCAATGGGAAAGAACATAATGACCAAAATTACAGCGGATGGGATCTGTGGGGAATCAATAAAATAAATCAAATTCCCATTATCATTGATCTTCTTCCTTCTACTCATCAAGAAAAAATGTATATATGTTGGCACATAATATTTGTTGACTAACTTGAGGCTAAGGTAAAATAGATGACATGAGATTACAATGGAAACATTTTTCCTATGTAGATAAATGTCTCCTTTCGTCGAAGGAAAGTCAATTTCCCCTCAATGGAGGAAAACAACCACCACCCAATGCCTCATTGACGTTTCTGCCATGGGAAGGTCAAAGGGGATAAGATGTATGCAGCCTTATCCTATAAGATTTTACCCTAAAGAGAGGCTGTTTTCGAACGCCCCTAACCTAGAAAAGAAAATGGACCCTAAATGGATGAAAATATTTTCGTATTTATGGTTATTGATACAACGTTATGCAAACAGTAGAATGGAGACGAAAAATATTTCTACAAAAACAGACCGAGCCTTACAGCCCACAGTTGAAACAGTTTATGCAAAAGAAAAACTAACAATACAAAAATTCGAAACCCCATTCGCAAAGGTCCAACTGGGTTTTGAGGGGAAAGAATAAAATTATAAAAAAAAAAAAAAAAAAAAAAA
The DNA here is from genome assembly GCA_018398585.1 of Simmondsia chinensis. Classification (NCBI taxonomy): domain Eukaryota; kingdom Viridiplantae; phylum Streptophyta; class Magnoliopsida; order Caryophyllales; family Simmondsiaceae; genus Simmondsia; species Simmondsia chinensis. The sequence continues at coordinate 217,395 of JAGTTD010000001.1, read as the reverse complement.
AACAAGAACGTGTTCATATTCTTCTCTCCCTGGTCCACATAAATCAAGATCGCCTTCCACTTCCCTGCCATTTGCAAACTAAGATCCCTCTCAAGGTTGAATCACAAACAGTGGCTGCAGGCGGATCCAAGAGAGGAGTCAATAAGAATTTGAAAACTCAAATGCTACTATAAAACTTGAACTCACAATCTTGAGGAGCTTACCGTATCAAGGCTAACAGGTTTCCCATCTTCGGCAAGGATTTCTATCACTGTTCCCGATTGATCTGCCTGGTATAAGACATAATGAAGGAATTGTGTCATTCATTATATGGCGAAGAAGATTATCATGCAGAACTAGGTATCAGATGTATCGTGTATGGAATCATAGAATTTATCATCTTGATGAAATCTAAAAGCACAATATGATGTGATTAACAGTTTACATGACTTAAATCAGTGTCACGAACGTAACAAGTTCCAGTACGGAAGTGAATTGTCCAGCAGCAGTTAAAAGCTTACAAAAGCAACAGTCATAATCACGCTCCGTGAAAGTCTTATATAAAGATGTTACTCCTCTGCAACAGCAACAGCCCAGTGCCTCAAAGAAGCTCCCGCCAAGGCAAACATGTTACCATATAAAGCCAAACTTTGCAAATGTAACAGGTTTATATAATTGCATTTATAAATACAATATTCCTTAGCCAATTATACCTATATGCAAGGTAGAACTGTATCAAAGTAGAGACTTTGATCGGAAGATCCCGCTTCAAGTCCCTCACCACCCCGTCATAGATAATCTCAAACTATTGGTTTTTTATTCTTCAGTATAATATTTCATTCAATGTCCCACATGCTGTAACACCTATGACATAGAGACTTTCTAAGTATAAACCAGATCATGGACAAATGTGCAAACTTCGATACAGTGTACACCTCCAGGGACCTATAATTGAAAGCAGGCAGCTTGATTCTTATCAAGTTTACAATATACTGTAATCAATAGAAGGATCATATGTGAAATAAATAGATTCATTTGTCTGATAGGAATAAGTGATGATTTTATTCCATTGGGGGGGAAGGAAAGGGAGGATGGGAAAAAAGAAGAAAAAATGAAAGAATCTTATAAAATATTTTCTTTATTTAGGGTTAAGTTTCAAGGCTCAATATGTATGGAGATAAAGCCATATGCAGAAGTCCAAGAGAGAATGGGCCTGAGACTCACTTCAATTTCATTCATCAATTTCATGGCCTCAATAATACAAAGAACCTGCCCCTTCTGTACTTTATCTCCAACCTGAAATAAAAGACCTTGTTCTCAGTCCATCTAGCAAGGCAAGGACAAAATACGGATGTCACCAGCAGACACCATATATGCTTGAGGTTTCCATTTCGCAGCATAAACAAGGATTACCTTTATAAAAGGTGGCGTACCAGGTGCCGGGCTACGGTAGAATGTTCCTGCCATGGGGCTTTTAAGAGGTGGAAATAAAGGCTTGGCTGGCTTGGTGGCAGGTGAAGCAGCTGCTGGTGCTGGTGCTGGTGCTGGTGCTGGTGCTGGTGCTGGCGCTGGAGTTGGAGGTGGTGCTGGTGTGGCGACATGTGGAGTAGCTTGTGGTGCCACTGAAGGTGACTGCATCATAAGCATAGGAGCTGGTGACGTTGTTTGAGCAATGGCCTCTTTTTTGCGGATCAGTATCTCACAGTCAAGCTGCTTCAGCTGCAACTCCACAATGTCTTTTGAATCCACGAGCCTACAAGAGATAGAACATGATTCATTAGTCAGGGAACTGAACTTGAATAATAATATTGTCTTTAAAGAGAAGAGGAAGATGGGTTGGTAACCTGACGAGACTTGCGACTTGGGTAATAAATTCAGAGAGTGACTCCTCTGAGGCCAATCCAGTAGCAGTAAGATCTTTTGATGGCTTACCATTCTTTGTTCCTTCAATGGGTGTATCAGATTTGGTTTGGGGAGTAGCTCCACTTGATGTTCCTTCCATGCCAACCTTGAAGCCGCATGGGTTTGTTACAAATATGTATGAGGAGCAAAGTTTTGAAAAGAATTCCTCGATCTAAACTTACATTATTTGCCTGGGCCTTCACAAGAACAGCACAGGTTGAACCTAATACCATATTCTGCAAAGGGGTTCCTAGGGGAAGTCAATGAGAGTTATAATGACTTTGATATAGAAATGCTCTGTAATGATCAGAAGAGAAAAAAAATGAATGCGTTCTATTCTATCACTCCTCATGGCATGTTGTAACCTTCAGGACAGCTGCATATGCAAATAAATTGCAACCTTCAAAATTCAAGTCGTAAATGAAGACAAAAACCACCATAAAATAAAAAATTTAATAATGCAAGACGATAAACTTAAAGGAGTTTGGAATAGTTAAGAATCCACGATGAAGAATAAGACTACAAAAAATGACGACAGGCACCAAAAATCAGCAGATTTGATGCTTGGAAGGAGCAGATCTCCAGAAATAGCTAAGATTCCCGGCACTAAAGCAAATAACATGTATCCTTCAGAAGAGATCGGGTTTAGGATGGGTAAGATCTCCGCTGCTCTTTCCACAAGGATCAAATCCAATCTCCATTGAAGTATTGGATGCATAGAGTTTGCAATAAGGTATGTTGACGTTTCCCTATGCAACTTCGACAGCATACAACATGATGCACTGTCAAGATCCATGTGTCCTTTTGGATCCTTCCTGGAACTAATAAACTAATATCAAAGTTGTGACAAAAAAAGTTTCACTATATAAATCTTGTACACTAGTCCTCTTAATACCGATTGGCTTTGTAATGATACTTAACTCATGCTTATATGTAGACATCACCCACAAACTTTTTGTGCATGATCCAAAAAGGTTACATGTATCGTGAATATACTAAGCAACCCTCCAGCTAAGCACCTCTATACAACAAGGCGGTGTCTGAGAGAAGGGTAAAATATATGCAGCCTTATCTGTAGAGAGATTGTTCTGAAGAGCCTCTAACCCTAAAAAGATCCCTACTCAAGTCATGTATTTCAGAAAGCATATTCATGTATATTTACATTTTGTCGGGGACAAAACAAAGGGCTTTATATGTCATTCAGCTAGGAAATATAATGAGGCAAAATCAGCTCATTTGTACAAAAATGAAAATATTCAATTGGCACCATTTAATGGCTTTTTTCTTTCCCTCATGCTCCAAGTAAAACAAAGAGAGCTTCATATGCAATTCACCTAGGAAATATAACGAAGCAAAATCAGCTCGTTTATCCAATTGAACATATTCAACAGGCCCCATCAACAGATTTTCGCTATCCTTTATGCTCTAAGCAAAACAATCCCCATGGCAAGTGGCAGATGAAATTCATCACGTCATGTAGGCACAAAGTTCAACTGCATACATCAACACACTCCAACCAAGCGTCTCCGTCTTCTTTACATTAGAGACAAACAGAATTTGACAACCTCACAATGTTCAAAGAATGCCGCTTTCTGGTTCTTAACGTCAAAGGAAAGCCAATGAGAGCAAATAACTACGCCACACTACCTCCTATTCCTCATTGTTGGGTTATATGTGGAGGCTCGTTATTTGGGTCTTGTTTAAAAGTAAATGGTTGTAGCAATCTAATTTGGACCCATGACATACTAGGGTTTTAGTGTAAGAGACTCTATATACACACTAGGGTTGTGTATATTGACTTTAGGGTTGAGAAAGGTTGAGAGTTGAGATGTCTCATGTAAATTTTCAATGATATAGTGGATTTATCATGCTCCTCTCAATGACTGTAGGCTTCGACTGAACCACTTAAATTCTGGTGTTCTTCTCCCATTTCTTTTATCTGCGATTGTTATTTCGATTTAGGGTTTCAGTGTTTATGGGTGTTCTTAACAAGTGGTACCAGAGCCTCACAAGTGACACCAGAGCCCAACACTCTTTTTGCCTGGCACAAACAAGCTAATGTAGCCCCCAGAGGAAACAACGCAGCAATTCGCACTCAGAATCAGCCAAAAAGAGAATAATTAATGTACATAACAGCAAAGTATAACTAATTTCTGAATAACAAGTACTAACCACAGACAATAACTCCCACAAGCGAGAAATGAATTCAAAAGACGTATGAGATAACACTATAGACAATGAGACAAACCTCAAAAGAAGATCAAAGAGCGCATAATTGAGAAAGGGAGAGGGAGTAAACCTTGGCGAAAAATCGAAGCTTGGGCTGAGGGGAGAGAGAGAAAGAGACATTGGAGCGGAAACGGCGGCCATGGAGAGGCAGCGACGGCGAGACGACGGCAACGGAGGTGTCTTCGGAAGCAGCAGCGGCGGAGGCGGCGGCGGGTGAAGCAGTCGGAACACAAATCGACATCGCAACGAGAGATCCAGAGAGACAGAGAGAGAGTGAGAGTGGGGGGATTTGATAAACAAAGGAAGAGGGCAAGGCACAAGAGTGTGGGTGTTGGGGGCACCACACCACTGAAAGGGCTTAATGGGAGTCGCTTCATTGAATGACACGTGTCCTTCTTAATTGGGCCTGTCCTCCTTTGTTGGGCTTTTGTACTGGCCCATTAAGATGGTGTTGATCGAAGGGGAAGAGAGGCGCTGCGGAGGTTGGAGTGGGTGGGAGCACCGGCGGGTTTACTTTAGCTGAACTGAGTCCAAGCTCAGTTCGGGCGCGACTTGAAGCTTGTAAATCCCGGAAACTTTAAGTTTGAACTTGGCTTGTCATAAGCTCAGGCTCAACTCGGCTCGATTGAGCTTGAACCCATCTTGGTGAATTTCGAACTAAGATTTCCATTTTAGGCTTATTTAAGCTTGATTTAGGTTTATTATCGGACATATTTAAACTAATAAATTATATTATTATGATATGCTCATTTAGGCTCAGGAGTCTACACGATCAAGCTTTTGTTAGACTCCGACTCGACTCAATTAGATAAAAAAGTCGGTTCAACTTGACTTGAGCTTCAAATGAGTTGAACTTTTCGAGTTTGCTCACGAGGGCTATCGTTCCGTCTTGGTTCATTTACACCCCTAGGTGGGACAACTCTGAACTCAACTACATGTCTAGGTACGTTCAGTACTAACTTTTATTTATAATTTTAGACTTTTGAAAAGAAACAAGGTTTGAAAATAATAATTTTTTTTTTTTTTTTTTTTGGGGGACAATAATCTGTGTTTTTTAAGTGGTTTGTTATGTGACTGGATTCATGATGTCATATGTTCTTTGTGGGTAAATATTACTGCCTAGTCAAATATATTATAAGGGGAATAGGAGCATCTGGTAACTTTAACTTATTAGCAACAAGTTGAATCTATACAGCTCCACATGGATATGTAAATCTACTAATCCCAATTGAAGAAAGTTTAATCCATGAAAGAAAAAGCAGCCCATGGGCCGGCCCAATAAGTGTGTTTGCCACCCTAGAATATTCGTTTAATACCTAGCATTGCAGTTGCACAAAGCATATGAATTTAACGAACCCTAATCCTAAATTCCAATATAGATTTTCAACTGTTGAACAGTTGGTTGAATTGAGTTACTTCTACATATACTTGTTGCCAAGTCTCTTTGTCCAAATTAATATATTGATTTTGTCATAAACCTAAATATTCGTTATAGTTTCTGCTCATATATTTTAGACAAAGCTGCGATAACTTGATTGATTGGAACTCGGCTTAATATTGGGCCTAGTAAAATTCAAACTTAAGTCGCATAATTTTCTCCAATATCACTCCCCTAATAGTTTTACATTTATAAGAATATAATAAAACAAAAAAAAATCGTGATAAATCTGGGCGTTTGATCAAATAGCTGCACTCACTTTTTCATAATTTATCGAATTGCGTGCCTTCATTAATTTAAGCTCCCTAAGATTCCATGTTTATATGCACATTTTTTTTTCTTGGGAATTAAGAATAAATCGATGAATCAGTATAGGTATAAAACAATAGAGAAGAAGTAAAAACAAGCATATATCATTTAGGTACCTTAAAATTTTAGCACACATAATGAGTCAACAAGAGGTCTAGAAACATTATCACATTGGTACTCTCCACCCAAATCAATGGATTTTATTGGAATTCGGTAAATTTTTATCGAAACTAGATGCAACTCATGATTCCAACAATATACATGCGCGGATGTTAGCATTTTTCATCGTCCGATATATACATATTTCGTAGAGAACTATTCGATTAGGGAATAAAGTACCTATATACTGCCAGAATCATGTCATGACAACATTATCAGACTAAAATCTACGAAGTCCAATAGAGGGTACTATATAGTGTCGGGATAATGCATCACTTTAGCATTTTTCCAATGAAAATCTTTCGGTTTCTGGCAAAGCTAATTAGGTAATAGAACTTTTAGTTCTTAAGGAATCCCACTCTGTTTATTAGAATGTTATATTATATAGGCAATTAAATATATCAAATCTTGAGGTATTAAAAAAGTAACATTTCCAATATCTTAAGGGCTCCCGCTTAAGCAGGGCCTAGGGGGGTGGATGTATGCAGCCTTCCCCCTTCAGGGTAGCAACCTGAAGGGAGGCTGTTTTCGAGAACCCCTAACTTAAGGAGTGCAACACGAGGACTTACCAAGAGGTTATCCATCTTGGTACTACTTTTATCCAAGCACACTTAACTTTAGAGATCTAATAAGATCCGGTGCTTGCGTGTTGGTACCCTTTTAAAGTACTGCAATAATAAATTCCCAAAAGGAAAGGTTATAAATTAACTGGTAAATTCATTTTGTTGTAAAGTGGCCTAAGAACCACGCCACATACTACGATCCTATGGTACTATATCCCCCCAAATAGGCATGCTAGTACTAGCAATGATGTGAAGTGGGATAAATTCAATTCAGAGCACAAATAAAGGGAAGTGTTAATAATTAGATTTAGTGATCATATAATATAAAGTGAAAAATGCTCCTACCTTCATTTATATAGAGTAGGATACTTAAAGATAGTTAAAACTCTTCCCCCCAATCAAATCATTCTTATGTAGAATATGATTGCCAAATAATTAAGAATTAGCAATTGGATTATAGTGGGCAATTGCCTTTGTTTTATTATTTCTGTGGAAACCTTAGAACTACTAGCTTATGTTCATAAAAGTCATTTCCTCTTTCCAAGGATTCAAACTTTGAATCATTGCTCTCTATAATGCAGTTATGACTTTCATATAATTAACCTTCTCTACACAATGCCATTGCTAGCTAGCTCTCTCTCTCTCTCTTTCATAATTAAAGTTAGAGTTCAACGATAGGATCATGATAAGGAGTACAAGCTTTCAAACAAAGATAGCTTAACTTAAAAGTACAACATGATGACTCACATAGTGGACACTTTGAATAACCTAGGAGGCTCAATAGAAAATGTACATCCAAATTGCGAACAATAACAAAATTCTAGAACTGATGAACTCAATAGATGAACCAAGAGACAAGAACACTCAAGCAGTCGCCAAACTGTAACAATAAGAAGATCACCCAATCACCCAAAAAGAAAAAAAGCAAACCCATTGCTAGCTCATTAACGTTATTGTCCTAGTTACTAATGATTAATGATGAAAACCCTAAAGATTAAAAAAATAACTTACGAAAAGAAATGATCTACATACTCATGAAAAAGAAGAACCAAAAACAATACTTAGACACTCGACATTGGACTCATATACACCACCACCATACAAGGTCCAATATGAAGAACTACCCGTTAGTACAGAAAAATTATAAGTTACGATATAGGTATATCTTGAGATGAACACTTGGGATGCCACTTCACTTGCATAAATTTTGCGTAGGTAAGTGCCCACTAGACCATTATCAATGATTAAAATTGCCATTATTGGTCATAGATTAATTTTTTTCAGAGCTAGGTTAGCCTAGCTGTACAAGGACATGTCCATATTTGCTTCCTGCAACGAGGTCATGTGGTAGGAATCCAAACATGAATCCATAATGAGAGAATTATTGCCACATGGATACCCTTCACTTTTGTTTATTCTTAGATCTCTTCTCTCTTATTGTTTATTGCTTTGAGCCTAAGAAAATTCACAAGGCAGGGACCAATCTGCATTACAAAAATTAAAGTTTGCATCTTTTTTTCTTTTTTTTTTTTCCTCTGGTATGTGCAGATCCCCATGACAGAGGAAGCAAAATAAAAACAAAACAAGTGTTGGGACCATCCAATGGCATCGGATGTTTTGACATGTAAAAGATACTTTATGAGCAAATGGATGGGGACTGTTTCATATTATGCGTTTTATATACTATAGTTGTTGTTTTCTTAATGTATAAAATAAATGAACGAAAGCATATCGTATAATTAAGAATGGGGGGGCTGGTATGTTGGAAACATGGGAGATTTTTCAAAGGGGGTGCATGGAAAAATCATAATCTAATTGGGGGGGTGAAAATTAAGTGCAACTTTAGGGTGAGTGGGGGGCAATAATTGAAGCATAAGAGGGGGGAATACATAGTTTATTATCAGTTTTAAGGGGGTGCACCAATGATGATTGATTGTGAGAGGATCTGTCATTAAGTGGTGGAGTTGTTTCTTTACACGCTTTTAAAGTGGTGATATAAATTTTTCATGGGGTTTTGCTTTTTTATTTATGTTTTTATTGCAAAACAAATAGGAATAAGATCAAAATATATAGAAAGAAAAAAAAAGGAATAAGGTAGAAATAATATGCAAAATGTTCGGTGTTAAGAACTTTACATGTGAGTATTGTAAGAAATTCCATATTGGAATTGCGATAAAGAAGAAACTAGCATGTAAGTGTAGCGAGTTATTTCACCTAATGCTAATTAATTTTGGGACGACACCCCAATTAGATTTTGTTTTACACAAGCAAGAGGAGTATGGAATATGAGAAGAGTGAAAACAAACTTAGAGAATGAGAAGTAATTTCTTATTTTCTTGACCTCTTTACATTACATTCTAGGGAGGTATTTATAGTAGTCCTCTATAATTGTACAAGATTCACGTGTTAGCTCTAATCTACACCCATAGGCTGACATGTGGCTGGATAGAAGGAGCTAGAGTGGTCTTGGACTTCGGAATTGGCTTTTTCTCAGGTGCTTGCGAAATGATTTTTACGTTATGTGAGTTACGGCTTCCATATTAATAAGCTGGCTTTTTGGTAGTTCTTCACCATCTTGTCCTTCCAAGTAGGGTAGGACTCTAGTTTCCCTTCTTAGGCGAGGACGAACGAGTTCTCACTCTCAAACTGTTTTAGTGTCTTGTGAGGGATTCAATAGGAACATGTTTAAAAATGTGAATCTCGTATGTGTCTACTCTCTGGATCGAATCTAAGGCCTGATAAAATTTAATATTAATAACACGTAGAAAACACTCTGATTTCTCTGCAAATCCAGCCAAGGGTGTACTTAGAAGCTCCCACAGCTTTTTGCACATAATGAACTTAAGATATTCACCTTATACCATGATAATTTCATGGGGGTGGGTGCCTTTTATGACTCGGACCTTGGAAGCATTATGTCATCGTTTATGGTGGTTTACATTTATGTGGAGGTGTCCCCAACACCTTTATCAATGTCCTCTAATTATTTTGGTGCGGCTTGGTCCATTGTCGAGTAATTGACCATCCAAGCTGTTACATGAAAGTTTAAAAATAGTTTTATATTTTAATGTATTCTTGTAGATAATATTTTTACTAGAACTATATATATTAATATTAAAATTGGTGCGGTTGTTAGGAGTCACATTTGAGACCACTCGCTAAAAGAGACCTTTAATTTGAGACCACTTGCTAAAAGAGACCTTTGATAACATATCAACTAATCAATGTTTAAAAAAAAAAGCTTACGTTGTTGAATATTGAAGGACCACTATCTCATTTTCATATATATTTTTACAAGATTGGAAAATTCTTCTATTGATGCCATTGAGTACCCACTAGTAAAAGCGAAAATTGAATTTCAAGACAACATCTATGTTTTCTATGCAACTAATTTAACTGGTTGGATAATGCTTTACAACGCGACTAGTCTATAGATTGTTAGTTCTTTGCATTCGTGTAGTTGGACAACATTTGTGAAGTCAAATACACGAAAAATACCAAAAAAAAGTACAATAGATAATTACTGAAGGTTAATAACATGCAGTTCTAACCTAATTTACTTCGAAGTCACGATAAATTTATTTCTAAGTCTACCGGCAAAACTATTTGCGATCTTAAAGAGGTAGCAACGACAAATCAAACATACACTTAATGCCCCTGAGTTTATCAAATGAAGCCATAGTTTTCACCCCTTCTTCTTTCTCAGCAACATTTGTGCCCTTCTATTCATTTTAAGGGCATTGATGTATTTTCAAAATAAGTAAAAAGATGTAGTTTTATATATCTTTTGTAAAAGGATACGTCTCTTTATGTGAATAAATGTATCTTTCAAGAGATACTTAAAAAATTATAAATATTAAAAAACTATAAATAGCCCTTTCATTCTCAAGATTATAAATCACACAATATTTTATCATTCTTTTGTTCTTCAAATCTAAGAAATCAACCAGTCCCCTCTACATACAATCTCACTTTATGATTTGGTTTCACTGTATCTCCAGTGAAATAAGTCTCAAGAAAAGTCATTCGCTATATATCTTAAAGCTGTTTAATTATTAATTTAGTACCCGTTTTATTGAATTTTCGTAACCAAAAAACACCAAAAACAAAGAAGTTAGAAGTATAGTGAGTGGAAGCCAACTCTCAGAAGCCACTTTTTGATTCCCTTGAGGAACAGCAGTAGTGGGTTTCCCTTTCACCACCTACACCCACCCCTCCCTTTCTTCATAAATATAAATATAAATATAAATATATAACTAAATTTTGATACTTTTCATCCATTATTAGTATCCCCTCTCTATATCTGGGCTATATGGGACCGCCCCTTTTTCACCCTTCGATGTGGGATCCCCTGGATCTCCCCTCTCTTTGTTAAGCTAAATACCCAAAATTACACTTCAATTCGAAGAATAAACAATGAAACACTGATTTATGTAAAAGCTTACAAATTACGAGAAAAATCACAAGTCTATGAAAGAGAGCAATTTACTGAAAATGAGAAGAAACCCCTTGAACTCTCTCAAATGGGCTTGCTAGGCCGAAGCACAAAAGAGAATCTATACATACATTTGTATTATTACAGACCTCCATTTTTCTGAATTTATTAATTATGCATCTTTGTTTTAGGGGGCATTCGTCTCTAACTTCCCAATTCCCCAATCTTGTTAAGCTCTTGTCTTCTCCTATATGAATTCCCATTTAATCTGTTTCTTGGATCTATTGCTTTAGCTCTCTAATTAAGGAACTAATCAAGATTAATTAATAATCATGCTTAATCTTTTTATTTTTTATTTTTTTGTTCTTGTACTTTAGCTTAATCTTTTTATTTTTTTTAGTCAAGGAATAAAATAAGACAGGGCAAGTACAACTCATTCATTTGCCTAAGAACACCTGAAATCAGCAGTTTTAATATTTATTACTATGTCCTGTACTTTGATTGAGTTGGTCATGAAGGATAATGTGATTTCTTTTCCTCCTTATCCCTGTACTTCTTTTCCTCTTTGTCTATAATTCTATATTTTTATGAAGTCTTAATATGAATCCTCTTCCTCTGTATATGAAATTAATAGTATTCTTAATAAAAAAAGCAAAATCATGGTACAACCCAAGAAAAGAAAAGGTAAGAAAAAAGATCTTCTAAGTTTGATCATTCTCTCTGAGTAATCCATTTTACGTGTTCAAAAAAAAAAAAATGTGATCCATTTTAAATGGGTTATTTCAGAAACTTTTCTGTACAAATACCTGACCTTCTAACTTAGATTTTCACATGCACCATATGTTTTTTTATTAAGAATATGGGTTTGGGAGAGGAGATTTGCTGCTATGAACTCTAATTTACCTCTGGACCAAAACTTTACTGAAAGAATAGACGATATACTTAGGATAATGTTATTTTTGTAGCAGAATTGTTAAAGTTATAGTAAATTTGAGAAATTTTATAATTATTATTCAACTTAAGTTATATTATTATTCTGACAATAATATCTTTTATCCTAATAATAACAATATCGTACACTTATTTCCAATTCTATAATGGGTGCTTCGTCTCCTTCAAAGGTGCTAATTTGGATGGGTTCTTTTGATGATTGATGACATCCCTAGGCCCCTACATTATTATTCACATTCCCCTATACTATGCCATCTCTCTGTCTCTTCCTCTCTCACTCAATCAAATCGTGGATGCCTTGATTTGCTATCATAGTGTACGAATTCATTCCATGTTTTGCTAAAAAAAACTTTGTGATTGAGACTGTACTCAATCCTTTCTTATGAACACTAGATTTGAGCATGCGTAGTTAACCTTTTGCAAGATCCAGTAAAAATGAAAATAGATGCTTTACAGTGTGAGAAGAATAAGATTTACCATGAATCATTGTCTCATGATGGAAATCGAAGGAGTAAAAGGAGAAAAAAAAAAATGACGATTTGAGTTGTACTTTACCTACATAAGTAGGCAAGTATGACAACCTTGTTAAGTTTTTATGGCAAAATGTCAAGATCATGGGACATTGATGCTTAGTACTATAACTTTTGTGGATTTTTCTCGTGTTTCAGTCCAAATCCTGTTTTCCGTATTTTTTTGTTCGTTTTTCTTCAGCTGAGCTCCAGGGGCTCCTGTTTTGTCGGCTGTGGTTTGTTCTGTTTTTTGGTTGGGTGGCGCTTGTTTCTTGTTGTTGTCTCCCTGTTTTTCTCTTTTGGGTCTGTTCTGTTTGTCTCCCGGTTTTGGGTATTCCAGGGGCTCGTTTTGACAAGTTTCCTATTTTGTTGCGCGGTTTTGCCGCTAATTACCAAAAAAAAAAAAAAAAAAGTGGATTTTTCTCTATCACCCCCTTCCTCTTTTCCTTTTATATTTTGCCGTGTTTTCTATATTTTTTTGTACAAAATTGTTGGATTAACTATCATAGTGGAGTTCTCTTTCCCTTTTCAATAAGGCAATTATCAAAGATTTGGATTCTATTTAAATATAAAATAATAAATTTGAAAGAAATTGAGGGAAGAATAGAAAAAGAGGAAAAAAAAGACCAGACGGATTTCTATAAAAAATTACTCAAATTGAGGAGAAACCACAAGTAAAAAAGAAAGAAATTCATTGAGAAATCTAAAAGGAATGCAACCGAAGCCGCTCAAAACTATATCTATACGCAAAAGCTGAAAATGTAGGTATCTTTAAATGGGTCTATTGGGCCAAGATTGAAACATAAATTGGAGACACAAAACAATAATTTTTCTTTGTTTTTTTTAACTTCTGACTTCTGAACTTTACAACCGTTCAGGTGCCTTCCATTATGAAATGGATCATGAAATGCTGCTAATGTGAATGCAGCTGACTAATCACTTTTTTTTTTTCCTGATTATCCAATTTTCTCTTCCAGTGGTTATTTATTATCGTATATATGTGGAACTGCACTGGGACACTGACATTTGGCCTTCTACTTTTTTGGTTTGTCTCATGTGCCTTTTGTTATTCTTATTTCTATACAAACCTGGTAAACTTCATGATCTGCATCAAATCTTGCAAAATATTAAAGAATGATTTTCCTTACTGTATAATTGAGTTTTTTTTCTATCTGATGACTTATCAAACTATGGTATAACACATCGATTTATTGGTTAACACTACTAAGATTAAGGACCAAAGACAACTGTTTTTAAACCACCCTGGCGACGCTAGTGTGTCTAAAAGCACCATCATAAGGACCTGAGCTCTATTAGGCCCGGAATATTTTCCCTGAGGCTTCAAGAGCACGATTTGATCCTTCACTATTTCATGGATATAGCCTGTTACAAAATAAAAGTAGGCTCCACAAAGAAAAGTTAATTGAAAAGATCACAAGATAACAAAACAAATGTAAATGAACTGCTTTCCATTTTGAAATTTGCAATGATGGATATATAGTTTTTAATTTCAAAGAAGGGATAATACAGAGAGATGTAGGCTAGAATGATAATTGGTACTGCAACAGAAATGTAAAGATTGCATATTAGAAGGGTTTCAATCTTTTGGCTTTTGAAGATGCCCTTCCTTGTCTCGTCTTCACATTCCAATTATTTCTGTACCCCCTAGAAGTACTTGCATTTATGCCACTATTACTAAACATCACCAGAGAATGTAGAATCATTTTCACCGTCATAAATAAAACTTTCAGTTCCTTTTAATGTGGTTATACAAATATTGAGCTTAGGCATTTACTGAAAATGATGTTCTGTAATGCTTTTCTGAGGTACTCTGCATATTCCAGGGAACTATCCATCATATCATACAATAAGAACACATTTTATTAATACATAGAGCATTACAAGTTGAGGCTTGATATGATTCCTTCACAGCAAAGGAACATTTCATGTGAGAGAACTAAAAGAGATTCCAAAATCCTTCTTCCACTTAATTTCCACAGTGGAAAAAGACTTAATTACATAATTACTGAAAACCCATTTCTTATGGTAACTAATCGCATAAAGGGTGGAGGAGATACATTACAAAATCCCCTTTTTCCCCTAGATCTTTTTTTTCATGAATTTCATAGAAGAAAGCTGATTACAAAAAACAAACCCCATCCTTATAGAAAAAAAAAATATTCAGGGGCAAACTAAATTTGGATCCTTGTTTGATGCTCAGGGCTGGTAGTATCCACGTAGTGACAAGCGCTTCCATTCCACAAGGCGTTGCAGAAAGAATTTCACCTGAAAATCACATGTTTTTATAGTTTATAATTAGTAATTAAGCATCCTAAGAAATGTAAAACATTGCATTATTAAATTTAGCCAATGTTACAGAAAATAATATACGAAGAAATTACCTCAGATGGCTCTTGAAGAGTGTAAGAGGCAATTGTTTCCTTGGCAACTTTGGAAACAAGGATTCCAAAACCTTGCTTTCTCTCCTGCAACGCCTTGAATGCATCTTCATCAGTTCTGTCATCCCCAATATAAACTGGTAATACATCCTTCGATTTTGCAAAACCTGGAAAAAGGAGAAAAATATTTAGGTTTGGCATACATGGGATCTTGGGTTCGAAGCCTATTTTTTCCTTCCCTAAATATTGATAATCCTATTTAGGATAATGTTAAATGGTAGCTATAATTCATGTCAAGACTCACCAAGTGCCTCCAACAAGAATTCAAGAGCTTTTCCCTTGTCCCATTTGATGGGGGGTCGGATCTCAAGGACCTGCAATTTATTTAGTCAACAACATCAATTTAATATCATGGCAATTAGAAATAGAAAACATGAAATATTGAGTAAAAAAAGACTATTTCTTTTCTAACAGACTAAAAGGACTATTTCGAAAAATAAGACATCTTCACAAAAGAAGAAAAAGGAACCAGGGTGATCATGCTACCTTTCTTCCTTGAGTCAATTTGAGATTTGGGTACTTGTCGAGCACCTCCTTCACCTGATTAGCCAATTCACCCCATCTCTTAAAAAAAAAAAAAAAAAAAAAAAATTGAATCCACCATTTAGTTAACTTGGCTTATAGTAATGATTTACTTAATTAGATAGACTAATATTTTTGAGTACATTACCTTCTCATCAACACAGCGAAAATGCACAGATACACAAAATTTGTTATTCTCAACTCTTGCTCCAGGAGTGGATTTAGTTTTTTCTACCAATGTCTTGTAAACCTATAAAAATTATTAATTACCGCGCATCAATATTAAGACATAGTATATTTGATCCACATTGTAAGTGTTAACGTTTCAAATGCTTAGATTTCATGCAAAAAGTATGAAATTTAAAGTTTTAAGCACAACGAGCCACACCGCATCAATGGTCGGTAGGAATTCACTTGCAGGTTGGAAGAGAACACCTTCACAGCCCGGAGCAATCTGAAACAAATAAACATACACAAATTCTTTATGAGTTCAATGAATTTCTATGTTTGTAAGATGAAATGAAATCAAAATAAGCATATAATTTGTACAAACAGCATAGAATAATGTTGTATATATATACTTTGTCATATTTGTGCACTTTAGTTGGTCCCTTTATGTCCATGCCATGGCTGCCCGCATAGTAAAGCTCAGCTAGTTTCACAAAACTGTAAACCTGCTCCACCGTTATTAAACCAGAGTTAGAAATGACACGGAAATGATCAAATCCAACGATATAGTATTTTCTTCTTTTCTTTCCTTTTTGGATTCTAGTATGAAAAAATGTACCTTGTCTAGGCACCTTCCACTGACAATAGCAGTAGGGAAATACTCGGCCACATTTCTCACTGCTGCTCTCATCTGTCAAGCACTCCACGTGTGAATTTAATAAGAAATTCTATATCTTTGTTATGAGTTAGAAAATATCAATACATAAGTCTATTGGGTTACGATTTTAGCATGTACCCCATTTAGACTTATATGTTCCGATGATGATGACGAAGAACCAACCTCATGGGACATGAAGGCGCGATCAGGGTTATCCACAATAGGAGAAAGGGTGCCATCATAATCAAGGAATATTACAATCTGCTTGCCTTTTGATTCTTTCATTATTTGCTCAAACATCTTCAGCGCCGATGGGTGTTTCCTCTGATTTTTTTAGAATCAAAAACAAAAGTTGTGTGTCAGAATTCATTCATCATTTGTAGTTGAAAATCACAACTGAGATTAAGTCAATAAGTTAACTATATATTTTTTGATCAAATATATAGTTATTTGATCAAAAAATATATAGTTAACTTAAAAATGAAATGTACCATCCAGATAGAATAGTCAGGGGAGTCAAGAGAGAGAGAGGGAGCAGATTTGGCCGGAGAGGATGCGCGCATTGAATCAACCCAAGCATTCATCTTTTTGGGTATCCCTTCAAACCCACTTTCTATTCTCTTCACGCGCTTCCTGCGGGGTTTTACATGAAGGCGCCGCCCTGGGGTGAAGACAGTGGAGTTGGAGATGGCGACCGCCATAGCCACAGCCATGTTGATGCTCAATTTGGCATCGGAAACCACCACATTCTGATTAGTCATCTCTCCTCTTTCTTGTTCAAATTCTTGTTCTGCTAGCTGACAATGCTTGTATGAAAGAATGGGATTCTAGAAAGTTCTGGATTTTATTGTATAAAACAGAGAGAGAGAGAGCGAGAGAGGGAGAAAGAGAGGAGGGGAGTGAAAGAGGAAGAGCAGTGGGGGAGGGAATTTATAAGTTCGAAGCAGAAGCCGACGAAAGTGCTTCTTCCTTTCCAGCTCTTTATACCATCAAACTCTAAAGTCACGAGAAAAAAATTACGAAATTGTTGCAAAAAAAAATTCTTAGCAACGAGACCAACTATGCCCTATTTGTGCGCCCTCTTCTCGTGAAGTGTAGTAATGCTCGTCTCTTCCCTTTTTTGCACGGTCGGTCTTGACATTTTCGATATCATAGTTATACTTTAAAAGTCACAATCTCAAAAATTTGGAGGTTTTAAATAGTTGGCTAGGGTTATATCCACCTCTGCTTCTGTTAAAGTATAAAACTATTCCTGGGCCTTCACCCATCAGCTTAAGCTTTTGTGACAGATGGTTCCTTGACAGCTTCATTGCCCCTCTTCTTTTTCAATAATTAGCGATGAAACTTGCAATACAAAAAGGGGTACCTACAAGACCAGTCCCAAAAGATAATCCCTCTTTGTCCACATACTTCGAAATATTTGTAAGTTTATATAAATTCATCCTTTATTTTTTCTTTATTTTAAAATAATTCACAATGTTTATGTATTTGTTCAAATTAAAAATATTTTTTGTCTTGTTCAAAGTAGCTCCATAGGTTTTATTTATAATAAAATTAGTTTCTCATTTTTAAATTTTTACTAATTCTGATCACTAAATAAAAAATTAATTTTATCATAAAATAAAATATTAGAAACTAATATAAACAAATAAAAGATTAATTTTAAATAGATTGAAGACTATTTTGAACTAAAAAAATGAAGAGACTAATATAAATAAAGACACAGGTAATAGGACGAATGCAGTGAACAATCCCGCTTTGTCTAATGTATTGATATTATACATGTAAACAATATTCATATTATTTTTTATAAATTAATAATT
This sequence comes from Simmondsia chinensis, assembly GCA_018398585.1. Lineage (NCBI taxonomy): Eukaryota > Viridiplantae > Streptophyta > Magnoliopsida > Caryophyllales > Simmondsiaceae > Simmondsia > Simmondsia chinensis. The sequence goes on along the minus strand of JAGTTD010000001.1, from coordinate 199,291 downwards.
TATTTTAGGTCACAAATTATATGTACAAACTGTTACCTAAATTATGTGTGTGTATATATATATATATATATGATATTAGCTTTTTAATTGAATGGACCCATCCCTCGTTTCTGTAAGCCATTCTCCCATATTTCTTGTATATTTAATGAGTGTGTAATAATAATTGAAACTATTGCTCTCAAGCATTTCCATTGCTAATTAGTAAGCCTTTTTTAAGCTTTGTGGATTTAGGGTTATGGCTGACATGACACCTAGCTAGTAATATAAGTGGTTCCAAGCAAAGCCAATACTTACAAATGCTAATTGATTTCATGATCGAACTTACTTAGGTACATATTTACACCTCATATATTTCAACTTTGTGGATCGAGTTTAAGACCTAATGAAATTTAACGGACATTATTATGAACACTGGAATTCATCTTTGCATTGATTTAAATGCATATAGTTATATGTGATATTAAATTTGTTGGTTGACATATATAAGATCTACATATAAGTTAAAGTGAGATTTTATCATAAAATTAATTGGCATTAACTGCTTCCCCTTACATATGAGTTTACTTCAAATGCACCCCTCTCCTTCTCCGGTCTAATTGGATCCAACATTCATTGGAGAGGCCTTCGATTCAACAAATTCAAACGCAACTCTCTTTTCGAGGACGTTCGTCAAATAAGAGTCCGGAATCATCCACCCCCTCCAACATCTTATCGAGTTTCATCAGGCCATTTGGCCTAACCCATGAAGTTAACATATATATATGAGATTCATATATAAGTCCATGTGAGATTCCATTCTAAAACTAAATGATATGAAATAGAATAATCCATTAAACTTATATATTAATATTTTCTATCCGACAAGTAATGGTAAGCACTCTTAAAAAGTTAATGCAAATCTATAAGATTTTCGCTTTTAATAATTAGATGTCACCAAGGAAGTCGTTGGGTCAAAAATGCACTAGCCGGGTACAACATGAGCATTTATACTTCTTCAAAGGTCTGAGACAATTTGAATATGTCAAGGAAGCGAAAGAATTATCAAAAAAAAATTTAAGAAAGAAATAAGACACAATATTTACTGATTCTAAGTTAACAAGTTCAGAAGCTACAGCACCTTTAGTAGTGTCTGTTTCAGAGTTCCAGTCAAGTTTTTTTGCTAAACGAGCTTCAAAGTTTGGATGTAAGCTTGGCCTTTAGCTTGACGGGAGATTAAGTCATCATTAGGACCCTTCACGACATAATACGTGGAGGTAAGTTGCTAAGGAAATCAATGACTGTCAGCAACATACAATGAAGTTGGTAGGGCTTTCTTAGCTCGTCATCAGGTGTGTGCTCCCTTCAAGGGTTTTGTCTTTTGTTATTTTTGGGGGGGGGGGGGGGGGGGGGGGCTCTTGTTTTGTTGGTTCGGTTGGTTTTGTTTGATCTTTTTCCGTCATTTTGGCATTAGCTTTAGTTGTTTTGGCATGTGGTTATTTTTGTCTTTTTGGTTTTGGTGTGTCTGAGTTTTGGGTTTATCCTATTGTTAGGGTTTGGACATTGGTTTTATTGTCTCAATGTTACTTGTATTTGGGTCCTACCTTGCACATTTTTGCCCTTCTGGGCTTATATTATACTTATTGAAAAAAATGTGAGATGCTTCAGATTTCATTGGATGTATCGAGGCCTATTAAGGTATGAAAATCTAAGTATACCATCATATCTTTTGACTGAGTGCAAGGATAATTGGACTCATATAAGACTGGCAAATTAAAACTTGCATATATAAGCTATTAAGGCATTAAGCTTAGGATAAAATATTACTCAATGAAAGATCTTATGTTTAAATCTCTTTTCTCAATCAACATTTGATTCTATATATACGAAACTATTATTGAATTGTAATCGGTATGTAGAAGACCCAAAGATTTAACTCCATATATATAACCCATGTTTCTTCTTCATTCTCTTTACTATCTAGTATTGTTTATTTTCGAGAACTTAAAATATGAAAATAGTTAAAATGTCCTATATGGCTACGTCAGTTGTGTTGTAAGAGAGAAGAGATTGACATATAAATATAGTGGGTATTTCACCTAAAGTTAACTGGTTTTACGATAAAACTCCACTTGAATTTATATGCGAACCTCATAAGTATATCTACTCTAATCGCGGGCCCTAAGCTCCAATGAAAGTTCACAAATCACTATTAATAAGGTCCAGTCACAACAGTAGTCAAAAGGAATGGTAGCATTGGTGATGATGCATGAATGTAACAAGCAAAAGATATATTCAACATTTCACGTTCAAAGATTCTTATTTGAATGAATAATTGCCCCTTTTCTTATGATGAAAGTAAACTATGTTTAGGAATATGAAAAGTTAGGTTACATATAATTAACATGACCATACATTAATATATGCTAAATGATTTAAATAATACAAAAACCTAATTTAACCAAAGACTTGGCTGTCATACTAGAAGAAACAGAAAGAAATGAAACATGAACAAGTCCGCAGAACTTAGGCAAATCACCAAACTATGATTAGACAAATGAATCTTTTACTAAGGTGCACGCCTTTAATTTGTTGACAAAATTTAACTCTTTTTATTTTTTTTTTTTGGGGTTTTTCTGATGGCTTTAAGCTAGGAGAGGAAAGCACGAGATTCTTTCAAGGATCCATGCATACATTCACAGGAAAGGAATAAATAATGATAATCAAATGCATGTGTTTGACCATTGCTGCTCCTTTACTTGGCAAATTAATGCGGTGCTCAGAGTCTGGTATTATCAATGTGTTCATACGTGACTTCAGTTACAATATTCTAGATGGAATATGTTTTTAGTTATGGGCTTTCTTGGTGGAACAGGAACATACCCAGTGCATCAAGGGTTTCCGCCTATGCAGGGTTTGGGGGGTGGATGTACGCAGTCTTTCCCCTTCATGGTGTTAACCTGAAGATAGGCTGTTTCCCAGTGTCCCCAGCCTGAGAATGAGAACTTCGCAGGAGGTCACCCATTAAGGAGGAACGAGATGATAGAAATTGGAAACTAGATAGAATTTTTTATTATCATTTCTAGTGAGTTAGAATGGTATTTAGAGGGTTAATGTCATGTGTTTCAATGTGATACAAGGTTATCAGGGTTCCTATATCCTCTTCGATATTTTGGATCGAGTTGCTTATGGGCGTCTTATAAATTGAAATAAAGTCCACTTATTTTGACCAATTAGTTTCTAAAGAAATCTCATTTAAACTTAAATATAGATGGTACGTTCCATCTTTGGCAAAAGTTTTAGATATGATAAGAATTCATAGTAACTGGTTTAAATTTTTCGGCCACTTCCTTCTCAATCCATGCAGTGCAGTCAGTTCAGTACTGCAATAGAAAATTGGTAGTCTGCTCATCAATCATCATAACACAGTCAAATCCGGAGGCCACGGCTTTTTACTGCTACTTATGCAACTAGTTTCTAGAGAGGAGAATTTTGGAGAAACTTCGCAGTAGCACAGAAAGCTATTCCTTACTTGAAGAACCTCTCTTTTGCTGCTAGGTCCCACAGTTTTAAATTTCTGTATGAGGTTTAGTCAGTCAACTATAATGAGCAAAGTAGGGGTCAAGTCAATTACACATTTATTTTGGATCCCTTAAGAAATTAGGGTGACTCTAGGAGGTATCAGCAAATAGCAAAGCCAGGTACATACCGCTTTGAGAGCCTCCGTCAACCCCCACTGATGCAACCCAACCCCCCTCCTACTCCTGCTTTTTTCTTACTTTTGACGCTCTTGGTTTAGGATGGATTCTTACTTGCGTTTTTATGTGAACTATATGTGTTAATTTCATAGGTTTTCTTAAATTAACATAGTAAAATGTAAGAATAAGAGTGCAAACAAACTAAATTAAGCTCAACATTTTATATTAGATTATAGTCATTCATGAATCTTTATTTATTAGCTTAAATTTTTGAAGTAGTTGGTTCCTTGACATTCTCTTATTCAAGTTTGAGCTTGATAAGGTTTATTTGAAATTAGTGTTGAGCCTTTAGAGCTTTCAAACCTTTTAAATAAGATATCGATATCTCTAATACTCAACTCACTAGCTTAATCAAGCCACGCAAGTCAAGCTCAAAATCGGGCTAAATTTGCTACTGTATTGCCCCCGCTATCGAGCCAAGTTATTTGATTCATTATTAGATCATTAGTTAACAACTTTCGAGCAAATACCGAATTGTTAATGTGGTCTTACTGATCCTTTAATTAGCTTTTAACGAGCCCTTATTAAATTGTTCGAGAATGAGGATGGGCGGAGCACCCGCTTCTTTGAACTTGGCTTGCTAAGTTTATTGAATAGATTCAAACTTGGATAAATAACCTATTGAGCCCCCCCAAAACAAATACGAACTTAAACAAGCTCTCAATCAATTTTAAATATTAGTAGTTCATTGAACTTTTATGCGATGCAAAAGCAAAGATAATAACAAGATAAGAACCTAGATTGATACTCCAATGACCTTAGATCGTTTGGAACAATGAGCCTTCATCACTGTTCATCTATGTTGCTATTATTAACTGCTTAATTATTTTAAAATTGTAAGTTGTCAAGTGAAAGTCTAATTAAAAGCAATATTATTTTCTAAAACTTATATTTGGATTACGTACAACATTTGAAATCCTAACGGCACTTCGACAATGCAATCCGTAGGATAAAAAAATTCAAAGTTTCAACTTGTTATCTTTTTTATTCAAAGGAATTACAAGTGCGAATCCTGTATGACAATGGTGTGTGGGATTTTATGGCGTAACAAATATAATATTGATCAGTATACAAAAAAAATATTAAATATTAATTATATGCATATATTATAGGTCTTTTAATTAAAACTACCTAAATTTTATGTTCGATTTTAAAAAATTACATAAATTTTTTAATTATTCAATATCATATCTAAACTTTTCAAAATTTATCAATGTCATACCTTAATGTGACATATTTAATATTCATTCATTTTAGAGAGAAAATATTTTAAAAAATTGAAATTTATATTTAGAATAATTTTAAATATTTTAATGTCTATAAAGTTGGTAAAATATAGTATCATATCAGCAAAAACTAACAAATGGTAACTATATCACATTAAAGTATGACATTGAAAAATTTTAAAAAGATTAGATGATATTAGAAAATCTTAGATGGTTCTTTGAAATTGCATCTAAAGTTTAGGTAGCTTTTAGGTAAAAAAAAAAAAAAAAAAACCACCCTATATAATAAATATTGTGTAATTTTTGGCATGTACAATTGCATTGTTTTTTATCCAATGAGTAGAGCTTACCCTAATTGCAAATCCAAACAGTTTTATGTCTCAATCATACATAAAAGAACTACGTTAAATGCAATAATGATCAGGTGCTTGGAGCAGATTTTCACTTGTTTTGCTCCTCTTTTTGCCCGAGCGTGACGCTTCTGCTTTTGCTTCATGTGTTCTTGTCTGTATTAGGAATTTTTTTTAGGGAATTTTCTTTTATAAGACTGTCTTCAAGTTTTCTATGTTATTTTTTTCCCTTTTTCACACTTATATAATTTACAATTCATCACATTTGCAGTGGTTAAAATCTATGAATGTCATCTGAGTATTTATTTACAAAACTATGTGAGGATATAATAGTAATCATATAATACAGAAATTCTCACATTAATTTATAATAGTTGCATTTATTATTGTTCTTCGAGTAAGCGTTGACTATCTAAGAATGACATAAAAAAATTTTCCTACGTTTCTTTCTAACAAATTTTCATAATTGGAATTCCTTTTTTATATTTGAACATTACTAGAGAGCTTTGACAAAGAAACCATAATTGAATTAATATATATATATATATAATACATGTTATGATTCTCAAGTACTAACTGAATATAAAACGTTGGGTTGACATGCAGTTATGAGCTTTATTAGAAACTCCTTTTTGCAGGAAGCAATCTAAGACTCAAACAGGAACATTGACAATTCAAGTAGTTGAACTAAATTATCAAGTCAAATTTGAATGGTACCAATAGAAAAAATTATAAAAACCATAATCTAGTTGTCGCTCATATTACAATTACGTGTGATAGAGAGTTTTATTAAGATTTCTCAAAAATTTTTGTGCTTTCAAATGACTTTTTGAGTGAGGAGAGGTCGACTCAAGCTGGGAGTAGAGAGTTTTTTTGGATGATTCTTTATGGCAAGATAGATAGGGTACTTTTAGGGGTAATATGATGTGATTAGCATATGATATAGAGAGACTCATGTTTACCAAAAAGGGCACCAATACGCCATTATCGGATCCCATTAGAACTCCGAATTTAAGCGTGCGTGGGCGAGAGTAGTACCAGGTTGGGTGACCTCATGGGAAGTCCTCACCCTCAGGTTGGAGGCACTGAAAAACAGCCTCTCTTCAGGTTAACACCCTGAAGGGGGAAGGCTGCGTACATCCGCCCCCCCCCCCCCCCCCCCCCCCGACCTTGCGTATGCAGGCAGGAGCCTTTGAGGCACTGGATATGTTCCTCCTATAGAGAGACTCACGTTTCCTAGGCCATGTTGGTATTCATAGCTCAAAATAAAGGTGAGTAGTTTGGTTCACGCATGTCGCTAAATGACTAGAATATAGGGGTTAACAACGCCCTTCTATATTGATGATTCGGTACCTAAGAATGGGAAACCTAATGGTAAACTATGCTATTAGTATCTCTTTTGTTTCTTCTTGCCCTGACTAAGGCAAGTCCTACAAATATTTGGTATTGACCTTCTCACCTATTCTTCCTGTTATGACCACCCACATATACTAAATTCTAAATCAAATTAGGGATCACAAACAAATGGGGATTGGGGAAAAAAAAGGACCAGAAATTATTTGGTTCGCGTAAAACCTACATCCATGGAGGGAAAGAAATATTATTAACTATTTGAGAATAATATAAGAGGTAGTTTTTATAGTACATAACTCTCACAACCCTAATAACTACGTATAATCACACCTAGCAGTTTGGGTTATTTTACTCAGAATAATATTTTCAGCAACAGTTAGGAAAACAATGAGGCGACGAAGAGTGAACCAATGAGAAAGTAATTAAGATGTAGGACAAACGCAAATGGAAAATGAAGGAGGAAGAAAAAAAAAAAAAAAAAAAAAAAAAAGGGGTGGGGGGCGCTAGGGGGGGAGGGTGTGGAAACAACTGAAATAACTGCCACAGCAGGGGGAAACGAAGGCGGGCCCATTTCAGTTGGGAATGGGCCCAGGAAGAAGCAGCGACTCGTGCATCTCAATATCAATGGGCCCACTTAGGGCCCACCATTCAAGCCCCTTAATTTAGTGCTCCTCCCACTTTCATCCACCTTTCATTCCACTTCCACGTCCTTTTGATGTGTATATATATATTCTTTCAACTTTTAATTAAAATTTTTAAAAATAATCTTAGGAAGTTGTTATTATCAGGGTTAAAATTATTATTGTCAAAGTAATAATATAACTTACATACGATGAGAGTTACAAAATTACCTTAAAAATTATAATCTTGCTCTTGTAATAATATTTTTGCCTTGATCATAACATTACTCTAATCTTAAAACTTTTAAGTTAATTAACTTACATTTAAAACTATCAAATTTATATTATTTAGACCTATTGCAAATCAGTTTTTTTTTTTTTAAACTCTATCAACAACTAAAATTCAACATATATCACATGATTTAATGTCGATAGTCTAATTTACGTTAATTGAGCGAGATTTACATGCTTATAATGATTGATAAAGTTACCAAAATAAATTGGAGTAGAGGGTTTACTTACTATAAATTGATAATTATTTGGAGTGTTTAGTGAAATTAAAAGTTAAAGAGATCATCTTTGATTCAAGCCATGTATACTTTGATATTCATCTGTCTTTGTTTTTAATTTTAATTCCCTATTAAAGTATAAAACCAATCATAAGCCTTCATCAATCATCTTAAACTTTTAGAAAAGTTGGATCTTTGACATGGTATCAAAATCTTGTGACCAAGAGGTCAAGAGTTCGAATCCTAACAGCCCCCAATTTTAATATTAATACAATTTAAGCACAAGATATGAGATGGACATGTGCATTATCCACGCTTCAAGCCTCAAAGGGCATTTGCGTGATGGGGCATGTTAGAGTATAAAATCAATCTTGGGCCTTCACCGCCACCGCCAACAACAACAACAGACCCAGTGCCTCAAGGGCTCCCGTATAAGCGGGGTTTGGGAGGGGTGGATGTACGCAGCCTTACTCCTTAGGGTGTAAACCTGCCAAGAGGCTGTTTCCAATAACCCCCAACCTTAAAGTGTTGGCAACACGAGGAATTCCCAGAAGGTCACCCATTCTGGTACTACTCTTGCCCAAACACGCTTAACTTCGGAGGTCACCAATCCTAAGCCTTCACTAATCAGTTTAAACTTTTGGAAAAATTAATTCTTTGATATGCCTTAAAGTTATATCCCCTTTAAAATCCCAATATCTAATCATCACTTTCCCAAACTTCTACATCCAACCCGTACAATAAATTATCCACCAACACTTTCTTGGGGCATAATTATAAACTTTGCAAAGTTAGGTAAAAAACAAAATATTTGTTACCTTTTCTGATATTTAACTGTACATATATTATATAACGAGAAAGCACCACAATAGAGATATAAAAATACATATAACACATACTATATAACTCTATTGTTAGAACAGATAACAAAAGTTGTTTCCTATTGCTTGATCAATTAGTTTATAGTTTATTGTTCAATTAGTTCATGCATTGGTGGCTGGAGTAAAGAAAGGAGGACCAAAATCAGTGAAGAAATATCAAGATATGAATAATACAATAAGCTTCAACATTTTTGAGCTTAAAATGGATTGTTCCCCAAACCTGAAACATAATATAGCAGAACTAATGAGAATACGTATATACTTGACTTAATATTCTTTTAAAGTTAGTTTGATTTTGCTTTATTGACCAACTAATTATACCATATTTTATAATTTTTATTATGTTCCATTCCAAATTAACTTCTCATGTAGATTTCTACACCCAAAAATTATATCTTTTGTTCCAATCCCAAGCTTTCCTCAAGTGGGCCGTGATGAGTCTATGTTGAAGGTACAGATGGCATGAACCTTACAACTTTAACAGAGTAAAGTTATCAACTATAGCGTGCAATTTTGAGATTTTATCTTTTAATTAATTAGAAGCAGCGCACTCGAGGAACATAAGACAAACTAATGACATACCTAGTTTAGTTTTACAGGACATATTTATCCCAGTTTGCTATTATTTATGAATATTTGTTGATGCTCTTAACTTGGCAAAATTGATCCCACAAGCATTGGACGTACGTTTACGGTACCTTCTTATATATAACGGTCCATTTTGGTAAAATAAAAAGTTTTTAGATTTCATCCTCTGTTATGGTGTCTCACCTATTTGGTTCTCTCCTTTTTCATTTATGTTTTCTTTTTACTTGTTTATATCATTTACTCTTTTAGGATGCATTTAATTCTACTTATGTTATATTAGCTTGTTTCAATAAGATCTTTCTATTTAAAATCTCTATCTTTTTACAGTTATATTCAGTTTTAAGCTGCAGAAAGCTGAACCAAACGCAGAATTAGTGTAGCATCTTTAACCCACCATCATTTAATTATAAAAAATAAAGCTAACTTCCCCAATGCGGAATTAGTGTAGCATCTTTAACCCACCATCATTTAATTATAAAAAATAAAGCTAACTTCCCCAATGCGGAATTAGTGTAGCATCTTTAACCCACCATCATTTAATTATAAAAAATAAAGCTAACTTCCCCAATGCGGAATTAGTGTAGCATCTTTAACCCACCATCATTTAATTATAAAAAATAAAGCTAACTTCCCCAATGCGGAATTAGTGTAACATCTTTAACCCACCATCATTTAATTATAAAAAATAAAGCTAACTTCCCCAATGCGGAATTAGTGTAGCATCTTTAACCCACCATCATTTAATTATAAAAAATAAAGCTAACTTCCCCAATGCGGAATTAGTGTAGCATATTTAACCCACCATCATTTAATTATAAAAAATAAAGCTAACTTCCCCTGGATATGGACATTATTAAGACATAATGAATTCATTTAACTGATCCGGGACTAAGTTTGACAAGATCAGGCGTCACAGAATGAAGAAGAAGAGCATGGAATGTGAGAGGGAAGCGCATAACTATAAGCTGGAAAGGTGTTCATATCCCAACAAAAACCCCAATTTCAGATACTTCAATCTTCACTTTTTTTTTTTTTTTTTTTTTTTTTTTCCCTTTCTTTTTTTGTGATTTTGACACCCACTAACAACCTCCCAAAGAAAAGAAAACATAATATCTTCAACCCCATTAGGACTTTGCATTAATTTTTCCAGTAAGTGGTGGTTTTTATAACTTGCATATCTGTTAAGTATGCAAACAAAGTGCTTCTCTCCAGTAGTTTCCTTTCTAATTTCAATACTCGTGATTATATCCCTTTCCTATATGATTTGGAAGGTAAGAGTGTGGCTTAAAGTAGATTATCTTATGAACCAATTAATTTATCATTGTGTCAAACATCAGAATTAACTTTCTCTATACTTTCTTGTGATTGAATTCTTCTTAAATGAAACTACCGAATTACTTGTTTTAATTATTTTTTCCATAATCACCCTCTTGTATTAGTCTTCCCATACAATCTCACAAAACCTTTTCCTTCGATAAACTCTTTCTCTCATGTCCTCTCTCTAAAAAGATGCTAAGTATTGTCAGCGTACACCCTCCTCGATAATATACTCAGTCTTATTCTTACATATGTATTTGTTATTTTACTTTTTCCTCACTTTGTCTCAAAAAAAAAAAAAACCTTTCTCTGCAGAACATCTGTCTACTTATAATTGTGCAAACCCTAATTTTATTGTAAGCAGGATATGTCTTTCACATTCTAGCCGTAACAAAATGAAAAATACTTCATGTGCATAATTGAAATATCCAAATCGAATATCAATGTGAAAATTAGAAAATAAGATTTTCGATATTATATTATTGTCCCTAGATAATTAAATAGTTTTTACTATACTTATGTTTTATACATATATTCACTAGATGTATATTCAATGTATGAATGAATAAATATTCATATTCTCTATTTACTTTTTCATTATAGCAAGATCAGTAGAATGATACAACCAAATCCGAGACCTTATATTTTGTTTAATATGACCAATTTGTATATAAGATTGCTTTACTTTGAAATATTCTAATCACTATTTGTACATCCTTGAGAATATTAAGTGAAAAATTCGGCTCTTGCCATATAAAAACTTTTTCTAAGAAAGCTAAACATTTTTTTTATACCAACATAAAATTATTAATATCAGATTTAAGTAATATATATGCTAAAGGGACAAATCCCTACCTGCTTAAAAGCTTCAAGGTGATTTGTTTTTCTTTTCTAATTTACAAAATTATCAAAAAGAATAATGGAATATTGAGAAGAAAAAGGACTGACCCTTGGGATCATGGAAGGTCCATTGTCCTTCCCCCTACGTATAATAATAACTTTTTAATGAAAAAAAAAAAATAAAAAAAATCTCCTTTTCATGCATGGCAACGGGCAACCTGCTGCCATGCAAGCATACATTGGAAACATGTTTCATCTTTGTTTAATTGGACTCCCTAGACCCCATATGTGAGCATCGTCACCCTCATTTTTTCTTATAACGAAAGCAATATAAACCTCACTTTTAGAGTAATAAAGATTAGATAAGTCTTTAAAGAACATAGCCTAGTATTGAAAACTTGGGACAAAAGCGCCACATGGGTTCAATCTCTACTATAAAAGCATTTCCCCCCTCCCTACCTTACCTGATGCAGCCGCTATCTAGAGATTGGGGGGTGAGGGCTAACGGAAAGACAACACCATGGATAGAGGTCTAGCAGGGAAGGAGAATCTGGTTGAAGTTACTTCGCATCCGTGAGTGGCGCAATAGCTTGGCGGGACGCATGGTTGGTGGAACCATTGACGCGGCTTGACGAAGAATGCGGCTGGTAGTTAGTCTTTAGATAGAGTTTAATTAGGATTAGGATTAGTTTTAAAATTCAGATTTAAACTTTTTATTTGTTTTTCTTTATTTTAAGAGGAGCACATGGATTGCGATCTCAGCCGTTGGATCTAGCACACAGATTGCAATCTCAGCCGTTGGTTTTAATTAGAAATTAATTTAAATTTTAAATTAGTTAGAGTTAAACTAGGAAAACCCCTCTATTTAAAGAGGATGATAGTTAGGGTTTTAGTTAGCCAATTTTAGAATCAATTTTATAAGTTATTTGTTCATTCTATTCTCAAGAGTGAAAATGAGAGTCGAATTTATTTTTTCCCTGTAACTTTTATTAGAGTTTAATAAAATAAAAGGGAAGGCCGTCGTTTCCTTCCCGTCCCCCTAATATTCCACTGCCGCTCTGCATCATTACCAATATAAAATATAATAATAATAATAATTGGATAAAGGTTGTGAATGTACAAAAGAGGAGTCCTTGCTCAATTTTATAACTAAATTATCCTCCTTTTATTGCACATTTTATCTTCCGACCAAAATGACAGATTTTCGGAATGGTAAGTATACAAAATTTTGTTGGGATATATATATATATATATATAGAGAGAGTTAGATTTTTAAAACTAAATTGTTTTTCGGTGAAATAACTCGCTAGACTAAGCGTGTATATATGTTAATATTTTATTTGTTACACTTTTACCATAGGCAATTTTCTTTCAATCCTAATGTCGTATCGAATGATTCTTCTCCAAAATTTGTTGGGCCAAAAAATGGTTCAATCGTCAATTTACTTGGTTGGAGTATGAGTCTTTTTTCGTGGTGTTTCCCCTGTGGAGTCTATTAGTTCCTCTTTTGAGTCTAATTTGAGTTTTGAGCAAGGTCTAAACTTGTTGAATTTTATATAATTTATACAGTAAAAGTTTTCAAGTATAGGTATATATTACTATTACAATATATATACATATATACTGAAACTAGCACTCATTTAATTATCAAACAAATTATCAAATATAGCAAAAATAATTGGACCAAGAAAAAAGTTGTTGAGAGTAGGCTCCAATTTATAAAGGGAAGCTGAGACAAGCCCAATATCCCATCAAGAAAAGCTAGGTTTTGAGTGTGGACTGAAACCAGGCCCAGAAGGGCCGGGCCCGTTACAGCCCAGCCCAGCCCAGCCCAGCCGAGCCGCCAATATTTGGAAAGGGGATGGGGGGAGGGTGGCTAAGAGGTGCGAAGATTGCGCAAGTGGACGGCCGCACCGCAGATCCAGCGAAAGAAAAGGTGGGACGTTTGTTCTCCGGCGTAAGACCCTCTCCAGTCATCTTCTTTCTCTCTTCTCTCTGGAAACGACGCCAACACCAATAAAGCTGCACGAAGAACGACAACATTCGAGCGCCTCGTCCCAGCTTCGGATCCGCTTGTGACTCAACGAGGTGTCTACAAAGAGCCAATCCTATTATCCGAATTTGTTAACTTTCCATCGTATTTATTGGGAAAAACCTATAAATTTGTGATTCTGGGGTGGGGTTTGGAAGAAGGGATGGATGGTATATTCAGCAAGATAAGGAACCTAGATGCGTACCCTAAAATCAACGAGGATTTCTATAGCAGAACCCTATCCGGTGGCGCCATCACTCTCGTCTCCTCCCTCGTCATGCTCCTTCTCTTCTTCTCCGAACTCCGTACTCCCTCTCCCCTCCCTTTCGCTTCTCCTTTTTGTTTTTTTTTTTTGTGCTTCCCGTTCTTCTGATCTGTTCTGTTTAACGTGGTGATATTGTTGCATCTCTGCATATATTTCATTCTCTCTGCTGTTTGAGATTATATATAAGCATCTTCTTGGTGAATGTATGGATTGATGCCTTGAATTGCTGTGTCACCTGTTGGTCTGTATTTGGCATCCGGAATTAGCATTGGATAATGGAATGACAAATACTATAAAATTGAAATTCCATTGTTGGATTAATCAAATGAATTAATAGTTAGAATTGTAGTTTTATAACAATATGAGTCATCATAGGTTTTGGGTTAATCGGGTTAGAACATTTTGAGTTTAGGTTAGCTATAGTTGGGTTTTGGTTGAGCTAAATTACTTTGAGCTCAAGTTATTTTGCATTTTGGGTAAACTCGGGTGGAGTTCTAGTCGAGTCGGATCATTTCGTATTTGTGTCATCTCAAATTTCCTGTTAATTGGATTGGGTTTGAGATTTAGGCTAGCACAAGTCAGGTTTTAGTTGATTTGGGTCATTTTGAGTGGTCTTGGGATCAATTGATCGGGTCAAATTTGAGTGAGCTTGGTCAGTTCATTTCTTCTTTGAGTCATCTTAGGTTTTGGATCAATTAGGCCAAGTTGTTTTGAATTTCTAGTCAACTTGGTTGTATCACATTCAAGTCAGGTATTTTCATTTTTGGATTTGAATCTTCTCTAGTTTTAGGTCAATCTAGTTGGGTGAATTCAAACTTTGACTTAGATTAGGTCGAGCTTAAGTTGGGTCGGGTCATTTCAAGTTCAATTCATTTGAGTTGGGTCATTTTGAGTTTTAGGTTAAGTGTAGGTTGCATCGGTTTTCGGTTTCGAGTTATCTTGATTTTGGGTTAATCAAGTTGGTCATTTAAGTTTCAAATTGGTGGAAATAATATAGAATTGCAATTCCTTTTCCCCACTCCTAGAATTAAATCATACATGGAATTGGGCACTGGAATTATGATTCCAACTCTAACAGGTGAATCAAATACAAATTTGGAATTCTTGACCCAAATTCCAATTTCATCTTACAATTCTAGGATCCAATTCCAACGTCAAACAAGACCTTAGGGAACCTATTTTGGTGTGTTATATGTAGGTTATAGGTGGAGTTGTTGATTTTGGAGCTCATCTCCCCCCACCAAAATGTTCGTGGTTATACTGAGGGTAATATTGTACCTATTTATTGTTGTTAAAAGAAAGAAAGAAAGAAGAAAATGTAGGTTTTAGGTGTGTAAGGAGGTTGGATTAGTGCTGGGGAACATGTCAATGTCATGCCATATTTGAGGGGTCTTAGAAAAGGAGTTAACCGGAATCTGAACCGTTTATTAAATAGGTTAGAAACTCTCAATTTTTACCTATACCGATTAATAAATGAGTAACCCCAAGGTTACCTATTAATGACATGGGTTCAATAATACATCTCATGGTTAATACTAGTAATAAATACTTGATATATTTATAATTGTTAAAATAAATTATCATATTAGCATGACCAAGCATAGTTTAAATTGTTTTATGCGAGATATATATATATATATATATACACACATGTATGCTGCAGCAACAACAACAACATTCCCAGTGCCTCACGGGCTCCCGCAAAAGCAGGTTCGGGGGGGGGGGGGGGGGGGGGGGGGTGTACGCAGCCTTACCCCTTCCGAGTGGAAGAGAGGCTGTTTCCGAGGACCCCCAACCTGAAGATCTTGCCGTCCTGGAAGCAAGGCATCCTGAAAAGGGTTAGGTCATGTCAAAGACACATCCATGGCACATAATAAGGCAAATAGACCACATCCATACACACATACGCATACGCACATAAGCACAACACATGGGGTAAATCCGCATTATAAACCCTATGCTAGCAGCAATATGCAGCATTACTCTAGGCTGCTACATCGGTTACCCCTATGCTCGCTCTCCAACGAGCTCTATCCAACGCCATCTCCTCACTTAGGTTTAGGTGGGTCAAGTCATGTCGGATATACATGTATGCACACATACATATAAACACACACATATGTGTTGACCTAACCCAAACCAAAATTTAACCCAATTAGCTAAAACGGGTTAAACATTTCATCCCAAATTTAACCTGGCTCCAAGACCCTGACCTAAACCAGCTGCTATCCTGTTTTATTTCTGTATCGTGTCAGATTTTGCTAGGTCTAATTTGATTGCGTCAAATACAATAAGTAGGTTTCCTATGGGTAAGAGGGTAATTGGTTCCACCATTTTCTCACTTCAGCCCTTCTGGAGGGGAAAGAATTGATACATGCCTTCATTGATTCTTTCTTTTGGTGTTTTGTGGTTTTATATTTGAGGATATCTTGTCCTTAATATGTCATAAAATCTTTCTCTTAATAATATTTTTTTCTCGATAAACAACATTATGATTTTGATGGATAAGATGAGCAAATAGGACATAAAAACATGAACATATTTGGATGTTGATTAATTTTATTACTTGTTAGAGTTCAAGTGTTTGAAGAAGCATCCTTGTACTGCATCAATATGTAGTTGACATTTTGGTTGACTATTATTGTTGTAAGACCATCTATTTCGGCTTTGGGGAAACCATTTAGCTAAGCACTGGTGTGTGTGCAAAAATAGAGGGTCCCCATTGGATAAGAGTTTGGTTAGATCTAAATTTTGCCTTATGTCTGATTCTTAAATGATGGATTCCTTTTGGCCAGTCCGACGTTTGTGGGCTCTCTAACTTACAGTCTGTATCTCTTGTTGTGACTGCAGGCCTTTATCTCCATCCTGTAACTGAAACCCAGCTTGTAGTAGATACTTCCCGTGGAGAAACCCTGCGCATTAATGTAATGTAATTTCCTCTTCAGCTTAAAGTTCTGAACCACAAAACAATGTTGCATCTTGGCTCCGTATTTTGGATTCTCTGTTTAGTCATAGTTGTTTCTACATCTTCTATTCAAGATCGCAGCAGCTGAAATTTGGTTTAGATTATAGCTGCCTGCGTGAATACAGCTTAACTTATTGGGGTGTCTAGCCATCTGCTGTATCTTTCCTTTGGGTTTGATAATCTTTTATTGCAAATAAATTGCATGTATTATCGGTATTAATTCTTTGGTTGACTAATAATCTCATGGTTTTTGTGCATGGATTTGCAGTTTGATGTCACCTTTCCTGCCTTGCCTTGTTCAATGCTCAGCCTGGATGCAATGGATATAAGTGGAGAACAGCATCTTGATGTGGTATGGTAACGAGGAGTGAAATTTCAGTAGTTTGTAGTGGTTTATTCTGATGCTTGCTAAGCTTTTAGTGTGTACTAACGGTGCTTCTGGCCTTCAGATTTGTCATCCGTGTCTTAGTTTTACATAGGCTAATGTTCTGTGTATTTTGGCTATGGAGACCACTATGGCATGAACTTTCGTTGCATTTATACTATTTCTGTGGTAGTGTGGTAAATAATAGATTATGGGCTGTGGAATTGTCATCGGTTTTAAATAAAGCATAGGTGTTAGCCTCTCAGAGACAACCTGTGGTGGCTCTGTGGCTGATGATACCTTAATCGGATTGAGAGGTTTAACTCTGAGTTTAGGGCTGATGGAGAATTAGAGTTCCAGAGGAATTATTACGGAATGATACACATGCACTGGATTTATAATTGAGTTTTAATGTTTATGCGTGATTTTCCTTTTTCACTTATCTTCTGTGTTTTTGGTTTCATGCATGGCCTCCTTTCTGCTGCTAAATGATGCTTATTTTGCTGTCTTGTCTGACTTGCAGAAACACGACATAATCAAAAAAAGGTTAGATGCACATGGGAATGTCATAGAAACAAGGCAAGAAGGAATTGGCGCTCCCAAGGTTAGATTTGAAATTATGCATATGGAGTTTTGATTCTTGAGATCTGTGGCTCTTGGCATAATTGTGAAATAAGATTCTTTTTCCTGGCAATGCATCAATCATGACAGAATTCAATCGTCAGTGTGCTACAGAAAGTATGAATATTGTTATTTGGCAAACATACCTTAGAAACACATTATGTTTGGAAAGCGCAACATGTTTGCTTAAGAAAGGGAACATGTTTGGTAAAGACACCAACAAGGTGCAACATGTTCTAGAAACAAAACAAGAAAGGCCTTAAGTATGTTGCCGGCTATTGATACATATTATTGACATGAAGGGACCTTCTTGGGCTTTTATTTAAATGCATTGCCCTTCCTGTATTTATAGCAAACATGTTGCCCTTAATCTATTTTTTTAAATATAATACCCTTCTAAAGTACTTTTACCATTCATCGGAGTGAAATGCTCTATAACTGAAATTTGTTTTGTGAAAAAGTACAAAAGTAAAACAATTTGGTGATGGTCTGGTATCCGTCACTGGTTTTCTTTCCCTGAGCTCAATAAGTATCTGCGTACTGTCATTCTTTTGAATCTTCACCTCTTTGCTCTCGCAGTGGTCACTAGTCCTGACAAATATGTTCATACGTTCTACTTCATCTGCGGTGTAGTTGCTGCCAAGAACAACTGTTATAATTCTTTATTTCATGCTTATGACATTATTAATTGATGCAGATCGAGAAGCCTTTGCAGAGACATGGAGGGAGGCTTGAACACAACGAAACCTATTGTGGTTCATGTTATGGAGCTGAAGTGGTATGCTTGCTTAAATATAATACTGATTCGTGTCTTAGTCTCTTCTTGTACAAGATGTAACTTCAGGTCAATATTTGGGCATGTACTGCTCTACGCACTTACATGTATCAGAGTTCACTTTTGTGTGCCGATGAATATTGCTTGCCCAAGTCATTTGTTAGTATGTCACAGATTTCCATGCTCAGGCAGCGAAATAATGAACTATCATTTTCTCTTTGAAGTTGCTTATTATACACTTGACCGTCTGTTATAATTCTTACTGCTTAAAGTATTGAGGATTAAGCAGAGTGGTTGCAGTACATACAGATTTTCTTTTCTTGTATAAACGATAAACCAATAGCCCTCCCCTAATTTGAGCTTCAATTGAGCAACCGTGTATCCTTTCCCTCCATATTTAAGTGGTATATGGCGTAGGAAAGAGGTTGGATTATGAGGAACGTGCTAGTGGTTTACCAATTTTATCTGGACAACGTCTCTCTCTCAGTTTGAGAGCTAACAACTCTTGGAAAAGCTGCCTCCTTGGCTTGTGCTGCTAACTATCAAAATGAAGACAAAAGACAAGAAAAAACTGGACAAGAAGGTCCTCAAGCTGTTCATTGTTGGGATGGATGCGATATATGTGGTGTTGACCTTTCGGTTATGTTTTATTATAGCCTCTCTTTACTTGTGAATTCATCACCTTTTTCTTGTTACAGACAGATACTGATTGTTGCAACTCCTGTGAAGAAGTTCGTGAAGCATACAGAAAAAAGGGATGGGCCCTAACGAACCCCGATTTAATTGATCAGGTCTGTTTCCACAAAGCATACCATATTTCAGCATTGAATTTCTGCAGCTTTGTACTTTCTTCATCTAGTACAGAGTCAAGTGTGCCGTGTTGTGTACTGGGGATTATGTGATTGGCCTTAGAGAAAGGATGCAGATTGCAATCCAATGCTCTGCTTCTGGACTGCATTTCATGTGTGCCGTTATAAGAAAACACTTGCTATGGAATCAAATTGATATTTGCAGTCACTGCGTTGTAGACTTATGTAATGGATTGTGGCAAGAGCAATGAGGTTTTTGGTGTAATAAAAGTTGTCTTTAAGCCTTAAATTCGTTTAAATTTTAACGAGAAGCCTGACAATCATTAATCCAATGCCCTTTGATTGCTTTTAAGTGTAAACACATTTATAAGTATATTTTAATATAATAAAATACTTACATACACTTTATGAAGGCTATTATGTAACTTCAATCACGTGACAGCTGTTATGCAAGTAACATTCTTTATTTGATTTCATGGCATATATAACTAGTTCAGCTGACTACTGAACTTTGTGAACCAGGAGCTCATGCTTTAAATTGCTGATTCCCTGTCAATAACATGGGTATTGGTGGGGACGCTAAACATTAACATGAAAGTGAAATCTTCCATCATGCCTTATGACAGTGGCAGTATGACTCTCCCTTATTTTGAGAGAGAATTACCCAAAAAGAACTGCTCCATTGAACCATGTCTTCACAGTATCCAACCTATCTCTCTATTCTTTCTTTCTTTATATAATTTCCTTTCTTGTTAAAAAGTCCATTCTATGTCTGTCCGCCAGTATCTGTGCATTTCTCATTCTTTAAAATAAAACAGAAAGGGGAAAGATTCAGTCTTTGCTGAGATTATTCATTATTCGCATCGAAATCCTTCCTATTATCAATTTAAAAAGGTTTCCCTATTATTATATGAAAGAATGTGTCTCTGATGTCTATGAGTGTTGACTCTTCCTTTTCGTGAATAGTGTTCAGTGATTTTTAGTAGGCTTTTCTACTTTTTTTTTTCTCCTTTTGATCACAACTAGATGTAGTTTGTGCAGTTTTCTGGTCATTAGATTGTAGACTATTGCTTTAATGGGTTGAATATTATTGCCAGTTTAATGATAATTTTGCATTTGGAAACTGATGTGAAGCACAAGGCTGCTGTATTTAGTGATTGCAGTTACACAAATTTAATATTTTTATATGTGACATTAGTGCAAAAGGGAAGGTTTTGTACAAAGAATTAAGGATGAAGAAGGCGAAGGTTGCAATATTTATGGATTCTTGGAAGTTAACAAAGTCGCTGGAAATTTTCATTTTGCACCTGGGAAGAGCTTTCATCAATCTGGTGTTCATGTGCATGACCTGCTGGCATTTCAAAAGGATAGTTTCAATGTATGACTGCTTTCCTTGATGTCAAGCATCTTTTTGGAAACGCTTTGATGGAAACTGTTATTTTTTCCCATTTTTGTTCCTTGCGGTGCAAGATAATTGTTAGATATGACATTCTCTGCAGATTACTCACAAGATCAACAGATTGGCCTTTGGTGACTACTTCCCTGGCATTGTGAACCCTCTTGATGGGTATTCTTTCTCATCCTTCCCCTTTTTTGCGTCATTTATTTATTTTACTACGTTGAAGGCTTGGTTATCTTCTTGTGCTTATAGTACTACCGTTGTGGCGTGTGCTTTTATTTCAGTGTGCATTGGACACATGACACACCAAATGGAATGTACCAATATTTTATCAAGGTTAGTGCTTTGGATGATCTATTTTGTCTTTTTCTATGAGCTGCTTGTAAACTGTGTCTATAGAGCATCTGTTGCATTTTGGGGGTAAGAATGGTGCATTCTCTTCATCGGAAGTACTTGTAACTAGGGGTGTAATCGAGTCGAGTCGAGCCGAGTATCTCAGTACTCGACTTGAACTCGATTAACTACTCGAGTACTCGAACTCGAACTCAATTCGAGTAGTAAATTTTGCTCGAACTCGAACTCGATTAACTATTCGAGTACTCGACTCGACTCGACTACTCGTTTATTGTGCATATGAACATTCAACAAATTAGCTCAATTATAATATCATTCCATACACTCGAACAGTAGTTATACTTAATTTGGATACTCAGGTATTGCCCACTCTATATTTTAACATATATAGCCATATATTACCGATATATTAATAGCAACTATGCATCAAAACCTAAGTTTTAAAAAATACAAGCAAACCAAATACATGTTCTTTCACTCCACCACAAAATAACATGTCATCTTTTACAAAGAATTCAGTTTTCCTTCTCTCATTCTACTATTAATGTCACAAGCCATCCATTTCAAAAGAAATAATACACAAGAGCTACTTCATACGAGTCGAGCATCGAGTCGAGTACTAATTCAAGTATCGAATCGAGTATCGAGTCGAATATTTAATCGGGTATCGAGCCGAGTAGTTCACTACTCAACTCGTACTCGTTTATTAATCGAGTATCTTTTGATACTCGAACTCGGTTAATTCGAGTTCGAGTCAAGTTTTGTTCGAGCTCTCGCGAGCAGCTCGGATCATTTACACCCCTACTTGTAACTATTGGCTGATCAATGTTGATTCATTTTGTTATGATTGCCATTCCTTGATCAACCTAGGTCCATGCTTCATTGTTTCAATAGTAGGATAGGATCTTCGAGTTTTTCTTTCCCTAGACCTCACATTTGAAGCTCACCACGAACTATCCCGGATCAGTGCATCTTGAACCGTACTATTCAGCAATATTTGTGTTGGGGAAAGACATTTTTCACCTTGCAAGTTTTCTTTCCAGCTATGTTTTTTGAAAAATATTTTTTCTTGAAAATTTCGATTCCCAGGCATCGGAAAACAATTCCAGTCATGACGTCCTGAACATTTTTCTTTTGATTATTAGAAGTACAAGCCTGATTATATATAAGAGCAGGGCGAAGCCTAAAGGCAAACGAACACAACACCCAAGGTAGAAGACTACCTCTGAACCTGACTCCAAATACAAAAAAAAAAAAAAAAAAAAGGACCTGAACTAATACCCAAAAACAGCGGTGGTAACAACTCCAAAGGATACACACTTGAAACTTCTACCCCATGACAAATAAACGATCGGGCCACAAGATGCGGAAACACCTAAGACAAATCACATCACAAAAACTACTACACACCAAAACACGAACCAAGAATAGCCTGCATTGTGGAAATTTTCATTCCATGACCTTGGAGCAGGACTTGACCTTATCTGTTTGAGCATGACCGGCTCTAGCAGAAATTATAAAGAAACATCCGTTCTCTTTTGAGTGAGCTTTAATGTTTTTTCCCTAATTATGTTTGTAAATATAGGATTGCACTATAGAAATTTTAGATGATTGATGATTTCTTCTAGTTAATACCACATCTTATTAAGTTGGTCAAAGTCATAATTTCAGTGATAATACCACATCTATTGAACGTCTTTCCACTTGGAGAACACCCATTTCATTTAATTTAAGTGTTCTCTGGAAAGTGGTCCCCCGCCTCCTCCCGTCCTCCACCTTCTGATCACGATTGAATGTTGGCTAGATGCTGAAGTTGAGAATTGCCTATTTTGTAGGTTGTACCGACTGTCTACAAAGATGTAAATGGGCATACAATCCAGTCAAATCAGGTGAGATAACATCAGCAATGTCACATGCGCTTTCCCCACTGCTGAAGTGAGGCCTGATCGCTGATTATATTGTTACGTGCAGTTTTCTGTCACGGAACATTTTAGGAGTGCAGGTGCAGGTCACTTCTCTACACTTCCTGGAGTTTTCTTCTTTTATGACCTCTCTCCAATCAAGGTGTGTTGCTTGCTTTTTCCACCCTTGTTCATCTGGTATATCCATGTTTGCTAAAATTGATGAATTCACATGTTTCATCTGGGCTTACAATGCCACATGTTTCAGGTGACGTTCACGGAGCAGCATGCTTCTTTTCTGCACTTCCTTACAAACGTTTGTGCCATTGTTGGAGGTATTAGCTCCAGCTTTGCTCCTTGCGCTTCCTCTTTCTTGTTGCGGCTGACTGAATTTAAAAGATTCACATCATACCCTCAATGCAACTGCGTTGGGTACTGTTTGACAATGTTATGTAAATATGTTTGTCTTGGGTGTTACAGGTGTTTTCACTGTCTCTGGAATTATAGATTCATTCATTTACCATGGACAAAGGGCGATCAAGAAGAAAATGGAACTCGGAAAATTCAGCTGAAAAACCAATCCAGTTGGCCGGGGCTGTTAACAGCTAATGGGGAAATTTCATGGGCTTGTTAATTGTGTTCACTGAGAGCAAATCTGGCGGATAAGGGAAATGTGTAAAATTAGACTCTGTGCATTATCGACTAGATCTTTTTTTGTCCTTTTATCAGCCGCAAGAAGCATATTTCTGTTTTTTTTTTTTCTCATTTTTGCATAGTTTTTCAGGATGTCTGATATTTCTGTGTTTTTACTGTTATTTGGGTACTGGCCTTTTTGCATGGCATCTTATAGAACTTGTCAATGGTGAGAGATAGTTTGGTGTTGGTGGGTCTGTCTATGGAGTGAGTGATGAAACGAGTCAGTGGGGGATGAGGGGTTTGTTCTTAAAAAATGAAAAACAAGTATGGGTGTTGATGTGTTGCAAAATGAATTAGGGGTGAAAGAGGATTCATTCATACAAAAAGAGAATTGTGGGCCTCCCAATGCCATATCTGCCGCGTGATTTCCAAGAACTGTTGCAGTGTGTGTCAGTGCTTTCCTGTAAAGTGGAAGTAGGAGGATGAGACAAGCAATTCATTTTCTCCAGTTCCCACTTACTGTTAAGTGGCACGCTTTCTTCCTATTTTTTCTTCAAAGCAACTTTTTCTTTGAATGTTTTTCATTTTATTATTATTTTATATGTCCAAATAAAACGATTTCTACATGTTACCCTTGGTTTTTATGGCTTTTCGTACTCTTATATTCGACCAACATGGCCAATGAGGTGACCTAGTTGACGCAAGTATCAGACCGGGCTAGCCTTAACTTGATATGCAATGAAGGCATTTGATTCAACAGTTAGATAGGAAGGAGAGTCACTAGGGGTCAGGTTTTGACTTGGATGAATAAGTTCCAGATTACGTGTTCTGGGTTGATTCATATGATGAGTCAGACAGGTTACACTAGTGTCAACAACATTAAAGAAAACCAAAATAAAATGGAAGTAAATGAAAAGGCCTTAAAAAAGTAAGCAGTTGCATCCGCAATGGGAAGGTGTGGAATGGGCCGAGAAAGATACAAGCATGGGTTCGAACAGTAAGACGTTATGGGGAGGGGCTTTAATGACCGTTTGAATTTAAATGAAAGAGGCTTGAGTCATTCATTTATTATAACACTGCACATCTACCACAGGAAATTGTGAAATTGCATTCCCACCCCCATTTCCTAACGCTTTCACTTCCCTAGTTCTCGTTTTCAGTGCTCAGCTTTAGGCTCTGTTTGTTTTGGGGGGAAAAATTGTATTCTAGGAAGTGATTTTCCTCTTTTTCATTGTTTGGCGTAAAATTGGTGGAGGAAAACATTTTCCTTCAAATGAGAGAAAATGACTTCTCTTTTAAAAGAGGGGAAGTCGTCATTCTAAGTTATCTAGAAACATAATTTCGATAATATATAAGTATTCTTATTAGATTTTTCCTAAAAAATGTTAACACGACATATGATTTCAGCCATGTTTAGGTAGTTTTTACATCAATATACAATGAACTTTCTATCGTAATATGCTTAAAACATTTGACATGACTTGTAAATATTATCGTAATCATGTATTATATTAACACTTTTATATTTGGTCAGATTCTTATAAAAATTCATCAAATTTTGATGTATGGTACTTGAGTAATAAATATTCAATTTTAGGATATGTTATTATATACATTTAAATGTTAGGATATGTAATAAATGCTTAAACTTCAGGGTATCTTCATAATAACTCTACAACCCTACAGAGTCTAAATAATTTTAAATATATTGTATTACTATTTATATTATCCTATAACTAGGAATAAGATGATTGGTAAAAAATAATTCCTTTAAAACAAGCAAGGAATATCGAAATATGAAACCTATTTTCCGTTGAAACAAACAACAAAAAATCTCAACGGGAATAACATTTTTCATGAAAAACCTTTTCCAAAGGAAAATATTTTTCTTAGAAAAAGTACTTCCGTTGAAACAAACGGAGCCTTAAATCCCTTGCCAGTCGTCCCTCTCCTTCCTCAACTTGGACTTCTTTTGAAAAACACAAAGAAGAAGATATTATTATTAGAATAATAATAATATAACTTATAGTAAATATTAATTGTAAAATTTTATAAAGTTTTAACAATTTTGCCTTAATAATAACATTAATAATAAGTACAAAAAATAGTTCACAAAGATGGCTGTAGGACTACCGCAAGAGTTAGACTGCCCACCTATACCGCTCCTCATTTATACCGTCCACCTTTTACTTGGGCCCCAAGCATCCCCAAAACTCCTCCCACTCCCTATAAATAAAAAACAAACCAGAAGGTAAACCTAAGAAACTTGAGTCTGATTCTCCCTTCACGAACCCAATCAAAAAATTCCAAAACAATTAATAAAGAAAACAAAATTAGAGGGTGATGTAACGTGTTTGGTGTTGAAATGGTTAGTAGGGTCAAATAACGTGTCTTGGACTTGATGAGTGAAAGAGAGAGTTTGACCCTCACCCCCCTCCCCCTTTTACTTGCTTCTCTTAAGATGCCGTGACACATCTGTATCTCTTTTATTCATATTTCTTTGGGACATTATCTTTCATGAATTTTACGAGGCATCTTGCTATAGTCTCAAATCTCATATAGCTATTATTTCTCAGGCAGATGTTTAATGAAAAAATTAAACTTTAGACCTTTTTGATTTAAAGCAACACTCTATTCCCTTAATTGCTTTCTACCATTAAAGCAAGACCTTGGTAAATAAAAAAGTGAAGATTCTAACCGCTAAACTAATTTAGGAAAGCTCTTCATTTGACCTTCATGGACTAGATCTATTAGCTAAAAAATAGAGATTGGTCCTAGGCTTAGCATATAATTGTATTTTTATTTGATTAACGATGTCACGATAATATTTTTATATCTATTGTCGATTTGTGTACTAATAAGGTTAATTTTCATATATAAATTATGGGCGAAGCTAGATATCATTGGCAAGCAAAAGCAAAATGGAAACAACTACATTTAGATGCATATTGAATGTGAACACATGAAAAAAAAGTCGCAAAAAGAGTATGTGGTGGCTTCACTTGTACTCTACTCAAAAGAGTTGAAAAATTCAAAGACTTTGAAGTTGGGCGAGGTTATTCAAAGCGTTCACATTTCATGATTGCAGTAGCGCTATGCGCACCCCCCACCACCTTATACAACTAACGTCATTTAATTCCACCCTTCACTTCTCCCACTATTACTGCTACAACTTCATTCATTATTATTATTGTTATTATTATTTTCATTTTTACTGCAAGTCCTTGGAGTCCATAGATCTTGACCCCCCTTGCTTTTTACTGTTATTTCCTTCGAGTTTTTCCTTCAATGCAACTAGGGATTACTAATACTTAGGCCTCGTTTGATTGCCAAAGGAATTAAATTTCTATAAGAAGTTGTACTTCTTATTAATTCACTTCCCTTGTTAACTTCCCAAAAAGTAATATAAAAGTGTTTGATATAGAAATAGAACTTACTGAGAATTCAATTCCTATGTATTGTTTGGTTGATACAATACTTCCCATAAAATATAATTAAAATTACTATTATGCTAATGTTCAGTCTTCTAACATCGTTGATAGAGAGAGTAATGGTTAAACTTGTCGTAATCACAAATTAGAAGGAATAGAATTATTATATATATTAAAAAGTCACAAAGAAAGCAAAACTTACCTAGAGAGAAAGCTAAGTAATTTACTCCCCCCATTTCAAAATTAAATAGAACTTATTTAACATTTTTTACTTCTCACATTCTACTTACCTCGCATACCAAAAAAAACACCTAAAACAACACTTCCCATAAATTAAAATTTTCCTCGTCGACTTCCTGCTGAAGCCTTAGATTTTTAACTAAATATTATATTTCTAACTCACCTATCTAATATAAAGGTAAATAGTTTAAATTATTGTTTCTATTTTTGTTTCCCGCAAAATTAGCCCAAGCATTTGTTTGGTCTAGACTATTTGCCGGTCACCCAAATCGATAAAGTTCATATTACGATCTCAGTATCAAATCACCAATTTGCTCATAAAAGTACATTTTCATCGTGTCAGTTCAATTACTTTCCTAACAAAGCTTCCCCAAAACACATTTTCGTCCATCAACTCATGCCTTATGTATAGATACAGAGTTCCATCAAGCCGTATCCTCAAATTAGAGAAGAAACATCTCATATTTAGGTATTATGAGATTGGCTTAATTAACCGAAATTCTAAAATTTCGTTGGAGAATATGTAGAGCTATTACATCTATGCTTAAAATTTATTGGTCATTTTACAATCCTAGGGACTAAATCCTTCAGCTCACTGATTCGACCAATACATGACCAATAAAAGAACGTAGGTAATAATATTATTATGCTTACAACATATTTTGAAAATTTTTGCCCGCTCAATGAGAGATCCATGTAACACCACTGAGTGTTTAGCATGATTCCCAGCTTGCATCTCAGATGCATAAAATATAAGGCTAATTGCAGCAGGGTAGTAATCATTATCCCCCTTTTGCAGTTCAGTCCAAGATTTTTCTCCCTACCTTATATAAAGGTAAAAGAAGAACCATCACCATGTATAATGCATGGCATCCCTCAACCACATCATTTGATGCTTAATGTTAATCTTTCCTTTAGATTATTTGTTAGGAATATGTCTGAAAATTCCTTGGAAGTCGAAGTAGGAAAGCCGTGAGGAGGCCGATCGATCGGGAATGTTATGTAAGTTTGGGACGCCTGTTGTGAGCTCACTGATCCATCGGGAGCCGCGTTTCCACGCGGGTATATATATGGACGTAGGGTTACGTCAAATCCGATTCCAATTAAGTTTCTTTTCCCAGTGGCGCCGCATCCAACTAGGGAGAGAAAGAGAGAAAAGGAGTGATTGTAATTCTTCTTTTCGATTCAATAATAAAAGCTTCAATCTTCACCCATGATTTTCTCCCTTCTCGATTGTAGAAGGGTTTCCACGTAAATTGTTGTGTTCTTGTGTTTGATTCTCTTTAGTATATTTTACTTCGTGATTGTCGTGGTATTTCATTCGAATTCAGTACTTGGGATTTCGGCATTTCGTCACAAATTGGTATTAGATCTCTTGTTGTTCGAGTTGGTACAATGATGTCGACAATCAAATCTGAGGTAGAGAAGTTTGGAGGTCAAGGAAGCTTCAGTTTGTTGCAAGTCCATGTTAAAGAACTCCTGACTCAGAATGGTTTAAAGAAAGCACTGGATGAAAAAGAGAAGAAACTGGAAAACATGAAAGAGGCATAGTGGGAAGAATTGAATGATAAGGCTCTCCTGGCAATATAGATGTGTTTAGTAGATGATGTACTGACAGAAGTCTTGGAGATGAAAACCGCAAAGGAGTTGTGGGAGAAGTTGCAAGAGATGTTTCGCCACAAATCGGTCTCCAATAAACTCGCAGTAAAGCGCCGGTTATTCACACTTCGTATGACGGCTGGTACATCGCTTAAAAACCATCTTAGTGAATTTAATTCTATAATTCAAGAATTAAAAGAATTGGATGACACCCCTAAGGACGAAGATCAGGCCATGATACTATTGTGTTCACTCTCTAATACTTATAAAGGCTTTGTGGAAAGCATGATATATGGTGGTAGGCCTACTATCACAGTTGATGAGGTTAAAAGAAACATAGTAAGTAAAGAGAGAGTTGATAGGGAATTGTCTGACTCTGTAAATAACTCCGGCAAAGGGTTGTTTGTGAGAGGTAGGACTGAATCTAGAGGGTCTGAAGATAGAAAGAAGTCTAGGTCTAAACCTAGACATAAAAATCTATCGTGTAACTTCTGTCATAAGAAGGGGCATATAAAGAAAAACTGTTATAGGCTTAAGAATAAGCAAAAAGATGATAACAGGAACGACCATAGGTCCGCTGAGGCTAGTGCAGTTGAAGATGAGGGAGATGCAGATGTCCTATTAGTAACCGACTCATAGACCAGGTCCTAGGATAGGTGGATCATAGATTTGGGTTGTTCTTACCATGTTTATCCTAATAGAGACTGGTTCACCACTTATAAGTCAATTCAGGGTGGAGTAGTCTTGATAGGCAATGATGTCGCATGTAAGGTAATGGGTACTGGAATAGTTTGTGTGAAGATGTTTGATGGTATGGTTAGGACACTTAGCGACGTGCGACACTTCCCAAATTTGCAAAAGAGCCTTATCTCTTTTGGTACCCTTGAGTCTAATGGGTACAAGTGCACAGCTAAAGGTCGAGTCTTAAGGGTCAGTAAAGGTGCATTGATTGTGATGAAGGGTAGAAAGGTAGGAGCCTTGTATGAGCTTGTAGGTTCTACTGTGACAGGGCCAGTGGCTGTTTCTACATCGCCTATAACAGATACAGAGATCACTAAGATGTGGCACATGAGATTCGGTCATATGACTGAGAAGGGGCTGTTGGAGTTGAGTAAGAGGGGTTTGTTATGTGGTCAGTCAACTGGACTGATAGATTTCTGTGAGCACTGTATATATGAGAAGCAGAAGAGAGTCAGCTTCAAACAGGCAGTGCATCAGACTAAAGGAATGTTGGACTACATTCATTCTAATTTATGGGGATCGTTCAGAGTTGCTTCCAAAGGAGGTTCCAGGTATTTGCTAACGTTCGTTGATAATTTTTCACGTAAAGTTTGGGTCTATTTTGTTAAGCAGAAGAATGAAGTTTATTAAGCCTTCAAGAAGTGGAAGACACTGCTTGAAAAACAGACAAGGAAGAAGATAAAGAGGTTGAGGACAGATAATGGTCTTGGGTTCGTTGAGGGTGATTTTCTCAAATTTTGTGAGGACTAAGGCATTGTCAGACATAAGACTTATACAAGTCGACCTCAACAGAACGGAGTGGTAGAAAGAATGAATAGGATGTTACTGGAGAAGGCTCGGTGTATGCTTTCGAATGCAGGATTAGGAAAAGAATGGTGGGCAGAGGCAGTTAACATGGCTTGTTATCTAGTGAACCGATCACCTCATTCATCTCTTCAAATGAAGATTCCAGAAGAGTTATGGTCTGGTTCTCCCGCTGATTATTCTTATTTGAAGATATTTGGTTGTCCTGCTTATACTTATATTAATGATGGAAAGCTAGAGCGTAGGGCCAATAAGTGTATATTTCTTGATTATACGTCAGGTGTGAAGGGATATCGTTTATAGGATCCAAAAGCCCATAAATTTTTGACCAGTAGAGATGTGACATTCGATGAGTCCGTTCTGGTACATCCGCCACACACGCCCTCCACAGTTCAAGATTCAGTTCAGGCAGAGAAGCCTGATGATAGTCAGATACAGTCTGAAAGTTCAGATCAGTAGCAAGTAGTTCAGTTTAAGAGTATGCAGGCACCTCCAATACAGGTTTCTGATGAGATTGATGAAACAGAAACAGGTCAGCAGGTCGAGCAGCATACAATTGCAGGTGACAGGCAGAAAAGGCAGATTAGGCCGCCACAGAGATATGGGTATGAGAAGATGATAGCCTATGCCCTTACTACAGCTGAAACAGTGGAAGACGGTGAACCGTTTTTATATTCAGAGATTATATCGAGATCTGACTCAGATAAATGGCTTATGGCCATGCATGAAGAGATGAAGTCCTTAAAGAAGAACCAGACTTGGCAGCTAGTCAAGCCTCAAATAGGAAAAAGAGTAATAGGGTGCAAATGGGTCTTCAAACGAAAAGAAGGCATTCCTGGAGTAGAAGATGCAAGGTACAAGGCTCAGTTAGTAGCTAAAGACTACAGTCAGGTACACGGTGTTGATTTTCATAATATTTTCTCACCTATTGTTAGACATTGCTCCATACGAGCGATACTTGCTTTAGTAGCTATGCATGATTTAGAGCTTGAGCAGTTAGATGTGAAAACTACATTTTTGCATGGTGAGCTCGAGGAGAGTATTTACATGCATCAGCCTGAGAGTTTCGTCGTAGAAGGAAAGGAAGACCATGCTTATTTGTTGAAGAGATCTTTATATGGTTTGAGGCAGTCACCTAGGCAGTGGTATAAGAGATTTGATCAGGTTATGACTAGCCATAGGTTCTTCAGGAGCAAGTATGATAGCTGTGTGTATTTCAGAAAGATAGATTCAGGCTCATTTGTTTATCTTATGTTATACGTTGATAACATATTAATTGCAACTAAAGACATGAAAGATGTTGATGATTTGAAAGCAATGTTGAAAAGCGAGTTCAAGATGAAGGACCTAGGAGCAGCTAAGAAGATTCTTGGCATGGAGATTAGTATGGACCCAAAAGCTGAAAAGTTGTACTTGTCTCATGAGAAGTACATTGAAAAGGTTCTGGATCGATTTCACACGAAGGATGCTAAGCCAGTTAGCACTCCCTTAACAGCTCACTTCAGGCTTTCAGCATTGGATTCACCTCAAACTAAGAAGAATGTCAGATACATGTCTCAGGTCCCTTATTCTAGTTCTGTGGGTAGTATCATGTATGCTATGATATGTACTCGTTCAGATATTGCTTATGCTATGAGCAAAGTGAGTAGGTACATGGCGAATCCAAGAAAGGAACATTGGCAAGCTGTCAAATGGATTCTCAAGTACTTACGTGGCACTTCTAATGTTTGTTTGAAATTTGGGAAGAGTAAATGCTGCTTAGTAGGGTATATCGACTCTTATTATGGTGGAGATCTTGATAAGAGGAAGTTCACTTCTAGTTATGTGTTTCATTTGGGAGACAGCGCTATCAGTTGGAGAGCTTGTCTACAATCAGTTACTGCACAGTCGACTACGGAGGCTGAGTACATGATAGTTACAGAAGCATTTAAGGAAGCTGTTTGGTTGATAGGCTTGATTAGTGAGATCAGTGTTGATCAGGGTACTATTGGAGTTTAGTATGATAGCCAGTCAGTAATTCACCTAGCTAAAGATCAGATGACGCATCATGACAGAACGAAACACATTGATGTCCAGCATCATTTTATTAGAGATTTAATTGATGAGCATAAGATGGAGTTGAAGAAGATTGGTATTGAAGATAATCCAACAAATATATTCACTAAAGTTTTACCAAGCAGGAAATTCGAACATTGCTCGAATTTAGTTGGACTTACAGTTTCAGTTTGTTAACCCCGGTGTGGGGGTGTTATTGGAAGAGGTGGAGATTTATTATTGTGATAAATTTTGAGCCAATATGAAAATTTGTTAGAAATATATCTCAAAATTTCTTAAAAGTCTAAGTAGGAAAGCCGTGAGAAGGCCTATCGATCAGGTGAAGCTCAATTGATTGGGAATGTTACGTAAGTTTGGGACGCCTGTAGTGAGCTCACCGACCTATCAGGACCCCCCGATCGATTGGGAGCCGATTTTCACGCGGTATCTATACAGACGTAAGGTTACGTCAAATCCAATTCCAGTTAAATTTTTTTTCCCAGTGGCTCCACACCCACCCAAAGAGAAAGAGAAAGAAAAAGATTGATTGTAATTCTTCTTTTCGATTTGATAATAAAATTTTTAATCTTCGCCCACGATTTTTTACCCTTTCGATTTTAGATAAGTTTTCACACAAATTATTATGTTCTTGTGTTTAATTCTCTTTAATCTATTTTTCTTTATAATTGTCTTAGTATTTGATTCAAATTCAGTGGTTAAAATTTCCTCATTTCCTCACATTATCCAATACTCTCGCTGCACATTCTTCTTCCACGCTAATCAATCACAACCCTTACCACTATTCCCTGATACAAAGATTTATCGCCGCTAATCATGAAAACTATGTGCCTTCAACTTTTGATTCTTCTGCTGATTGAAACAATTGTTTAAAGTACAATAGTTACCCATATATTTTCACTTATCAATTTAAATTTTTAGAATCATTCATTACGAACTCCATTAAAGACAAGGAACAAATAAAACCAGGCCTAAATAATAAAAATAGATATAAATATAAATAAATTTGTGAACCATTACAATCCTAGAGCTTGCTATGAACATAAATCCAGCAAAATACAACACTTAACCCCCAAAGCCTAACAAGACCCAAAAACACACCTGCTAGACTCCATGGGGATTACTTACTCTACGTTACAACTCAATACTATCAACACTACTACAATATAATAAGACTCCTTAGCTACGAACAATTAGAGAGCTCCGCAATTGCCAAAAACTCCATTGCGGACACCTCCTTGTTACCTAGAAGCTTTGACAAAATCAACCCCATCAAAAACAAGGGGCAGAAAATCGAAACAGAACACAATACTAGACATCAATAATAACAATAATAAAAATTTAGGAAGAAGATAAGATAGCGTCCCAATCGATCTCATGAGATGGGTAGCTCTCCAGCAAGAAATTCCCCTCACCCGCTTCCTCTGTGTCTCCAAACGTCAGATCCGAAAGAGGAGACGACCCGCCCGACCCAATTTCACTCTCGGAGCAGCTCCCCGCCTTTGTTTCGGAAGCTGCTGCCACTGGCTCCGCCGGAGCGGGCTGCACCGCAGCGGATTTCTTCGACTTTCCAGACCTCCTCTGACTCCCCTGGTTGGGGTTCTTAGCCAAGCTCTCACAAATAGCCTGGAGCTTGGCATCCACCGTGGAGTGCAGAGGCTTGTACTCGCCGAAATCACCGCCGATGTGCGACCCCTCGTGGCGTAGGTTAGGGAAATTGAGCCTGGCGAAGTCTCCTCTCAGCTTGTACGCTGCCTTGTCGTAAGCCAGCGCCGCCTCCTCTGCGGTGTCAAAGGTACCGAGCCAGAGGCGGGTGCGGTTCTTGGGAAGGCGGATCTCGGCGACCCACTTCCCCCAGTGGCGCTGTCTCACCCCTCTGTAAAGCTTTGTGGGTTTTGGTGGAGACCCCACTTGCTTCATGGGGATAGGCTTCGGACCCAGAAAGTTGAACCCACCAGACCGAGAAGTTTGCTGCAGAGTTGCAGAGTAACAGCCGGTGAAAGCTGGGGTTTGGGGTTCGGAGTATTGGAACTGGGTCTGGACCTGCTGGATCTGGGCTGGGGTTAAGTGGTTGAGCCCGATTGCAGAGCCGGAAGCTAAAGGATCATGGGTCTGGTTCAATAACCCTTGAGAAAACAAGTGGGTCATTGAGGTAGAGCAAGCATCGGGGTAAAAACAAGAAGAGGAGGAGGTGGAAGGGAAGCAGAGGTTGTTAGAGAGAGAAAAGGAGGTAGAAGGAGGGGGGAGGGTAGAGGAATAAGAGAAGAAAGGGGTAGTAGAAAGGGTGGAGGAGGTGGTGGTAGAGGTGGCGGAGGGGGGTTGTGGTAGTGGTGGTGGCGATGGAGAAGCACTTTTGATGAAAGGGGAAAGTGCTTCCATAAGCTCATTCCCAAATGGGTCTGAGTGAAAAGGCCTAGTATTGCACATATCTATTGTTGCTGCCATGGTTTTTTAAACAATTGAAAAGTTAAAAATTAAAACTCAAAGCCTGATTCTTATCAAAACCCAAGAACAAGCCTGAGAAATTACAAACTAAAAACCCTCTACAAGAAGAAAACAGGAAGACAGAGAGAGGTTGTGAAATAGTACTCTCTTGCCTTGTTAAAAAGAAAAGCTAAAAACCAAACCTTGAGGGATCAAAAACGCACCCTCTCAGTTGATTTTACTAAATCCAAGAAAAGAAAAATCAAACAACTTCAAAAAGAGAGAGAATTTATCAGAAGAATAAAAACAAGTGGATCTCGTTTCAGAAAAAACCTACCCTTCTAAGCCCGTTTCTGGACCATTTTTTTTTTGTCAAAAAAGGACCCAAAATTAAAACCAGGAAAGACAGAAGATTTTACAGAAAAGGGATACCAAGAAGCAAAGATTTTCAAGAAAGCAGAAGGAAAGAGAAAAGAGAGAAAAAAAAATCACTCAAGAACACTCAAAAGACTCACCAGAAATCACTCAAATGAAGATGCGTGGATGGCAATGTGAACGCTCAGCCTCACTTTGTGGTGGTTTTGGTGTGTGGGATTGTCTCATTTCAATTGCAGAATGGCTGCTTATATAAGCGGCCCTACTTACCCTGATTCACTTTAATTTAGTTAATTAACCATGGTTAGCTCGTCCTTCTCCCTCAAATCTCCGCTTCTTTTGTTCAACCTCCCTCACCTCCCGTTACCTTGGTTCTGTGCATGACGTTCGCTTACATAATTTGCTGCTCATGCCCAATCAACTAAAGACACGTGTTGATTTCACCGGCACCTGCCAGTTGCCTTTGGCAGCTGTGGGGCCCCTTGCAGCTGTCAGGGTTTAACCCGCACTCTAAGCTTGGTAGTGTTGACCGTTTCGACGCGTTCACACCTGGATTCCTCCGCGTGAGAACAGGTACAGATTTATTTGAGTCGTGGCGGATTTTGGATTAATTAGGTTGAGTTTAAGCAAATCGAATTATTTTATGTTTATGTTATTTTAAATTTTAGATTACTTGGGTTCAATCATTCCGGGATCCCTGTTCGTACGGGCGGAGTGTGAGTCGATTCAAGTCATTTCAAAAATGAGCCACGTTAGTTTTCGGTCAATCAAGTTGTAGAATCTTAAATTTTGGGTCATCCCTTACGCAGCCTAATTTAGGCTGGGGTGAGCAGGTTTAAGTAATTTTGATTTAAGTGATTTTGGATTTTGGGTCACTTAGGTCAGGTCATTTTAATTTTCAGGTTATACTAGTTGCTTCACATTCAAGTTGAGTAGATTCGTCTTTTAGATATGATTCATCTCAAATTTTATTCTAATCAGTTTGGTTCACTTTAAACTTTGAGTCAAATTGGGTCAGGTTTTATTTGAATTAGATCTTTTCAGGTTCAAGTCATTTGAGTCGAGTATTTGAAGTTTGAGGACATATTTAGGCCATGTTTGGTCTTTCAGTTTTGAGTCAACTTGGCTTTTAGGTTAATTATATTGGATCATTTTAAGTTTGACTGTAGTGGAATTAAAATAGATTATATTTGCCACTCCTTTCTACCATTTTAAAGAATTAAAATGCCTTATTTTGGTTAAAATTTAGTTTTATGAAATTTTATAGTGGAATTATTATTATAATTTCAAGAGGTGAACCAAACAAGAGAACTAATTTTTGAACTTTAATTTTAGATTCTGTTTTGTTTAGGTTAAACATGACACAAATATAATTGAATATATATATATGTGTGTGTGTGTGTGTATATATAAGATTTAAACTCCATACGATTTAATTTTCATATGGTATTACTCGGTCTGAAATAATTGGAATCACTTCTTCCATATTCTTGTTACGGGTAAAACACGTTGATGCGAGGTAGATCCACTTGAACATTCAAATCACTGTTACAACTTTGAATTTTGAAGATGCTTTGCATTTCCACACAATTGTGGTTTAACCATCCTTTTCTTCCCTCTTCGTTCGTACAAATCTTTGTTTTGATAATTGAGAAGTGTTATTATTAAAATAAAAATTATTATATAGTAATGATATGACTTACAAAGAATAAGAGCTACCAAATTGCCTTAAAATTATAATTTTATTTTGACAATAATAATTTTACCCTAACAATAATATTACCTTTAATAATTTTCAACAAAATCCACTATTCATTTCTCCTATTAAAGTTGAACATTTGGATGTAAAGTTCCACCAATTAATTAATTATTTGAAGACAAAAAGTCTACAAAATTTTAATTTAAATTTAAATTCTTGGGGATTGACCTACAAAATTGAAAACAAATAATTTGTAGTTTTAAGAGATTTTTGTTTTTTTAATTAGTGGTGAAGCTTGCAATATAAAAAGGGTACACCTGAAAAAGCAGAACTTAAAAGTAGTGCAGAAAGAAACTTCATCAAAAACTAGGAAATCCACCTTTTACATTGTCGGCGGCCTCGGTATATTAAAATCGTGATACACTCAATGTTTCTTACAATTTCCCTTAGGGAGTAAGAAAGTTCTTTGCACTAGGCCTTTATCCATACTTAATTCTCATCTTGATACTCCAAAAAGTATCATCTTCGACCCACTGACCTTCTTCAAAAACAATCTTATTTGTATTATTTCAAATAACCCATTATTTCAAGTGATCCAAACTTTCATCACCTAACCATTTATCATTTCAAAACTTCAACCTCAAGCCATCTCGAGCTTAAGACGAAGAACCCCGCATACAGCTTCCATCCCAGCCAAGAACTTGTCATCTTGAAACATGGTCACCCACATGCCTAGAGAGCTCGGGCATGACCTTCGATGAAGCAGATCACAGTAGTCACCACCATGGATTGAGAAAAAGACTCTCTTCCAATGTGTGGAAACTTCTTCCGAAAAGTGCCACGACCTTTTAAACAACAACTACATATTTCTTCTTGCAACTTCCAACCCCCTTGCTAATATTCCAAGCACGAAACATCATTTCATTGGTGGTTCATCACCGCCTCTTCCCCACAAGCTAGTTGGGATTTACAGTATCACTTCTTCTTTCAAGTACCCCCTTTTGGTTCTTTATCACCAATCAACATAAAAGCTAGTGAATTTCCATTTCAGGCTCTTGAAAGCACAGCCTGACTCTCTTACCAAAATCCCAAGTTCTCTTGACTGCTTAAATGTCTTCCTATTTTTGACATAAGGTTTTTCAAATGAAGCATCACGTTTAAGTATTTCCATTAAACAACTTCTATTAAGAAGGAAAAAATGATTTTCTTTCTATAAAGGTAAGAAGAATTCTTGGAGTTCCTTACGAAAAGGGCGATTGCCTACAAAAGAAAGGATAAGCTATAATTAGTTGGATATAAGAGAATGAACCATATAGCTATAGTCTAAACGCTTGTTGTAGCAAATTAGTCAACCATCATAAACACCTCTTTGATTCTTGATATTATCCTCGTTAATCTAATTTGCATGACAACATTTGTGTTACACATAACCATAAATTAGAATACATATATATGTTTGCAACATAAGTTATAATGGGGTATTAATATTTAAACTAGATAGCTAAGCATTTCTTATACATGATAAGCTAAATAAGCATTGTTAATTGTGTCTTTAAGTGATCAATGAAAAAAGAAGTATATCTCTTAGGCCCATGCATGCTAGTGCGACAAACAATAGCATTAAAGAAACTAAAATTCCAAAGAGATCAGATAACAAATAAATATAACTTGGGGCACTTGTGGACTAAGTGATTATGACCAAACAAACTAATCTCTCGCACCATGAACTCAACTTAATCTATTTTATACTTGCATCCCTTATGATGTAGGGGGTCAATCATCTAGCATCATTTAATTTATAGTGGGGTCCATTAGTCACAAATCCTATTGCCATAAACTCGTCCAACCACACTAATATTCTCATGTAAGTTCATGTAGATGATAAACATTGCACAAAAACACCTTTTTTTTTCTTTTCTTGTTCTACCTACCCATGGAATGATTTTCCTCAAAGAGGTACACACCAATAATTTACAAGTTAAAACTCATCAGCTTTATTATTTTGACTTTTAATTTATACCTTATTGTACCCCCTTACTACGTTAGGATCATTACTCTTATAATTATGATACTTTTAAGTCCAGATTCTGTACAAAATATCAGTAGGACTTAATTTGATGAGGATCATCACCGTACACAATTAGCACTTCATTTAGTAGCAAAACAAAATAGAATCACAATCTGAATGAATGAGAAACACACATAATGCTGCGGCCCTCTCGTATATTTATAGAACTTATAATGGCCTTCACATCATATACAAAGTAGGCCCATTGGGCTCAGTTACATATAGTAATAACACCTAGACAATATAGTCTAACATCCCCCCTCAACCGAAGCAGGAGGTAAACAAATGCGAAGGTTGGATCTAAATAGCAGAAAAAGAGTGTGCGAAAGATTCTTCGTGAAGATATCGGCAATCTGCTGTGAGGAATGAATATGAAGTACCCGAACAAGACCCATTTGAACACGCTCACGAACAAAATGGATGTCAATCTCTATATGTTTTGTGCAAATATGCTGGACGGGGTTGGTAGACATGTACATGGCAGAAACATTAACACAATAGACCAAAGTAGCTCGTGGAAGAAGAAGACTGAGCTTACTAAGGACAGACCGAACCCAGCAACATTCAGACACAGTGTTGGAGACCGCACGATACTCGGCCTCGGCACTAGAACGAGAGACGGTGGGCTGTGACTTAGACGACCAGGAGTAGAGGTGGCCACCGGGCCGGGCTGGCCCGGAAATCGGCCCCTTTATGGCCCGGACCGGCCCGACCCGCACTGTAACGGGCCGGGCCTGTTTTTGTAGGCCGCAAAGCCCGGCCTGGCCTCAAGCCCAACGGCTCGTTTGAAACGGCTCCTTTGAATAGAGCCGTTCAACGGCTCCTTTGAATAGAGCCGTTGAACGGCTCTCTAATTAAAAAAAAAATTATATACTTTTTTCCTATAAATACTTAAACCTCCCCAACCCATTTCCTCACCAAATCTTCAATCATCTCTTCTCTCTCTATACATTCATCATCTCCCATCTTCTCTAACTTTGCTAATTGCAAAAATTGTGCTCTAAAGTTCAAAGTTCGTAAAGTATTTGGCTGAAGTTCGAATTTCATTGTTCTCTCGTTTCGGGTATTTTAGTATCGCAATTTTATTTGATTCGCATTTTTAGTTATTTAATTTGCATTACTACTTGTATTTTATAAATACTAATCACTTATACTAATATGGCACACAACTCTTCATCATCCTCTGGAGCCGGTCGTGCTAGTTCTAACTCTTCTCGGCCACCTAGAATCCCTAAAAGGAGTATAATTGTCTTACTTGATACTGAAGAACAAGCTTTTATACAACCAGACCCAACACCCCCATACACTGATGATAGTATAGATTATGATTTTTTACAATAACAAGATTATCATGAGTCAGGTGGTGGTGGGGTTGGAGACTCACAAACTGATGAGGAACCCACCCCCACCACCGAAGCCCGGCCTAAAACTAGTACCGGTACTAGTAGGCATACAACTAGTGGGGTATGGAAGCACTTTACCCTTAATAAGACAACTAATAAAGCAACTTGTAAATTATGTGACCCACCTAAGGATTTTAGTCATCAACCTGGCAGTGGGACGGGCACATTAAACAGACATATACTTAGGTGCCACCCTGAGCAATACCCAAAAAAGAGCCAATAACGTCTAGTACAGCAAGTGACCGGTGCACTTGCTAATTTTAGGTTCTTTCAAGAGAGCAACCGAAAGAGGCTAGCTAAATATATAATTTTGAGTGAAAGGCCTTTTAATACCGGCGAAGACCCAAATTTCGTCAACTACCTCCAACGAAATGTGAACCCCGCCATTGTGAGGATTCCTCGGACCACCGTAAAGCGAGACGCTTTTATGTTGTACCACGAGATGAAAGTTGGGGTCTTCACACATTTTGCGACAAACACGAGCATGATCTCGTTGACGTCGGACGTATGGACGTCGAAACCCGGCCAACCTTATATGTGCATAACGGCACACTGGACCGATGAATCCTTCATCATCCAAAAGAGGATAATTCATTTTGGACTTTTAGATTGCCCCCACAATGCCGAGGTAATTACGGGTGTAATTATGTCGGCAGACCGCGACTGGGGCATAGAGCGACGTATCTTCAGTATTACGTTCGACAATATTACCAATAATACTGCAGCCATTACACATTTAATTAGGCAAATGAGACCCATGTTAGGTGGGAAGTGTTTCCATATTTATTGTATTTGTCACATTTTGCATTTAATGGTAATGGATAGTTTAAATCTTATAAAAGCATCCCTTACCACCTTAAGATTCGTAATAATATCTGTTAAATCATCCAACACCAGAAAAAGAAAATTTAAAATTTTATGTAGGTTGCATAACATAGAATATAAATAATTTAAATTAGACTCCCAAGTTAGGTGGTCGTCTACGGTAGAAATGTTAGAGCGCATTCTACCATACAAAGACATTTTAATAGAATTCGCCCAGGAAAATCTTGCAGAATGGAGCGATTACAACCTGGCCCGTATAAATTGGGAGACAATAGATCAAATTTGTAACTTTTTTAGCATGTTTAAAGAGGCAACGACATTTTTTTCGGGTTGCTACTATCCGACCATGGCTCAAGCAATATCAAGATTGCTTGATATTGTCAATTGGATGGTGGGTAATGAATCCAACCCCGTTTTGTTCGCATCGATTCAGGCAATGAAAGAAAAGTTTGCCAAATATTGTTCTGAACTACCTCTTACATACTGCTTAGCAACTATTTTAGACCCTCGTTGTAAACGCGCGGGTTTCAACTTGTTTTGCCAACATTTTTTCAAGTATTTGCATCCTACTCTTAATATCGACACTTTCATTGCCGATGTCGATAACGACTTGCATAGTTTATTTTCTCAATATTTCCGTCAATTAGCGTCCAATAATCATAGTACTGCTGCAGTAGGATCTTCCACATCTAGTGGAAGTAGTTCACACACGTCATATTCGTGGAAGCTGTTAGAGCAATTTACGCCCACGGTAGCCCCCACGTCATGTGACGAGCTAGATTATTATTTGCGGACACTGATGGTCCATATTTTCGGGCCGCCGGTCAACCCGCATTTTGACCTTTTACAATGGTGGAACACAAACCAAACCCAGTATCCCGTGCTTTCCACCATGGCACGTGATATACTAAGTTGTCCGGTATCTTCAGTAGCATCGGAGTGTGCTTTCAGTCTTGGTGGCAGGTTGCATGGAACGAAGAGGGCGAAGCTATCGCCGTCAAGCTTGGAGATGTCCGTGTGCTTGAAAGATTGGCTGCTAGCAGAGGCAAGAGGTCAACAGAGAATGAAGCTGGATTCATCGAGCGATGAAGAAGACGACCGCACAACTGATACCTCAAATGATGGCCTAGATACCCCCCAAGGCGACCGATATACACTTTTGTATGTCAATTATTTACTTTTAAATATTTACGTCAAAAGATGACCGCACATATGTCAAACTTTGTGTTTTTTGATAAACAAATTTGTACTTTTAAATATTAGGCCCCAACTGCGTTGTATTTGTTACTTTATTTATGTACCATTATTTTTTTTGATAAGATATTTACCATTACTTATTGTATATTTTATTTTATTATATATATTTAACATTATTTTTTTTGAACATGTTTATTTAGCATTATTAGTGCTTGAAAAAAAATATATTTGTATCTCATATTATTTATCAATGAATTACAATAATTTTAGTACAAAACGACTTTGTATTAATTTTTTTTCTTTAAAAAGGCGGGCCGGTAGCGGGCCCGGGCCTGCCCCTTGAGGCCCCCGCCCGCCCAGCCCGGCCCGCTACAGTGGCGGGCCAGCCGAGCCTCGGTCCAAACCCGGCCCAGCCCGCCCGTTGGCCACCTCTAACCAGGAGATAATATTGCCACCGAGGAAAACACAGAAACCAGAAGTAGAACAGCGAGTGTCAGGGCAACCAGCCCAATCAGTATCCGAATAAGCCACGAGTTGGTCCAAACCTCTCGCGGAGATAGTCAAACCATGACCAATAGTGCCCTTGATAAAGCGAAGGATGCGCTTAACAGCCATCCAGTGCGATGATTGTGGAGCATGCATAAACAGACACACCTACTGAACTGCATAAGAGATGTTAGGACGAGTAAATGTGAGATATTGAAGGGCACCAACAATGGACCTGTATAAGGTGGGATTAGTCATAAGTTCGCCGTCTTCTAAAGAAAGCTTGGACTTGAAATCTGTAGGTGTAGCAACAGGCTTGCAGGATAGCATGTCGGTCCGATCTAGAAGATCACGTGCATATTTAGATTGAGACAAGAATAACCCTGAAGAGAGGTGAGATACCGAGAAAGTAATTAAGGCGCCCCAAGTCGGTCATATCAAACTCAAATTGAAGAGAGCGAAGTAGATCATGAAGTACCGCATGAGAAAAGGCCGGAGAACGATATCATCAACATAGACCAATAATATAGCCATATCATGTCCACGATGTAACACAAATAAAGAAGAATCTGACTTACAGCTTCGAAAACCCAACCATTGTTAAAAGGTAGCAAAACGAGTGTACCAGGCACAAGGTGCCTGTTTGAGACTGTAAAGAGACTTATTAAGCTTACAGACATGATCAGGATACTGAGAGCTGATGAAACCCGGTGGTTGCTTCATATAGACCTCTTCATTAAGTGTGCCATTAAGAAAAGCATTTTTGACATCGAGCTGATGAATAGGCCAGTGTCGAGAAATAGCAATAGTAGTACGAACAATAACAGGTTTAACAATAGGATTGAAAGTTTCACCGTAGTCGATGCCATACCACTGTGTAAATCCCTGAGCAACTAACCAAGCTTTATACAGTTCAACTTGACCTGTAGATGTTTGTTTAATATGAAAAACCCACTTGGAGCCAACAATGTTACCATGAGGGGGCGGAGGAACAAGATCCCATGTCTTATTACGAATAAGAGCATTAAATTCGTCGAGCATAGCATGCTTCCAATTCTCATCAGTAAGTGCTTGCTTATAAGAAAAAGGTACATCGGGCAAAGTACTGTGAGCAATTATAGAAGGTTTGAGAAGAGGTTTTGCAATACCAGCACGAGTCACC
This sequence comes from Simmondsia chinensis, assembly GCA_018398585.1. Classification (NCBI taxonomy): domain Eukaryota; kingdom Viridiplantae; phylum Streptophyta; class Magnoliopsida; order Caryophyllales; family Simmondsiaceae; genus Simmondsia; species Simmondsia chinensis. The sequence continues at coordinate 155,246 of JAGTTD010000001.1, read as the reverse complement.
ATGAGATGAATAGAGGAAGTAGGGGGAGCTAAACCCGGTGCGGTTGGATGTGCAACCACGTTTAGTGGCATGGTTGGAGGGGCTACAAGCGCAGCCGATGGTAAAGGAGTCACAGGGGGCGGTGCGGCAACTGCGGTGGGTGGGGCCGCAGGTGGTGGCGGCAGCGGTGGTTTAAGGCCCGTGAACGATGAAGACGTGCGCGGAGGAGAAAAGACTTGATGAAGCCAGGTCATTGTACCTTGAGAGAAAGTGCCCAATCGTGCAAATGGAAAATCTGCTTCATCAAAAATAACATGCCCCGAAATAATAACTTTATTAGTAGAAAGATTCAAACATTTATAACTTTTGTGATTCTATGGTAGTCCAAGAAAACGCATAAGTTAGAGCACGGAGCAAGCTTATGAAACGTGGTGGCACTCAGATTCGGATAGCAGGCACTACCAAAAACCAGAAGATAATCGTAATTAACTTGCTTCTTGTACAAACGTTGAAAGGGGATCTTTTTCTTAATAGAAGTGGACGGTAGAAGGTTGATAATATGAGCTGCAACAAAAACTGCTTCAACCCAACATTCCAAAGGCATGCATGCTTGAAACAAGAGGGAACGCTTCATGTTACCAATAGTACGATGCATGCGTTCAGCTTTCCCATTCTGTTGGGAGGTGTGAGGGCAGGAAACCCTACTGAGAATGCCTCTTTGCAGAAAAGGACTATTAAAGTCACGGTTGATATATTCAGTGCCATTATCACATTGAAAATATTTGTTTTTCACACCAAATTGATTCAATACAAGATTACGAAACTGAATAAACATGTCAAAAACCTCAAATTTGGCACGCATAGGATAAATCCACACAAAATGAGAATAATCATCCAATAATAGCAAATAATATTTAAAACCACTGAAACTGATAATATGTGATGTCCACACATCAGAATGAACAATATCGAAAGGACGTGTAGTACTAGTGACAGACTTTTGAAAAGGTAAACAACTATGCTTATCGAGTTGGCAAGTATGACACAAACTAGACTCGGAAGAACTCGAACAAGAAATAAATTTTTGTTTGACTAAAGTGGACAAGACTGGCTCCCCGGGATGACCAAGTCGACGATGCCAGAGAGATTGTGTGTTTTTGGAAGCAACTAGGGAAACATGTGGGGAGGATGCCACGGGCTGCCCAGGTTGACCAAGTCGACTGACTGTGTTTGGTTTAGGAACAGCGAAAAGAGGCCTCGAGCTAGCACAATGAATAATGAGGGGCATTGTTTTAGCATTTTTAATGGAGAAACCACCCGAGTCAAATTCTAAAAGGAAACAATTATCTTTACAGAATTGACGAACAGAGATTAAATTAGTGAAAAAATCAGGAACATAAAGGACATTACATTTACCAAAAAAAACATAAAGGACATTACGCAAATTGAAATGACCAACAGGTGTAATAAAAGAACCAGATCCAATCCCAGCAATCGATAAACAAACGACATTACCAACTAATATTTTATCATAACCATAATAAAAATGAAGAGACGTTAGCAAAATAGGGTTATTAGTCATATGAGACGATGCATTATCCAGGAAAAATCAACTATAGGAGTAGAATGAGCAGTTAGAGATTGAAAAATAGTTTGAGGAGACGCCAACCCTGAATAGAAATTAGAACCAGTGGCATAAATATTAATTGCGGGATGAAAAAGTGGTGGATATGATATATTCTCACCATAAATAGGAGCACCGAAGAAAGGTAGCCCGGATTGTGAAGTAGAACCAATCATTGGGTTGAGCATAATTGACAGTAGCTAGCAAACAAAGACAGTGCAAACCAAATCAAACACTACGAATAAAATTACCGTTTCAAAGCTAGGGTTTGCCTGTAGCAGTGTCGAAACAATGGGCTACCAACTCAAAACTAAAATTCTTGAAAACACGAGAGGGGTGCTGCAACGAGGCGGAGCCGCAGCAGAAAACTAGCCGGGAGGGGCAGCGGCTAGGGTTGGTTGGGTGGCTAGGATGGCCGTGAGTTTTTAGGATTTGTATCTCTTTTTTTTGGAAAATTGAAAAAGAAAAGGAGGCTATGGGTTTGCCTTTACGAGATGGCTCGAGAGAGCTCTAATACCGTGAAAGAATGAGAAGCATACATAATGCTGTGGCCCTCTCGTATATTTATAGAACTTATAATGGGCTTTACATCATATACAAAGCAGGCTCATTGGACTTAGTTATGTATAGTAATAACACTTAAACAATATAGTCTAACACAATATACATTAAAGTTTTGGCAAAATATAGGTAATTATATGTTTGTAATTAGAAAGGGTAGGGGAGCGGTGGAGAGAAATGGTGAGAAGAACCCTCTCAAAGACGATAAAGAAATGTGTTGGACTCATTAAATAAAGGAGGGGGCCCTCCCTGCTATTGGAATATTATTAGACCCCCTCTATTGACTTTTGTTTTCATTTTTAACAAATCACAACAAATAATTGAGGGTTGTGACTTCATGATGTATATGTAGATGTTATCCTCCCAGATTGAACTGCTGCCATTGGATTTTGCAGACGCTGCTTCCTCCTATGGATTTTATAATCATCACGATAAGATTTTGCGTCCCTCAAAAATGAAAAGGTGAAATGAGGCTTAAATTGTATTACAAGATTAATTGTAAACCCATGAAATGAAAATTTCGAACTATATAATACTGCCCACTTGCAATTCAAGGCTACCAACTTTGATGAGAGCCTGAAAATCAATCATAAAAACTAAAGTTGCATATTATAAAAATAAATGTTATTATGACATATTAGAACGGATTGGCCTAGAGTCATTGAATTTGATATGTATAAGTCCTCGTGCTTAGAATAGATGACTTAATTACTATATCAAAACTAATGATTCTAGATACAACAAAAAACAACAACAACAACAAATCCAATGATTCTAGATCAATTTATTTATTAAGTCATAATAATATTCATTTTTGAATATACAAGAGAATTAATAGTGTTATGAGGGAATTGTTATAGCTAACGAGTATATGATTCTTGAATATAAAAGAGTGGGGTTTGATTCCAGTATTTTGGAGCCCTCCTCTATTCTCTGTCGTATTGCCCTATTTGAGGCTTCAGGTCATCCCTTACTTCGAGGGCGTCGCTTAAGTTGGTTCCTAGTCTTTACTATCTTCAAAAAAAAATATATATATATATATGATTCTTGAATATATCCCACCAATAAAATGAAAACTGAATAAAAGAGAAAAAGGGACCAATTGGAGAGCAGCTCAATCATGTATGTGCGGTGTGCTGTGGTGTGGGATGGGAGTGCGTAAAGGTCAAAAGTCAACATATAGGAAATAGCGGAGTAACCATGGTTAGAAATAGCATGGGAGACCTGACCCATGGTTAGGGGGGGAAAGGGTGCTGGATTCCAAAGTCCAAACAGGAAGTTTACGGCGTCAGAAAAGGCGGAGGTCAACAGTACCTACTGTAACATGCCACGTGCTCTAGTTCTCACCCTGCACATGCGTAATCCTTTGCGGCTCCCGGCTGCTCTGACTTTTCTCCCCCACGCGCGCTGGATCTTCCATTGTCTCACTGTCTCTACGATGCGTCTCTGTGTCCACGTGGCGTCGTATCTTAGAGTGTGGATTTTCACGCTCCATCCACTCAGATTCTGCAGCCATTTAGCGTGGGAGTGCAGATTTCGGCGTATTTACGGGAGGACAACAACGTGGGCTCTTTTTTTTTTTTTTTTATAATAATTTTTAGGTTCATAATTGAGTTTAACTTAGTATATCGATTATAATTTTGTTTTGAAAACTCATCATTGACATATAAGAAAATCTTTAGCATCTTTTTATACGGTAGAAGCATCACAATTTGTGTTCAAAAAAAATATCACAATTTTATATATAAAAATAAAGGTTCATTAGTTTTATTTTTGAAATTTAGCTAAAACATGTGAAAATTTTAACTATTTTGTTAAATTTCAAAACTCTTTAAGTGAGTCAAAATAACAAATATGTCATCTATCAATGATGAAAAATTTGAAACTATTATACTTTTATACTTACATTTGAATATATATTAGTTTTGAAATGTATTGTTGCACACGAAAAAGGTAAAGTATAAAAATTAGAGGAGGGAGAGCTTTTATTGACCAACCACATTGCCTTTCTTCATTTTTTTCGTGTGCTCAACTAAGATATATGACTAACACGCGGGCCAGCAGCTATGTCTTCTCATTTTGACGGGTATCGCTGAATTCGGTACCGAATAGGACTTATTTTTTAGGGTGGATCTGCAACTCACAAGTACACATGAGAGGCCTACACAGTATGAAGGGTTATGTTTGTCATTTGTAGTTCCAAGCCTCGTTACTATGCAGTGGGCATTCTTTGTATAAGCTTTAACAAGATAGCACATATAGGGCATATGATTCTACTTGATTGAGTTGAAGAGAAGTTCTCAGCGTTACGGGGAAAACATCGCGTACCACCATGTATATATGTTATTATGTTTAAGAACTAATAATACACAAATATGTGGAGCTAGTAGTTTGTGTTGGGGTAAGAAACTCTGAAGTAAAAGTAAAGACAAAAGAAGAGATATAGGTGAGTGATTCTTGAGGCATGTCGCACGGGTATGTATACTACTTACTTACTATTTACTACATTCATTTAAAATGCCCAATTAATGGACCATGTTGCGCAGACTTTGATTGCTTAAAATAAGAGCAACATAATTACAATATTTGTTCAACTTTTCTTTCTGAAAGACTATAGTAATGGATATATATATATATAGGTTTTCATATTGATATTTTATATATTTGCATACAAAAACTGCAAGGATATTAATCTTGTATGTCTTATTTATCTAAAAAAAATAAGTTACTTATATTAAACAAAACACACGTTAGTAAACATAACTTCTAATAATTCATTAACAAGCATTTTCTTGAATTTTTGCATGCTTTTGCAATTACATGGGTTTTTTTTACTTTAGAGTTTTTTCAAATATATCTCTATATTATTTGAGTTGATGAATTGGCCCTTTTTTAAAAAAAAATTAGACACCAAAATCATATATATTATTATTATTTCATAAAGTAGTTAAGAATAAATAATTTTCTTCATGTGATCTTCTACATGCAGTAAATGCTCATATGACTGCCTCTTACATTTTATTTTTTCCTTTTATCCTGAAAGCTACACTTAAATACCTAATGAATTAAGTGATCAAAAGGTCTCTTCCATATGATAGTCACAATTATATAAATTTGTGTGTTTATTCATTATTATGTTGCATTTCAATGAGAACCAATGCTTCTAGTACATTTGAAATCATTATTATGAAAATTAAGAGGAGGTTTTAAACAGTAAAAAGCAAGATCTGTTTGAAAAAAATAAGAAAGAAATAAATTCTAGTATTTATTAAAATTATATATCTATCTATCTATCTTATTAAATTTGAAGTCTTCCCCCTTCCAATACCCTTCAAATATGTAATATTTAAAATCTAAAGATCCTTAAAAGTAATGGCAGTTTTTTAACTCCTCACTCCATATATAATACCTTGCTATTATTTCTAAAGTAAGAATTATTAATATTAATGAATTTTAATAGAAATATTGTTACGTATAAAGGGCCCTATTTGAAAATTCTGCTTGGAATTCCGAGAATGTCAGGACCGGCCCTGATTTTACTCAATAAGAATTCCTCCTCTCAAAACAACTAGGCAAAAGGAATAAAGCTCGGAAATATAAATATTTGGTCTGTATTATCTAAACAACTTCCTAAAGTTTATATTAAAGACATAATTCACTTTGTATACACTTAATTTTAAAAATAAAATTATATTATTAAATTGGTATTATACTCATACACTACATTCAGGATTTAAATTAAATAAATTTTTTTTCCCATGTAATTTGATCTCATTCAGTTTTAAAAAAGTACTTTAAACTATTTTATTTAACTCAAATCACCCTATTATAAAATTTAACGTTTAAACCTCATATAATTTACTCTTTTTTATTTAATTAAACACATAGATAATGAATTATTTATTAAAAATAGAGAAAAAAGATTAAATTGTTTTCAATTTATGCATTAAATTTAATATGGGCATCCTATTATATATATACTATATACTCTATATAATAGAGAAGTTGAGAGTCACCTAAAAGCACCCCACCCCCAATGCTTTTTTTTTTTTTTTTTTCGTTTTTCTATATTTACCCTTTTTTCAATCCTTTTTAAATTTTTCTTTATTTATATATTAAACAACAATAATTATTATTTGTGTGTATATTAAACAATAATTAATCTAAAAGTAGTCCAATTATATCTCAACGTTTCAAATGAATGGCAATGGGGCGGGGCGGGTATGGCGTGTCCCCTCTATACCCGTACCAGCCACCCAAATTTTATACTTGTATCCGCCTTAATACCCTAATGTGCGTACAAAACGATTATCTATAACTGTACCCGTCACCCAAATCCTATTCCCGTACCCGTCCCATTATCCGCCACAGGTATGAAGTGCATATCCAACAATAATTAATCTAAAAATAGCACAATTATATCTTAACGTATCAAAGGGATGGCAATGGGCTTGGGCGGGTACGAGGTGCCTCCTCCATACCCATATCTGCCACCCAAATCCTATACCCGTACTCGCCTCATTGCCATAATGTGCGTACAAAACGATTATCTATACCCGCTCATATTAGTTATTTAATACTATTTTTAAAAACAAATTTAAAAACAAATTACTTTTTTATAACATATAAACAACGATTATCTATACTCGCTCATATTAGTTATTTAATACTGTTTTTAAAAATAAATTATTTTTTATAACATTGATAAATAATTTCGATTCTTGAATTTAAACACATATTTTTTAATTTCAAGGTTAACTATGTACAAAATGATCCGCTTATGGTGGGTATGGGGTGGGGCAGGGCGGGTATGAAGAGTGGCCGGGCCGGTCCCCACTTATACTCGTGCCCGCCCCGTTTCAATTTTGTTTATAAGATCTACACATTAGACAACAAACTAACTGTAGCTGCCACCCAAATCCTATACCCGTACTCGCCCCATTACCCGCCACAGGTATGAAGTGCATACCTAATAACAATTAATTTAAAAGTATTACAACTATATTTCAACTTATCAAATGGATGGCAATGGGGCGAGGCGGGTACGGGGTGCCTTCTCCATACACGTACCCGCCACCCAAATCCTATACCCGTAACCACTTCATTGCCGTAATATACGTACAAAATGATTATCTATACCCGATCATATTATTTGTTTAATACTATTTTTAAAAATATTTTTTTTTAACATTGATAAATAATTTGGATTATTGAATTTAAACCCTTATTTTTTAAATTTCAAGGTTAACTATGTACAAAATGAGCTTAGTATGGTGGGTATGAGACCGGGCGGGCCGGGTATGGAGCGTGGCAGGGCGGGTCCCCACTTATACCCGTACGTCCCCGTTTGACTTTAGTTTATAAGATCTACACACTAGACAACAAAAACAACGGCACCCGCCACCCAAATCCTATTCCCGTACGCGGCCCATGACCCGCCAGGGGTACGAAATGCATACCCGTACCCGCCCGCCGGTGACTGACCCGTACCCCTACCCCTACCTGCCTCATTACCCGCGGGTATTTATTACCCACCCCGTACCTCTTTAATGTACGTACAAAATAGTTATCTATACCCGCTCCTATTAGGCGGAGCCCATTGCCATCGCAATATCTCTTAATCACAAAATTACCCACCACCAACTTTTCTATTAAAATAAACCAGAGTGTTACACTATGGGCCACACTGAACCACCAATTCAATATCTTTTAAAATCGAATTCTTTGAGTTTGATTATTTTTGAGTTAGAAAAGTTATAGTTGGGTTATTTTGATAAAAACCCTAGCGCACTATGCCAAACGTATATCCGTGCATAAAGCAGTAAATTTTTTATTTAAGACTTTTCTTATGTAATCCAAGAATAGGGCGCGGGTTAGACTTCCGACAACCCACCAAAAAAAAAAAAAAGATTTTTCGTATTTAGTCCACGAAGTGCGACATTTCGCGTGCCTGCTACAAGAAAGGATTTATTTTAACTCGGTGAAATATTTAATTTTGACTTGGGTTTATAAGATCTATGCATTACACAACAAAACTAAGGTACTAAAAAACTTAATTCATTAAAGTTCCAAAAATAAAAAAGGAAAACATATTTTTAATTTAAGACTTTCCGTATTGAACCTATAAAAAAATAAAAAGGGTTCTAAAAAAAAAAGGTCCCCTAGAACCAAATATAATAAAGAAAATATTAAGCCAATATATTATTATTTTAATAATTCTCTTATGTAATCCTAGAATAGGGTACCGATTACACCTTCAACAATTTCGAATTAAAACTTTTCGTATTTTGTCCATAAGAAAAAATCAGGTAAACCTCCCATAACCCAAAAAAAAAAAAAATACATTCTTAATTTAAGATTTTTTGTATTTAATCCGTAAAAAAAATAAATCGGTAAAAGAAAAAAGAACAAATAAAATCCCTGTTAAAGACTTCAAATGAGAAATATAATTTGACTTATTTTTTACTGAAAACTATTCCAGTTATTACTATAGAAGTTATGTAAATTAAACAGTATTATGGACAGCTAATCAAACAAGATATTAATTCAATGCAAAAAATCACGGATATAAAATACAGTGACCAATAAATAGCATCCGTGCATCGCACGGAAACGAAACTAGTGAGTTTAATAACAAACTTTAAGGAACTACTTTTTGAAAATAAAATGTGCATGAGATAAGTCATGTTTAATATAATACGTTCAAAAGCAAACTAAACATACACAGATAATTTGTGTTTAATCATAATGTTTTCAAGTAATTTTCTTTACCTAAAAATATAAGAATTATGCTTATTTAGTACAAATAATTTACAGAATATCATATTGGTTTGTCCTAAAATATTCGAGAGTTGTAATTGTCAAGATAAAAATTCTTACTCTAATAATAATAATTTTGCTCTAACATTTATATTACTTAAATATTTTAGTTAACTTTATTTTGTAGAAAAGGCTACCCCGAAGCAACCTAAGTCATTGTTCGGACAGTTTATATTAATTTTTGAGTTTGTAATTGTGAAAGTGAGGCTATGCCTCAATTGAATTGAATGGTTGACAAAGAGAATTACATGCTCTATTTATAGAGTTGGAGACAAAAACATAAACACAAAGGTGCCCTTCTAGTTTACATGAGAACCAAGGGCAAATCAGTAATAATGCAAACCCTAGATAAGATTGCCTAGGATGGATGATACTATCCTCTAATACAAGATAAGCTTTCCTATAATGAAGGATATTATCCTCTAATAGTAATCTTTAATGTATAAAATTGTTAATATTAATAAATTTTTATAATTTTACACCCATTAAAAATTTTAGCTCTTGGGCTCAAAAATAAAAGGACCCGGAGTGGGAGCGAACCTGCTAGGTCAACCCGCGCCGAGCGCAACCAAGACGCCAGCGCTTACGTCGGCAACCTCGACCCTCAGGTCCCCTCTTGCTTTGTCTCTTTTCCTTTCTTGTTTGTATTTATGTCAAGCCAAAGTCACATCCTAGATTTGTTTTCAATAATTCAATGTATATATATTTAACGAAGAAAAACGAGTCATATCACCGTTACTTATGCATGTTTCTTTTACAAATCCCAAATTTGTTAACTCAATTCTTAAACAAATATGGGTACATTATACAATTATATTGATTTAAAGATAATTTTATAACTATTATTATTTAAAAGTAACATCAATACTTTAATAATAAAAATTTTATTTTGAGAAGAACAGCTCAAAACATATCTTACTATATATAATTGTGGAATTCTCCTCCTCCAAAAAGCCCCCTAACACCCAATTTTTTTTCTTACATTTTTTCTTTTTTTTTTTTTTTTCCTTTTAAAAATCATACCCCCTGAGTGCCCTCCCCACCCCAATCATTTTTTCTTACATTTTTTCTTTTTTTTTTATTTTTCTTTTAAATACCCTCCGAACTCCCAATCCCTTTTTTTCGTATTTTCCTTTTCATTTATATTTGTATATATAATTTGGTCACTCAATTAATTTATATTTGTATATTAAATAATAATAATTGTTATTTATTTATAGATTAAATAACAATCATTAATCTAAAAGTAGTCCAATTATATCTCAATGTATCGAAGGGATGACAATGGGACGGGGCGGGGCGGGTACAGACCTGTACCCCTACTCGTCTCATTGCTCGCGGCTATCCATTACCCGCCCCATACGTCCTTAATGTGCGTACAGAACGATTATCTATATCCGTTCCTATTAGTTATTTAATACTGTTTTTAAAAACAAATTGTTTCTTTTAGTCCTATTACTTTAATGTGCGTACAGATATATTGTCTATATCCGCTTATGTTACTTATTTAATACTCTTTTTAAAAATAAATTATTTTTTTAACATTGGTAAATAATTTTGATTATTGAATTTAAAGACGTATTTTTTTAATTTCAATGTTAGCTATGTAAAAAATGAACCGGATATGGTGGGTATGGGGTGGGGTGGGGCAGGGCAGGGCAGGAGCATGGTTGGGCCCAATTATATCTCAATGTATTAAAGGGATGGCAATGGGGCGGAGCGGGTACGACGTGCCTACTCCATACCTGTACCCGCCACCCAGAACCTATACCCATACCCACCCTATTGCTCTAAGGTGCATACAAAACGATTGTCTATACCCTATCATATTAGTTATTTAATACTCTTTTTAAAAACAAATTAATTTTTTATAACATTAGTAAATAATTTAGATTACTGAATTTAAAGATGTATTTTTTTAATTACACAATAAAATTAACCGTACCTAGCACCTAAATCCAATACCCGCATCTGCCCCATTACTTGCTATGGGTATAAAACGGATACCCAATAATAATTAATCTAAAAGTAGCTCAACTATATCTCAACATATCAAAGGAATAGCAATGGGGTGAGGTGGGTACAAGGTGCCTCCTCCATACCCGTACCCGCCACCCAAATCTAATACCCGTACCGGCCCCATTGCCCTAATATGCGTACAAAACGATTATCTATACCCGCTCATATTAGTTATTTAATACAACAACAACAACAACAACAACAGTCCCAGTGCCTTGCGGCTCTCGCAGAAAGCAGGGTCTGGGGGGTGATGTACGCAGCCTTACCCCTTCCGGCTGGAAAGGAGACTGTTTCCGGGGACCCCCAATCTAAAGTAGTTGAGTGTCTGCAGATAAACTACTAATCAATAACCAATGCATTTTGATGAAAAAGTAGCGGAAAGGAAGAAGAAGAAGGAGAAGAGAAGAAGAAGAAGAAGGAGCATAATCAGAGACTAAGCTAGCCTATAAGTGCTACACTTGAGATTATGCCTGCCTAAGGCTCTTAGACTACCAGCCACTCCCCGCACTACTCCACTCTGCCATCTCCGCTATCCTTATACTAGCCCTCCAACGTGCCCTATCTGAGGCCATCTCTTCTCTCATATTAGTTATTTAATACCGTTTTTAAAAATAAATTATTTTTTATAACATTGATAAATAATTAGATTTTTGAATTTAAACAAATATTTTTTATGTTTATGGTTCACTATATACAAAATGAACCGGGCATAGTGGGTATGAGGTCGGGTGGGGCGAGTATGTAGCGTGGTGGGGCGGGTCCTCACTTATACCTGCCACGTACCTCCTTAATTTACGTACATAACGATTATCTATATCCGCTCCTATTAGTTACTTAATACTATTTTTAAAAATAAATAATTTCTTTTATATATATAATTGGGATTATTGAATTTAAACACGTTTTTTTTTTTTAATTTGAAGATTAACTATATATAAAATAAAGCGCGGCGAGTATGGAGCGGGACAGGGTGGGTCCCCACTTATACCCGTACCCGCTCCAAACGGGGTGGCTACCCGCGATTAGCGGGTTTCAACCACTCCCTTGCCATCCGAATACCTCTTAGTTAAAAAATTACCCCGCTCTAACTTTTCAATCGAAATTATCCAACTTTATTTCTCAACCAAAAAATAACCCAACTTTAACTTTTGTACCAAAATAAACCAGAGCGTCATACCACGTGCCACACTGAACCACCAATTCAGGATCTTTTAAAATCAAATTTTTAGAGCTTGATTATTTTTTGGTACAAAAGTTATAGTTGGGTTATTTTGCTAAGAACCCTAGCGTACTATGCCCAACGTATATTCGTGCATAAAGCAATAAATTTTTATTTTAATACTTTTTCTTATGTAACTCGAGAACGGGCCGCAGGTTAGACCTCCAACAACCAAAAAAATAAAATTTAAGAGTTTTCGTATTTAGTCCATGAAATGCGGCATTTTGTGTGACTACTGAAAGGAAGGATTTATTTTAACCCGGTGAGGTATGTAAAATTTGACTTTGATTATAAGATCTGCTCATTAGACAACGAAATTAAGATACAACAAAACTTAATTCATTAAAGTTTCAAAAATCAAAAATAAAAACAAAATTTTAATTTAAGACTTTTCGTATTTAATTTATAAAAAAAATAAAAATAGTTCTTAAAAAAAAAATGCCCCCAAGAACCAGAAATAAAAAAGAAAAAATTAAAGTAATAAATTTTTAATTTAAGACTTTTCCTGTATAATCTAAGAACAGGATACCGGTTAAACCTTCAATAATTTTAATTTAAAACTTTTTGTATTTAGTTCATAAAATACCTCAAGAAACCAAAAATTAAAAAACTAAAAATTTAATACATTAAACCTTCAAATATTAAAATATATAAGTACAAGATGCTTAAATTACAGCACTAGCAAAATTTCCTAAACTGTGATCTTAAAAAAAAAAAAGAAAAAAAGTAAAATTTTAAAATAAACTCCTCTCTCTCACTCTAGCCCTAATCCTAAATTTTTATTATTTTCTTTTTTCCTCCAAAATCCTCCTTACTTCTTAACATTTTCGTACTAGGTTTCTTCCAGTGCGATACACGAATAATAATTGTTCGATATCGTATTTTGTGGTCATATTTTTCTACATTAGCTGAACTAAATTATTTGTAGATTGTATAAATTAATGTTTAATTTATATAATTAAAATTTTTAATTAAATATTTGAAACAGAAAATACATTTGGTCATATTTTAGATTGAAAACTTTAACAATTACTACTACTTTTGAAATTTTATAATTTGAATTACACTATAGCGAGTTCAGGAAAAAAGGGTATTTAAAGGTAAAAATACATGTATGAAAATATAAGGATCAATAAATATCTTTCGTACATCGTATGGGAATAAAATTAATATAAAATTAAAAGTAATGTTAAAAAAGAAAAAGTGGCAAGTAATAATAATAAAAATGAAGGGGGGGAAGGGGTGGGACATGGGGTTAGCGTTAACAAGTGAAATGAATGGCGTGAAGATCACGATGCACTGCTCCTACTTTATTTTATTTATTTATTTATTTATTTTATTTATTTTTTTTTTTTGGGGAGAAAACTGTTTTGACGCGGTTTCTCGGTGGACCCCACTCCTATTCAATTCTTTATATAACCTTCTTGTCTTTTTATCACGTAGGCGTAGGCCCCCTTTTTTACACCTCCTTTTATTTTTTTTAACTTCGAAGGTGATGTTATTATCGAGTTAATATTATTATTGTTAAAATAATTTTATATTTATTATTTTTTATGTGTTATATTATTGATCAATATTAATAATTACTGTCACTATATAAAATTAATGAATTATATTACAATGTCTGAAAAAATGAATTACATTATTGAATATCATTTAGTTTCTTTTTTTTTTTTTTTCTTTCAAAAATATCAATTAGTTTAAACACAACATCACTTAAACTTATGTACCAATGTTTTTAAGCTTATTGTCACTGGATGAGCGCAGATCATCCGTGCGGTGCCTGGGCCCCTGAGGCTAGGGCCGGGTCAGCCTACTCCCAAGGGTCAACAAGCAGCAATATGCACCATCTAGAGACGAAATACATGGAAGATCAAGGGACGTACCTGAATTCAACACATATATGTTAGCACCGGACAGACTTAGGAGACCCCATATGGCATATGTTGCTTATTGAGCACCAGGGACAGTGTCAGCCAAAGGCAGCCCGTAACATTATGCTCATAACAATTTTTGACTAAAGCATATTTTATACAATAACTATATATTATAAACCCAACTGAATTCATACAAGAATCTATGGTAAGGTGTTTAGGGGTTTTTATTTTTGAAGAAGTAGGTTGATGCTTTACATGAATACAACTTGAAATATTAAGACAGTAGATAAGGTATATAAAATCAATCCATAATGGGGAAAAAAAAAAAAAAAAAAAAAGGGATGGAGATAAGCAATGAAATGCAAGATAGAGGGATGGGAAAATACTGAATCAATTGTTAGAAAGACGGTAACATCAAGTAGTCAAAGAATAAAATGGGTAAAGTCTTTAGTAGACATGATGAATACAAATTACTCATATGGCACGTCACCCATTCACACTTCCAGAACACCCAAGATAGACCCTATGACACCTTATAAAGTAGCTTATTTTGAAAAGAGTAAAAGGGACAACCTGACACTTTGGTAATAGTTCTAAAACAATTATAAGTAATGAGTATATTCCATACGATGTTAAGATTTACCTCGAAGAAAGTAAAATATAATAATAATATATTTTAATATGAATAACCCAGAAAAGGATGGTAGGTGCAGCCAGTGTAGGAGGATGCGATGAATATGGTAGAAAAGGCCAAAAAGAAAGATGACTCCCGCCCCAAGCCCAAGATTCCCCTCTCAAACTCTATTTATTTATGTATTAATTCCATATTTGAATTTAAATTAAGAATGGTACCACTGTCGCAAACACAAAAAAGAAATATACTTAGTGTCTTAAAAGCTCCCGCCTATGCAACGTCTGGGGGGTGGATGTAGGCAGCCTTCCCCCTTCAAGGTGTTAACCTGAAGAGAGGCTGTTTTCCAATGCTCCCAACATGAGGGTGATGACTCTCACCCAAGCACGCTTAACTTCGGAGTTCTAATAGATCCGGTGAAGGCGTGTTGGTGGTACGACTGTCTCAAACACACTCAACAAGTAAAGGGTACGGCCCATTCCTAACTTTGATCAAAGGATTGGGCCCACGGCCCAAACAGATGACACCTTCCTCGCATGCTACCTCTCCATACTGGCCCATCCCTACTTTTGTCGACAAGTTTTTGTAAATAATTTTAGGTATATTAATTGGAAAACTAAAAGGCTTAATCCTAGAAATTTAGGATTAGAATTTTGAAGAAATTGGAGAGGTTGAAGAACTTAGCTAGAATAGATAGACAAAGATGAAACTAATCTCACCTTGCCCATTAAAACCCCTAAATCTATATCTTCTTCCTCTCTAAAACCCTAGCCATCAAGCCAAAGATGAAACAAATTTAGGGTATTTAATGGGCAAGATGAAACTAATTTAGGGTATTTAATGGGCAAGATGAAACAAATTTAGGGCATTTAATGGGCAAGATGAAAACAAACTACGGCCCTCCCCCAACTACCTCCCATTACGGTGGTCCACCACCCCATATGGCCGAAACGACAGCATGCAGTGTTCGTGTTTCCTCCCCAGTAGTTAGGATTCTTACCTCTAAGAATTTGTTGTTTCTCAAGGCTGTCTTGTGTTGGCGTTGATTTCTTCGAATTTTGTGGCGGCTGAATATTGTGGTTGTGTGTGTTCTTGGTTTGTTTTGGAAAGCTTCATTTATCATTGTCATTTATTTCACTTTTTGCAAGCCCTTTGCACTTGAATAATGGTGTATTTAATTTAATTCAGAGCAATTATATCCAAGAAGTTGGAAGTGTTTGTCCATAAATTAGGCACTGGATGGGAATATGAACTATTGCTAGCTGAGAATGTTGGAATTAGGCATTGGAGGCATTTGGGTGAGGGGGGCACTTTGCAATTATAGGTAGAAATATTTCATTGAATAAATTAATTACTTCTATGTCCCCAAAATAACTATATAATCCTATGTTAGAACTCTTTCAACAATTTAAACTCTTGAAAACTAAAATCCGAAATCAAAATTCACCTTTAAACAACTTAAAACTTTTAAAATAGAAAAATATATCTAATTATTAAACTTCTAATTAGTTCCGCTTCTAAAAAACTTCACACACAAACCAGCCTTAATTTTATGTCCTGCATCACTTAACAATCTGAACGATGTAACATCATCATTAAGGTTAAGGGACTTCCATTTAAAAACCAACCGCCAACGAATAAAGTAATTTCCTTGGTATTATATCAACAAATGAACAAAACAAGAAACCTCTAGCAATGAACAGGGATGAAAGACGTACAATTTTATGGACGGTAAACGGTGGACAACAAGTCACCTCTGCTGATTCGCCGTTATAACCTACAAGGCAAATAAAAAAAGAGCGTTCGTGCATGTCGGCAAGTAAAAGGGAAGTTTATTATTTTTCAATAAAAAAAAAAAAAAAATCAGTGTCAAAACTTACTTAACGTACAGAGACTGGTGTCTATCCACCTTTCAGAACAAAGACCCACTCCCCCAACTAACCTTATCTCTTAGTATCATCATCATTACTGACTGGGTCCCCTCTCTTTTCTAAACTGACCAGGCCACTTTTTCTTTCTTTTTTCCAATTTCAAATTCAAAACAAAATTTATACAACACTAGTATTCTCCGTCCCATTCTGAAACCACCGTGATCAATTTTCCTCTGTAAGAAGAGTATAACATGACTAGTTGTAGGGTTATAAAAACAATATACTCTCTCTGCTCTTGGCCTTATTAATGGCCAAAAGCACAGATTTGCCTCTTTTTGAGATCTTACAACCTGGATTCAATTGGGTACACATGCATAATCACTTACAACAATAACCACAATGCAATTCCTTCCGCTGCATCATTATACAGTCCATGTATTACACAACATAGTCACAATTCCGAATCAATCAAAGCATGTCTTTACAAGCTCAAAACTTCTTTCTTCTCATAAAAGGAAAAACAACAGCATTTCAGTTTCAACAAGCGCCCTTCTCAATTGACGACAACTCCCTCCAACTTGGGAGGGTGTCAACCACAAACACGCAGTCTGAACCCCTACTGACTGGGACTGAGGAACCAATCTCCAAAAATTGTGGCCTTCCCCGTCCACCCTCAAACAAAAACTCAACACGCTGTAACTTATATATATAACTAATAATGTCCAATATTCACACAACTATATTTTCCTCAGAGCTCCTATTGCAGCCCACACTTTCTAGAAGAAGGCTTCCAAGTAACCATTATGATGCCTTCTGTTAAACTCCATCACACTTCCATACGTGCGGTCTGCAACCCCAACAAAGAGAGCTTCAGTGTCGGGACTAAATGATATTCCAGCAATCTCCCCGAACAGATCGATCTCCTGCCCCCTCTCATACCCAGAACGTGTATCAAAGATGTGTACAAAGTCTGCTGGCTCAGCCATCGCCATAAATCTGCCGTCGGATGTGAATTTTAGAGCTCTTATGGCACCCATCCTTCCCTTTAGTACAGCAAATGCCTGGGACATGTTCCTTATGTCCCAGAGTCTACATGTTCTGTCTTGATTTCCTGTTGCTAGGATTCTCCCATCAGGGTGCCAGGCAGACGCAAAGGAGTAATCCGAGTGGCCCTGCAGGGTGCCCACAATCTTCCCTGTCTGAGCATCAGCAACCAAGCAATCGGCACTGTCCCCAAGAACAGCCATTAACTTGCCATCTGGGCTTACAGATGTGTTCTGACCAATCAATGAAGTAAGCGCATAAGCAATGATTTATTGACATCATTACCAAAGATCAAAACGTTGGATACTTTCTAGTAAGAGAACTTATTCTACTCACATTTACAGACCAGGGGAAGGTGTGGCAGTTCACGCAAGCAAAATGGGTAGGATCAAAGATTCTAACTTGAGCATCATTGTTAGCAGTCATGACCTTCTTCAATCCGCCAGCGTCATGGAAGATATTTACGTCATTGGTGATAGCATTCTCCTCTGTAGTTAATTTTGTACTAAACGCAACCCCTTCTTGATTCAAGTACTAGAAAAAATATTCAAAATGGTAATAAATGAAGTGAAAATCCGACAAAGAATGTATAGAATGCTAAAAGAATGTTTATTCTGAGCTGCTGCGTACCTTACAAATAAGTTCCCCATGAAAACCACCTGCTACTAACAAATTGTCCTTTACACTCATAGTGCTGATTTGCACCCTAGACAAGGATTGATACGGAGATCTAGGGTGTTCCTGCAAGGCGTCAAAGGTTGTTAGGTTAGATCAAGGAAACAATACTTAAACTGAAAAACCTAGTAAGCTTACAAAAGAAAGATGCCACTAACCAGTGTGGGAACAATTGGTTGTGCCACATTGAGAACTTCTTTGCTTCTCTTCAAAAGTGCAGACCAATGCATGACTGAATAGTTCTGCATAAGATATAAATCGTGCTTGGATGTTGCCCACAACAGATTCCGCAGCTGGAATTAGAGAAGTGAACCATACCAGCAATGTTAATGACTTCCATAAACAAATTGTCAACAAAATCATAACAAATGGGAACTGCTATGTCTAACAAGCAGTCATCATTGAAGCTGACACAAGATACAAGGTATGCCATGAACAATTCCAGTTCCACCAATATTTCTTATCAGTATAAGCTAGAACATGGTGGATAACTATATACTGTAGACCTTTAGTCCAAGTCATTTACAGGAAAGCCTTCTATGAATAAACGATCATCAATTAGTGTTTCACTTATGATCATTGAGAAATTTAAGCAAAATGACAAGCCTTAAAGTCAGTCACCCCCCCCCCCCCCCCCCCTCTCTCCTTCTCTCTCCTTTCCTCTCAGTTCAACGGGAAATCATTCACTGCTTACGAGCTTAAATGTCAGAGAAGGCATCCTCACTCTGTTAACATCACTTATTTTACTGTAACAAGTTAGGAATTGTCAGCATCTTCCGATGTCTACATTGGAACAGTCTTCAGGCCGATGCAAAAGCCATAAGAAAAAAGAAGAGACTTAATACTTAATCCTCTGAAAAAAAGAAATACTTATACTTAATCCTCCGAACGCAGTCTCTTGCTGCAAACATGCTTACATTCCGTTCAAATAGTCGAAACTGGGAGATGGACATTAAAATCTAGAGCTAATCTCTAACTTCAACTGATACGTAACTGTATCCATAGCGCGGCTCATATCACATGATCTGCATACTATAACAGGCTGGAAATCAAATGGCTGTATATTGATGTTATGGAAAACCTTCCATAGTAGCTCTGTCTATGCACAACAGTAGCAACCTTGTCGAAAATTCACAACACAGGTAACAGAACCACAAGCCAAGCATAAAAAAGAAAACAATGCCCACCTAGAAAAAGCTAATTCCAGAGAGAAAAAAGGAACCAAGAACAATCACAATGTATGGGTTTTCAGTTTATGAAGCTGTCTGCAGTTACAGCGAAAAGCAAAGTCTCTTAATCAAGAAAAACGTGGTTATACCCCGACCAACTTTTTGTAATTAATCAAATTTCCACAAACACAAAAACCCAAAAGGCAACCCGATTGTTACAAGAGAACAACAGAAATTATGTATGATCACCAGAAGTCTCCTCAATAAGGCAACAAAACAAGATAATCAGGAAAAATGAAAGCATATTGATAATGGAAAAACAATAAACCACATCCCAGGGATAGTTTTACAACTAAAGTAACAAAGGTGCACACATTCAAAGCTCAAGTCAGGAAAGACACGAAGCACTGCAAACTGCAGGAGCAAAAACATCAAATATAGACACCTCAAATGTCAAAAGTGTCAGCGAGTTAGGAGCATCAAGACATTGCAAAGCAATGCAGCTTGCTCACAAGTCATCAGGCACTAGAAAGTGTCGAAGAGGTCTCTATAATGCTTAGATATGTTTTCCCCATCATACCATATGGATATGAATCCTTAATGCAGCAGCTGCTCAGATACAACTCCAGCCTGCTAAAGAGAGAGACAACAAACCTAAATGCATAGGGTTAACATAATAAAATAATCTCACTGTACACAATTAACTCACAGAAGTTTGCTTTGAGGCATCGCTAGTGCAGGAGCAACATCTCCAAACATTTGCAAATATGGGAAACAATATATGATTGCATGACAAAGATGATGGAAGTTAATTAAACCCACCCTGACATAAATGGCAAGCCACACGTGTTTTTCCGTTAAGCATTATGGAAGAAAGTGATAATGTTCACATCCAGGCCATTGTTGGGTGAAGGTTGCTAGTTACCACTTGGTCCAATCCCCAGGACCTCACAAGCTGGCTCTTATGTGCAGAAGTATGAGGAGCCAAAGAGGTATAAATCTTACATGTCTATTGCAGAACCATACCAACATCTACAATTTATACGTAATTCAGACATACAAAATAAGATGTATAGAAATCACATGCACAGTCACCATCAGGTCTCAGCTATGCAAAAACCATATTCAAGATTGTACCTCAGATGACTGATCTTTTAAACATATTAAATTTCGTGGGAACATATAGCAAGTGTAGAACGTTTAGAACCTTCATTTATCTGCACAAAAAGGATAAAGTAAATACAAACCCGTGGCTTTTCGCCTACGGGTTCAGCAATATAACATAGTCAACATAGTTTTTGCCAACATTCTAAATGAAAATAAGTAGCACTTTATCACTAGGCAAACAAGATTATGGAGGCACAAAGCTAGATGTATGAAGTTGGTGGAAGAAACTTATCAGTTAAATCATTAGTTGTGATAAAGTTGATGGTGAAGACGCTAGTTCTAGCTTAAAATTAAAGGCGAGCTTCATTTCTTTGAAGTAATAATTGAAGCACAAAGATACAATGAAATCTTATGTCTTTGAAGTAATAATTGAAGCACAAAGATACAATGAAATCTTATCATAAACCAAATATAAATAATTTCATAGAACCTGCATAACTTTGAGACTAATGACAGGTGCATAAATGCTCCATATAGGCAATAGAGATAGCTATTTATGTTAGAAGTGCTTTGAAGAGCCATTAATCATAGATGGATGCCATGGGGGATATTTGGTCAGCAAAGTGAGTGAGATTGATATTGCCGAAGGAAGAAACAAACAAAAATAGATAACAAGAAGAGCTAGCAGCTTGTTAGTCCTCCTATAAGGATCTACAAAACCAGGGTAGCCTCTTCTAGTACAGGCCATAACGAGATGGATCATATGATAACGTCATACGAGAAGCCTTTGTAATTACACCAGGTGGTTAGCAAGGCGTGATTTTTGTGCAATGACATAGTTTAATGAATAGAAGCCACGCATTCGTTCCTTTGTCCTTCAATGACACTCACGTTCGTGGTACATGGAGAAAAGAAAAGCAGAGACTCTACCTGGAAATGCACAATAGTTGACTTGACAAGCCTCGTGTTGAACTGAAAATCATAGAAGGTGTGGCCTTTTTCAAATTGCTTGCATTCCTGCCTCAGGGTATCCAAAGAACAACAGAAATGAGCATTTATATGCTACAGTAGCTTTTCTTACACACCAAATAAAACCCATTCAATTGATGACGCAGCTATGAAGCTACTAAACGTATATAAGTCAGGAATCTCAAAGTAGTCTTTTTCTATCAATACGCTCCTTAGAAGCTCCAGCAGAAACGGGGTCTAACGATAACTCCTGTCAAGAAACCGACTTTCCCAAAAGTTTAAGGTGATAAATGAAGGCCCATGATTTGTTTTCTACTCTAACATGCTCCCTCCCGCAAATAATCATTGGCCTTAAAGCATAGATATTGTACAAACCCGTCTCCTACTTGGTCAACAAGGCTTTGATATCATGTTATGGAACCAACTTTTCCAAAAGCTTAAGCGGATGGACGAAAGCTCATAATTTGTTGTATAATCTAACAAATCCAATTGCAGCAAGAATTATATAAGTCACAATTTCAAAATCATACGGTTCTACTGAATTGCTTCTTTAATGGGGAAGAAGTAACTAAGCATGGCAGTCAAATTAATTGTGTTGGAAATGGAAAAGGAAACCTTGTCTTGCAGAAGTTGGGGAGGGGAAGGGAGGTTGACATAGTTCTTGTACTGCTTCAAACGAGTCTCACGGTACTTATCTCTTGTGAAATTCAGCCTCTCCCACGGTATCCCTTGAATGTCTTTGCCGTTCCTTGCTTCCGCCGCCGTCGTATCCGTCTTAGACTTCCCCTGCGGCATCACAAACATATCTTTAGATGCCGTCACATAAAAAAGGAAAGGGCTTGAAAATCACCGGGGAGGGATGTGTAAAATACGCACGGTGTCGAAGTCATCCTCAAAGTCGGAATCAAAAGGGTCGTCGGTGCTGCTAACAGAGTAGGACTCCTCTTCGGAATCAGTCATGTCGTAGTAATCATCCACCACGTATTCCAGGTCATCGTTCTGAAAATGCTCCATTTTCCTACAATTTCAGAAGAATCGATTCTAGTCTACCCTCTTAAGGACATAAACTAATTAAAAAAGAAAAGGAAAAAAAAAAAAAGGGAGATGCTAAATTGAAAATAGAAACAAGAACATGGAAAAAAGACGGAGAAGAAGAATGGAAGATTTAAGCTTTACGAATGAGAAGCAAGGAGAACAAGACAAAAGAGAAATTTCCGCAAAACAAATCAAACGACACAGCAAAGGAAAAACCTGAGGAGACACAAAGACGAAGCCGAGAATTACATAACAAATAATAACAAGGAGGGATGCATACCTCCGAATCAACGAAACAAAGCGAGCAAAGAAGGAGAAAAGTAACAGGAAACGAAGGGAAAGGAATATGTTGACAGAGTGGCAGAGAGGTGAGGAAGATGAAGAATCTGAAACGCACCCGGCTCCTACTTATAAAGAAGAAGAAGAAGCAGCAGCACAGAGAGAGAGAGAGAGAGAGTGGTTCATTTCCGATTAAAATAATTGATTCCCATTTCCACGCCCCACTTCTCTTCCCTTCCCCTTTCCCCCTCACGGCCGTTACGCCGGCTTTGTTTCTGTTAGTTACTGTGCTTCACTGGCTCCACCTGTCCTCCTGACAATTACCGTACTCCTTTCATTTTTATTATGTTATTTTATTCAGTTAAAATTTGCGCAAATAACATGTCTTGTGTTTTTGCAAATTAGTTACTCCCTCCGCATACAAAAAGAGCTCCTAACAAGCACAACAATTCTTACCACTAATTTTGTTGTTATTGGTATACAAATTACTTATAAGATTCATGTTTGTTTGGCATGCAACATAATGAGAAGCATTAATATATATTTATTAATCAAGTAATTGGTCTATTAAGATTTTTAAAGCCCTTTCGATTATTGAAGAATCAATTATTTTAAAAGTTTTTATTAATAGTATCCAATACTCAAGAGCGATAAGCGTATGTGCAAATTGTGCCTATGAAAACTCTTTCTCTTTACATTTGCTTACATGCCTCTAGGAATAGCACAATATTCGGTCATAATCTTTTTCATTAACTTTCACTTTTAACACAACGAATATATTATTTGTGAAAAAAAGAACACCAAAATAGATATAAATTTTGATAAATAGTGTTTATCAACCAAGGTGTTAACGCGAGAGTGACAGAGTAATACTAATAGGAAAGAGATGCAACAAACTCTAATAAAGGAGAGTGCTGAGATACCATCTTCCCCGTGGGTAAGGAAGGGTAATTTGTTCTTATTATATTTTTGCTGTCTTTTTCTCACCCTATGTTGGTCCCCTGGGCCCACCCCACCCCACCTTGTCAATCAATTTAACGAGATAATGTAATATCTGATAAAAAAATTATATAACCAAAAAAAATTTGTATAACTTATAGACAATGTTTGAGGGATTAGAAATCAAATTTGATTAACATGCAAATGTGGAGAAAGGGAAAATTTAAGCTAGCCATAAGCTAGTACTTGTATGTATATTTTAGAACTTGAGTTGGTTAGGTGCCTATAGGCTTATTTTTGCTAGTTTTAGGCCCAATAATTATACATCTAAAATAGTCTAATAATGTTCTTTTAAAACACATAAGGGGCCCAAGGATATCAAATGGGTTTTCAATTGGGCATCCGATTTTTCAGGTTCGGACTGAAGCTAACAACAACAACTATAACAACTGACCAAGTGCCTTAGAACTGGACGTAACAAAAACCTAAAATAAGCTCAACTTGAAAAGCAAGGACCGGACCGAAATCATATCGGTCCAATTCGGTCTTCGATCAAATAACCGATCCGGTGCGCCTTTTCGGTCCAGACCAGCATATGAGCATCCCTATCTTCAACTTTTAAAGTATTTAGGAGGTGGAGTATGACATATCATATTGAATGTCGCCTTCATCATTGGAAGAGGGGTTAAGGCAGGTTCGGGAAGGATTGCCCCTCTTATGTAACTTATGTTGCTTACTTACCTATTTATATATATATATATATATATATATATATATATATATATATATATATATATATATATATATATATATTTATTTATTTACAAATCTAATAGTATAATAACACGTAAATATTAGATCTCATTAAAACTTCAAAATTAAGCGTGCTTATTACCAAGATGGATGATTTCCTGGGAAATCCTGGTATTGCACCCCCTAGTTGAAGGTTCTCGGAAACAGTCTCTCTTCAGGGTAGCACCCATGAAGGAGGAAGACTGCGTACATCTACCCTAGAACCTGCTTAGAAAACTCTTGAGATACTGAAAATGTTGCTATTAATTTACAAAATTATAGTTAAATATGTTATATATATATGGATACAATTAAGATGACTACAATTAAAGATAGGGCTTACACCAAAAAAATTAGAAAAAGATTTCAAAATATAATATAATAGTGCAAGAAAATATTACAGAACTTCAATAATATAAACATTTACAATATGGTTTGTGTATAAACCTCCAATATTCAAACCAAGTAATTTAGGAGGCCATTATTCAATGTCCATTTAGAGTATTAAGAACATGTTTGACCAAGCTTATATTTAAAAAAAAAAAAAGTTTTACTCATCTTCTTAAATATCTTAAATCTATCAGTTACTTTCTCAAGATTATGTATATATCGTGTTTCAAATATATATATTAATGAACTAATTTTAATCAAATAATTTCAAATGTAAATGCTAAAATACTCACAAAACTAAGGATCAAAATTATTTAAAATGAACTAAATTAAGAATGTAATTACAATCATAAAACCACGATTAAATTAAATAAATATGTATTATTTGACAATTTAACTAATATAATTACAATGATGATGTATAAGAAAATAGAGAATATCAATGCCATAAACCTAAAATTTGAATTCAAAAACAATCAATACGAAAAACAATCATATCCACAACACTCACCCACCCAAAAATCCTACAGGAAAAAGTCAAAGGCATCAAAACCAAGCGTTCCTCAAAAATAACACCACAATAAAAAATAACTTTATTTTTTCAAAGGCGAGAAACCTATTTAAAGTAAACTAAATTGTAGGATATACTTATAACCATAAAATCATGATTATAGCAAATATAAAATAAAATAAATATATTTATAGAGGTTATAAAAGAGAGGGTTCATTTACCAGGCATTAAGACACCGGATCCCATTAGAACTCTGAAATTAAGTGTGCTTGGGCGAGAGTAATACCAAGATGGGTGACCTCCTGGGAAGTCTTCGTGTTACCAACCCTATAAGGTTGGGGGTCCTTGAAAACAGCCTTTTGACAGGGTTGCACCCTGAAGGGTTAAGGCTGTATACATCCATCCCTCCCAGACCCTGCTTATGCGCGAGCTCCTGAGGCAATGGGTCTATTATTGTTGTTGTTGTTGTTGTTACGAAGCTTATAAAACAAGAAAAATAATATAGGTAATAGAGCCAGTTCATACATTTTAAGAAAGCAATATAGACGACAACTAGCCCGTGCATTGCACGAAAAAACTAGTATATGTATTAAATATTTAGATTTTATTATATATGGAGTTGTCCTAATTATAATTAAATATTTGGATTTAATTAAATATATGGAGTAGTCCTAGTTAAGAAAAATGTAGAGAAAAAGGACGAGGATAAGTTGGCGAATCTACTCTATATAATAGAGGAGTTGGGAGCCTCCAAAACCCTCCCCACCCCCAACCTCCTTTTTCTTAGAATTTTTTTTTTTTTTATTGTTCTTTTTTCAAATCCTCCCCACCCCCATCCTAATCCTAAATTCCTTTTATTTTCATTTTTTCAATCCTAATCCTAAAATTCTTTTATTTTTATTTATCCAAGAAATTCAAATTAAAAGTAGCCCAACTATATCTCAACGTATCAAAGAGATGGCAATGGGGCAGGGTGGGTACGAGAGGTGCCTCCTCCATACCCGTATCTGCATCCTTAACATTTAAGATGTACATATAAATTATCTTACAATGTTACACTATAAAGAGATATACAAAAGTCTTTCATTACTTAGAAGTTGAACTTTGTAGTGTACTATGAATTGGAGGTTTAATTATTTAACGTTTTTTTTTCCCGTGAGATGCATGGGTAGTATATGCGGTGTACATTTTTCATTTAATTGTGAAAATGTGAACCAAACTCTATTTTCTGACCAATAAATAACCCGACTTCAACTTTTCTACAAAAAAATAATCAGAGCATCATACCACACGCCACACTCAACCACCAATTCAATATCTTTTAAAATCAATCCTTCAAAATTCAACGTTTCATATTCTAATCATTAAAAATAGAGTCCAAGAAAAGAAGGGCATTAGAAATTCTCTTTAATCCTATACCTGTACCCGCCTCATTACCTCCCTAATTTGCATACAAAACGATTATCCATACCCGCTCCTATTAGTTATTTAGGACTATTTTTAAAAACAAATTATTTCTTTTATAACATTGATAAAGATTTTGGATTATTAAATTTAAACACTTATTTCTTAATTTAAAGGTTAACTATGTACAAAATAAAATACATATGGTGGGTATGAGTTCGGCAGGGGCAGGTATGGAGCACGGCAGTGCGGGTCCCCACTTATACCCGTACCCGCCCCAAATGGGGCAACTACTCTCTAGTAGCGAGTTTCACCAGCCCGCCATTCTAATATCTCTTAATTAAAAAATTACCTACATCTAACTTTTCTATCAAAAAATTATCCAACTTTATTTCCTAACAGAAAAAAAATCCAACTTTAACTTTTCTACCAAAATAAACTAGAGCGTCATACCATGTGCCACACTGAATCACCAATTTAGTATCTTTCAAAATCAAATTTTTAGAGTTCAATTATTTTTGTCTAGAAAAGTTATAGTTGGGTTATTTTGATAAAAACCCTAACGTACTATGCCAAATGTATATTCGTGCATAAAGCAATAAATTTTTATTTGAAGACTTTTCTTATGTAATCCGAGAACAGTACGCGGGTTAGACCTCCAAAAACTAAAAAAAAAAAAATCAAAGATTTTTCGTATTTAGTACATGAAGTGCAGCATTTCACGTGGCTATTGCAAGGAAGGATTTATTTTAACCCTGTCAGGTATGTTAAGTTTGAGTTTGGTTTATAAGATCTACGCATTGGACAATAAAATTAAGATACAACAAAACTTAATTCATTAAAGTTTTAAAAATTAACAAAATAAATAAATAATTAAATTTTTTAATTTCAGATTTTCGTATTTAATATATAAAAAATAAAAAGGGTTTTATAAAATAAAAACCGCCCCCAAGAATCAAAAAAAAAGAAAAGAAAAAATCAAAGCAATAAATTTTTAATTTAAGACTTCTCTTATGTAATTCAAGAATAAAGTGCAAGTTAGACCTCCAAGAATTTCAATTTACGACTTTTCATATTTAGTCCATAAAAGAAAAAATATTAAACCTCCAAGAAACAAAAAAAAAATAATAATAATTTAAAATTTTCTGTATTTAATCCATAAAGGAAAAAAATTCATACAAGAAAAAGGGAAAATAAATTTTTCACTCATGACTTAAAATAGAAAATATATTTTGTGATATTTTTTATTGAAAACTTTTATGGTTACTACTATGAGAATTATGTAAATTGAACAAAATTATGAACAATTTATTTAATGCAAAAAATCAAAGCTGTAAAATATAGTAACCGATAAATATCACCCGTATATCGCACGGGAGCAGATCCAGTAGAAATCATAATAATGCAGAGAGGGTTGAGGGGCCCAAAGAGGTGGCCCCTGGAGAGGGTCCACGTGTCAGTCCCTCATCGCAAATTGGAGGAGCATGGCTCCCACCGATGCCTCCACGTGTAATAGAAGATCCAATTGGAATTGTTGGAGAAATTGACGGCGTGGATGGCGCCGTTAGTTGAACTTGGGGATGGAATGGAATGGAAAAGGAATCAGGAAACCGGTTGCCGGTGTGAGAGTAATATTAGCGAGAGCGGGCCCATGAAACCGTCCTCCCACTCCGAGGCTCCCACCTACCCTCGTGGTTGGGATTACGGACAACACCCCCCCCCCCCCCCCTCCGGAGCTAGCTAAGTGTTTCCTACAGCTATAACAACACCTAACTATCTTCAACAGATTTTATTTTAGTTAAAGATATGGTATCAATAATTAACCTTACTCCTACAGTATACTATTTGAACAAAAATATTTTCAAAAATCCCATTTCTAAAACAAAAAGAAATTTATATTTTTTTTACACCCTAACTATTAATTAAATGAACATAACTCCAGGTTTTAACTTAATTGGATTATTTGATCAATATTTAAGCTGATTTTGAACATAAGGTATTTAACAAAGGAAATTTTACAATCAAGATTGAGGATAACAATGAATGATAATGTAAATATTAATAACAATAATGAGTAGGTTCCTACTATAAGTAGGAGCACAGTATCCCTACGCAGAGAAGTCGAGCCCAAACTAATGGGTGAAACTCCAAAATTAGTTTTACACTCTAACACTCGAGATAAGCTTGCTACCTCATGCGAGTATCTATTGGGAGCGAAACCTCATGCTCCAAGTCTTTTGGGCAAGTTGGCCTTGGGTAGCACCTTGTGCTTAATGAGTAGGTTGGGACCGAGTAGAACCTATGCTACACATATACCAATTATGGGCAAGTGTCATATTTATACCCACCATAAACATGGACAAGTAAGATCTTGAGAATCATCACCTCAATATTTGGTTTACTAAATTTGTTCATACGTGGACTTTGTGAAATAAGTCCTTAGTCCAAAAGTTATATATATTTAATAATATAACCCAAATAACAATAGAAAATAAAATAAAAGTTGTCGTTATTTGTTTATAACTCCATCATCCCCTCATTGTTCCTTTCATTTCGCACACAAATAACAATATTGCAATACTTTCAATGAAGAGTTGGATAAGATACTTATTTATACCTTTATATACTATGTTGGTAAACAAAAACTTTATTATTAAACTTCAAATACTAATATGAAATTTATATTTTATTTTTTAAGCAAACAAATGTCTAATCGTGTTAGTAAATAGTCGCTGGCATTGTTGCTATTAAAATTTTAGATAGAGCTCTCTTTTCCGAAAAAGACAACTATGGTCTATTTCTGTACCATTATAAAAACCACCAAAAAAAACAAAACTTATCCAAGATCACACGCATTAAGAAATCAGGAGATAAATGGGCCAAGAAATAATTTTAATAAAATCAAATTTGTTTGAATTATCATTAGACCTTTTTTCAACCCACATTAATCCGAAAAATTATCATACTTCGACACTCTATTATAAATATTTTGTAGCAAAGAATGATCTAGGTTGAATATAAATATGGCCAATGGGTCAGGCTGACACGTGATTCGAACTGGCCAATGGATCAGGTTGACCCTTGATTCAAACTGATTCAATCCATTAAAGTATCCAATTCGACCTGGCTCGCCTCTTGTAGCGGGCCAAATATGAGTCACTGTTTTCTCCTCTGGTTACGTTTACGTATTTATCATATGTTTACCGAATATTTTAGCTTCAAATATACAAAAAACCGTATATTAGGGATGCACATGAGTTCGTTATATCCAAGATCCACTCAACCTAAGAAGATTGAGTTCGGTACCCATTATGTAAATGTTTTTTGTGAGTCTAATGCCACATTCCGATGAGTAATTTGGGTGGGTTTCGGGTTACCCATGGGTAAACCTTGATGTACTTAAGATCCACCAAATCCAAGGAGAGTGTTTAGTTTGATATATAGCTTTAAAATTATATTGATATTCTAATTTCCTTGGTACAAGATTGTATAAATTAGAATTTTAAAAATTAGAAAGGTTTTGTCGTTATTCAAATAAGAGTCTAACATGAGATGGAACAATAACCGAGTGGGCTATGGGACGAAAAATATTTTGTCAACACGAGTGTGACCATGATGGGAATATTGATCGAGCTTGGTTATAGAACATAACCCTAAAACAAATCGGATTTAAATTGAATTCATAAGAAAACAAATGCGTATGTTAAATATTCAAATTAACAAATTAGGTTAGCAATCACATAATGAAGCCCACTACTTTGGATTTGGATATGATACGTTATCAATTTGAAATGCTCAGGTCTAAGAAAAAAACTGATCTATTAAAAAATAAGTTATTGCAGTTTAACAATTACTTGAAATAAAACGTAATTTGACGTTTTTACATTATAGCTACCTTTTTTTGTTTACATTCATGACTTAAAACGATACAGAAATTCTATTATCTTTAAAAAGGGTTATTTACACTAAACGTCCCTGTATATTTCTTATTGTATCAATTTAGTCAATTTACTTTTAATTGTGTCAATTTAGTCCATTTACAATTTATATTCTTTCAATTTAGTCCTTTGCTCAAATTTAGGTTCAGTCATTGATGTAATTTTTAACGGCACAATCATTTTAGATATAAGTAACTCATTATAAATCCACCAAATTGCTCAATTTAACCCAATCTATGGATGAACCAGTAAAAATTCAATAACATCTTAACATAAGGTTTACTCAAAGGACCAATTGATACAATATTAACTGTATAGGGACCAAAGTGAAACAATTAATTGTAAAAAGGACTAAATTGATACAATGAATAAAGTACAAAACCTTTAGTGTTAACAACTCTTAAATTTAAGATATTCAAAGGTCAAGTATACCAACATAATGGGTTGACCCACTAAAACCCAAAACCAACCCAACCCAAATGCATAACATAATTGGTTTATGGGTTTGGGTCTACTATTAAATGGGTTGCCTTGGTTCTTGTCCAAACCAAACCCAACCCACCCATTGTGCACCCCCTACCGTATATCTAGAGATTTGCCAGTGGATATATATTTAAACAACGATATTAAAAGTTATCCAATTGGCAATAATTATAAGAAATGGAAAAACGTGATTCAACACTGAGAAACTAAAAATAATGGGTACAATTGTGAAAGAATGTACAAGCAATAATAGGGAACAATAGTAAAAAAAAAAAATTGTTTTAGTATTTTTGCATTGCTTAGATGTATGTGTAACTTTTACAAGTTTATCATATGTTCAGAGAATATTTTAGCCCCAAATATTCAAACAAATCGGTACGGAGGTCTCCTAGTGGATATATATAAACAATATTACAATTTACGTATATGCTATTGAAATAACATATCCCAAGTTATCCAATTAGCAATATTTATAGAAGAATATCAACACATAGAAACTAATAATAAATATAATGGATGTAATTATGAAAGAATATACAAGCACTAATAGGAAACAATGGCAAAAAAATATTTTCAGTCATATATTTATAAAATATTTCAACGCAAAATATAGAAACAAATCATATATCGTATGGAGATTTGCCAATGGATATATAGAAACAATCTCATAATTTAGATATGCGATTGAAACAATCTCATAATTTAAAATACACAAACAAACTGTGTATCCTACGGAGATTTGTTAGTAGTTGTTCCAAACAGTCTCACAATCTAAATATGCTATTGAAATAATGATTTTTTTTTTTTTGATAATTGATCCATCGTGGGATTTTATTAAAAAGGAAGAAACGTACAATTTACACTCCGGTCAAGAGATTCAAAGCAACAAACTATCCCGACATACTAAAAGGAAAAAGCACCCAAACACCCCAAATCAAAACACACAAAACACCTAAAAACACCCCAAAAACACCAACAACAAACCAACAAAACACCCAAAAGCACCAACAAAACACCAACAAAACGCCAGAAAACACCCCAATACACCCAAAAACACGAATGCGCAAACAATCTCAAGACTAAGAAGGAAAAAAGATACCAATCAAACCCAAGCAGAGACCTCAACCCAATCCAGTCCATTCTAACGGGATCTTTTATAGGGAAGAGCACCGCAAGGCCGCGGATGCAGATAAGGTGATTAGTGGCCGGGGGGCAACCGGAGGCATGATCAAGCAACAGAGACGCAGGGACCCAAGGCAAGAGGATCGAGGGGGACGGGACCTCGACGGCAGAGACACACCCCGAAGCACGACCAAACCAACACCAAACTGAAGAGGCCACAGCCCCAAGACCCAACACCCAAGCAACACCAAGCCTACGACCCGAAGTCCAGACAACAAGAACCCGGATTCATGAACCCAGACCCCAAACCACGAAAACCCATCATCAACCACGACCAGAAACGAGAGGCAATAGACAGGGAAGCAACATCAGAAATGGGCGAGGGAGCAAAATGGAAACCCGAACCTGACTCCTAAGCTCAGCAATCCATCTCCTGAGGAGGACCACAACAGAGGAGAGAATGGAAGCATTACCCCAAACAAATGTGGTCCCAAGCGGGTCGGAGAGAAACCCAAAGAGAGAAAAGACTCAAGAATCGGACCTTGTCTCATCCCACAAGCATCAACGTACGAACGCTTCCGAGACCTCCAGGCAAAGCATCAGCAGGGAAAGCCGGCGGCGCAGGAAGTAGAGTGGCAACGAAGCAGGGACTCGGTGGAGGAGAGTCAAGCAACTGAGAGGCACGGCAGTGAAGGTCAGCTGCGAAAGGACACGGCGTGAGCACGAGCGAGAACCCTCACATGACACAATCCATCACCCAAATCACCATACCCGACCCAACACTCAACACTCGAACCCAGACCCCACAACAATCGAACACCCACCGCCAAGCACGACCGGTGTTGCCGCCGAAGAGCTCACCAACGACCGGCCAGAAAAAAGGGGAAGAAACTGCCGGCAGAAGCAACCGGCGGCAAGAGTCTCCCCCCTCACGGAGGGTCCCGAGCTATTGAAATAATGATATCCCAAGTTATCCAATAAGTGGTTGTGTTAGAACCAAATATAAAAAAAATATCATACCAAAATATATAAAGTAGAAAGATATCACCTGCAATGCATCAAGGACAAAATACTAATAAAGTAATAGTGGAGCGAGGTGCGGATTACGCTTTCCTTAAGACGGTTTCGCTTCTCTATTGGATCAAAGCCAGAGCAGCAGGTACTGGTGCTCCGCCTCCAGAATACAACGGTTGCTTAGAATGTTGATGCTTTCTTTATTTGCATAACCTCGAAAATTAGAGTATCCACGATACCTTACTTAGCTAAAGATTTCGGAACTGAAGTTGGAAAAAGAGAAAATAGAAATTGAATAAAGACAACAAACTCAAGCTTCTCGTTGCTAGCCATCCTCAAGCCTGACCTCTAAAACCTTTTTTATTTTTAAAAAATATAATTATAACCCTTTGTTGAACTAAATTGTTGACAAGCGTTAGAAACCATGATTTTATGATATTAAAGGAAGAATATAAAAGGGTCAAATGCATTATCTCAAGCATTTACAACCTGACTTCCAACTTTAAATTAAACTTTATTTACATAAATGAGGGTATAGTTTAATTAAAAGTTACTGACGATTCAAATGAAATACATAACATCATAAAAATCATAATTAAAAATATATTTTTATTAAAATATTCAACATGCTCCTAACTTCTTCCTCCCAATAGTCCACTTTATAAAT
The DNA here is from genome assembly GCA_018398585.1 of Simmondsia chinensis. NCBI lineage: Eukaryota > Viridiplantae > Streptophyta > Magnoliopsida > Caryophyllales > Simmondsiaceae > Simmondsia > Simmondsia chinensis. The sequence goes on along the minus strand of JAGTTD010000001.1, from coordinate 121,108 downwards.
AAAATATGATATTGTACATAATTACAATAAAATACATAAGTTAGGCTAACATTTTAACAAAAAAAAATAGCAAATTATGGTAAAAATTCACCAAAATATCGAGTAAATTATATAAATATTGCTAAATTTATGTATCATATTAATTAGTATTTTTTAGCAAAAAAAAAATCATCAAATTTTAACAAGGTTATCAATATGTTAATCGGAATCATGTTCCATATTAGCATTTATAACAAAAACTATCAACTGGTGTACTTACGATAAAAGAGTAAGTAATAACATATTTAAACCTCTATCGTACATATATTAAAAAGTCAAAATACCAAAATAATAAACGGTCAAATCTCATATATCTAAATTATATTTTCTCTTATTACATATTTTATTAAATATTTTAACTTGAAATGTACAAATAATATATATATATATATAGTTTCACAATCTAACTATGTGATTAAAATGATTGGATCCTAAGTTATCCATTAGGGAGGGAGTGTTCCTAGCTACCTCCCTTGGTGCTTCTCTATATAACACTACTGCTACTACTACTACTACTACTACTACAACTAGAGACTACAGTGGAGTAAATAGGCGGAAACCTCACTTTAAATTTTGAAAGCTCTTGACTTCTCTCACTTGTACTTGTTTACTCCTCCAATGGTCGCACTTCCACCCATATTCATCCTCTTTGCCGCCGTCTCCCTCGCATTGGCTCTGCTACTGCCGTCATTGGAGGCGGCGCAGCCTCCTTATGCTTGCGACTCATCCAACCCCTCCACCAGAAAATACGCATTCTGCAGAACAGAGCGGCCAGTGAAGCAGAGAGCCAGGGATCTGGTGTCCCGCCTCACTTTGGACGAGAAAGTCTCTCAACTTGTCAACCACGCCCCGGCCATTCCGCGGCTGGGCATTCCGGCCTTCGAGTGGTGGTCGGAGGCTTTGCACGGCGTGGCTAACGCTGGGTTTGGGGTATCCTTCAATGGGACCATCCCTGGCGCCACCAGCTTCCCCCAAGTCATCACCACCGCTGCTTCCTTTGACGTCCATCTCTGGTATCGCATTGGCCAGGTTTTGCATCTATTCCTATTGCTTGCAGATGTCCCAAGTTTTTCTTTTTTCATGTTCTTTAGAAAATGCGTATTTGTCCATTTTTATTGGGTAATGATAGTGGATATCATTACTAAGAGATATAAACTCTTCAATTATAGTTTTATATCTACTAACATGTCAGGTACATTGTAGTTAGTTAATGGTGTATAAGGATTATTTTGTTCCCAGATCTGAATGAATGAGTAGGTGTGCAAGGAAGGGCAGATCTGAATCATCTGCCCGTAAAATGATACAAACTCAAGCTCTTGTCTGTTTTTTTTTCCACGGCCATTCCGGCCTTAGAGTGGTGGTCGGAGGCTTTGCACGGCGTGGCTAACGCTGGGTTTGGGGTATCCTTCAGTGGGACCATCCCTAGCGCCACCAGCTTCCCCCAAGTCATCACCACCGCTGCTTCCTTTGACGTCCATCTCTGGTATCGCATTGGCCAGGTTTTGCATCTATTCCTATTGCTTGCAGATGTCCCAAGTTTTTCTTTTTTCATGTTCTTTAGAAAATGCGTATTTGTCCATTTTTATTGGGTAATGATAGTGGATATCATTACTAAGAGATATAAACTCTTCAATTATAGTTTTATATCTACTAACATGTCAGGTACATTGTAGTTAGTTAATGGTGTATAAGGATTATTTTGTTCCCAGATCTGAATGAATGAGTAGGTGTGCAAGGAAGGGCAGATCTGAATCATCTGCCCTAAAAATGATATAAACTCAAGCTCTTGTCTGTTTTTTTTTCCACTGTTAGTATTGTATGAGCCTACGCCTTTCATATAAATGAAGAAGATATATGTTTGATGAGATAGGCAATTGGGAAGGAAGCAAGAGCAGTGTACAACGAGGGGCAAGCAAAGGGGATGACATTTTGGGCACCAAATATTAACATATTCAGAGACCCAAGATGGGGAAGAGGGCAGGAGACACCGGGGGAAGATCCATTAGTCACAGGCAGATATGCAGTGGCATATGTGAGAGGAGTGCAAGGAGACACCTTTGAAGGAGGGGCCCTCAAGGATGGACATCTTCAAGCCTCCGCATGCTGCAAGCACTTCACTGCTTATGATTTGGACCACTGGAATAATGTCACTCGCTATGCCTTTGATGCCCGTGTAAGTCGCTTTACTGCTTTTACTGACATTTCTGTTCTTTTGCTTTTTTTTTGTACTCATAATAAATGGAAAAATGTTGAAACAGTGATTGAAGTTGTGCTTGTGTAATGAAAAGGCTTAACCTTTTTTTTTAATCAAGCCTTTTGAATTTTGGATCACATCTTTTCTGTAGATTATGTTACCAATGAGTCACTTTTCTGCGTACTAGACACTGTTCAAAAGATTCTTTCTTGACCCAATAAGCCAATAGAATAAAGAAAAGATTGAACCCTCAAATGCCAGTAACATTAAAGACACTGCTCACAATGAGTTGGATTGGAGTGTACTTGTTTTACTATGGGTTTTTTGGATCAAGGTAAGTGGAACTTAAACTTGGGCCTTATTTGGTATACGAAAAGTAGATAATAAAAATTTTAATTCCTAGAAAGTGTAATTTTTATGTCTTGTTTGATATGAGGAAAATATGTAAGATGTGGTTAGTTAAAATTATTAAGTAAGTTTCAATTATTTTAAAATGGGAAAGTAATTTATCTAGACCCTCCAAGTAAGTTCTACTTCCTTTATATTTTTTAATCTATATGACAATTCTATCCCCTCTAATTTATAATTATAATAAGTTTACCAAACTAGACATGGGTATAATGATCATTTTAATTATATTTTATGGAAAGTGTTGTGCTAACCAAACAAAATACAGGAATTGAATTCCCAGGAAGTTTTATTTCCCATATGGATAACCAAATTCTTTTATACTAGTTCTTGAAAAGTTGACAAGGGAAGCGAATTCCTGAAAAGTATGACTTCCTATAGGAATTTAATTCTTTCGACAATCAAACGAGGCCTTGATTTTTTTTTTTTTTATACATTGATTTTTTAAACTATTGGAACAAGAATGTTATTTCCCACAGCGTGTCAGCTTCCCCTCAAGTGTTTCTGGAAGCGGTTATAAGGTCTTTTCCCGTGTGGGAGGCACATGAAGTCACTTGACACCCAATTTTTATTAGTCAATGGGGGTTGCTTCATTCCTTCTTATGACATACTCAGTTTGAGAATCTTACTGAAGCTCCCCTAGTTGGGGAGTAGGTGTGCCACACCGGAGTTTCAGGTTCGATTCTCATCCCCCCTCCTCTTCTTAGTGTGACCAAAAACAAAGAAAAAAAAGAAAAGAAAAACATACTTAGTTTCTCCAAGGTACGCGTCATCTCCTTTTAGGGGTAATATTAACTTTCTCTTAGTCACCCCGACCTTACCTAGGTCTACCCTACACACCGTGGCTGTATTGGGTGTTAGCAAGTTTTGTCAATTACACTGTATTTTGTTTTCTCACGGTAGGGCTTTTACGCTTGAAAAATTTGAAAATACTTGTATTAAAAATAAATTTTTTTATTATCAAGTAATTTTTATTAGAAATTGATAATATTATGTATATAATATCAAGTTTGTCTATAATATTAGCATTTATTCCTCCAGAGAAAGTATTTATTTCATTCTTTGCCCGCACAAGTGCAGAAGAATGGCACCTCTGACACAAACTCAATTATTTAGTATCAAGGTTGTCTCGTCCCAACTCTTTTTTTTTTTTTTTAATATTTTAAAGTGAAATGAAGCAAAAATCCAAAATGGTAGTACTTCACCCCCCTTCTCACTATGATTTTCTTCCGATATCAATGTGGTACAGTAGAATACGTTTATTGAACAACACCAGTTACTAAAGAGCAAAGACATCTAACTAATGTTGCGCTTTACTAGTGTTTTCAGGCTAGGTCCTTTAGTGAATTCATAAGTGTGTGTTGGAAGTCTTTCCTTTTTAGAGAGGAAGGGATACTTATACAAGGTTCCCACGTAAGAGGCATGTGGAATCGTTGGCACTTAGCTCTCCTAAGGGGGCTTTTAGTACTCGTCTACTTGATTTCAGGAATGGACGGATAACTTATCTGTCCTCCCACGACCCACACCGCTCCCGTTGGTTGGGCGTCTTGACTTCACGGATTACTTTAACCTACATATTTTTCTTATCAATAGCTAGCATGAGAGGGACAACATAGCTACTCTATGACGACAACTTAAACTTTATTCAATTTTTTACCTATACTGTTTTGTTGCGTTTAGGTTACTCCACAAGACTTGGCCGATACATACCAGCCTCCATTTCAAAGTTGTATAGAAGAAGCACAAGCGAGTGGCATCATGTGTGCATATAATCGTGTCAATGGTGTTCCCAACTGCGCTGATTATAACCTTTTAACCAAAACTGCCAGAGAAAAATGGGCTTTTGATGGGTATGTCTAGTAAGTTAAGTTATACAGTACCAAGCCTTCTATTAGCTGTATGTGTATATATATATATATATATATATTCATCACAAGTTATGATCAACATAAATGATCTGACATCTTTTCTTTGGGGAAAATTTTGACATCTTACTTTGTTATTTGTAAATAAATAGATATATAACATCAGATTGCGATGCGGTGTCCATAATTCATGATGTTCAAGGATACGCAAAAGTACCCGAAGATGCAGTTGCTGGTGTCCTTAAAGCTGGTATCTTGAGCCACATTCTCATTTTTCTCCTTCTCTATAGTCAATATGCTTTTGGTGCCCTCTGTTAGAGTATAAAACCAATCATGGGCCTTCACTCATAAGCTTAAGCTTTTGGGAAAGATGGTTCCTTGACATGGTATCAGAGCCTTGATGACCACGAGGTCAGGAGTTCGAATCTCAACAGCCCTCACTTTCAATATTAAAATAATTAAGCACAAGGTATGAGGTGGGCCTGTGCATTGTCCACGCTTCAAGCCCAAATGGGCATTTGCGTGAGAGGGCATGTTAGAGTATAAAACCAATCATGGGCCTTCACCCATAAGCTTAAGCTTTTGGGAAAGATGGTTCCTTGACATGAGAAGCAATGCAATTGATGATGAAATAAAGTGAAGAGTACATGCTCTATATATAGAGCTACAAGACATGACAAAATACTAGAGTGCCCTTACCTCGTTACATATTGGGGGAGGGTAAGGGAGTCAATGTACTAAACCCTAGAAGTACTATACTCTAATAGGCCCCCTCAATCTGAGGGGGAGCAACCACGTGAAGATTGGATTTGTGGTAGTGGAACAGGGTTGGACCGAGACCTTTGGTGAAGATGTCCGCAACTTGACGAGAGGTGGGGGTGTAACGAACTTGGAGATCACCCTTGAGGACCTTTTCCCGGACATAGTAAAAATCAACATCAACATGTTTGGATCGATCATTTGAGATAGGATTGGCAGCCAGGTATGATGCAGAGACATTATCGCAGTAGATGATAACGGGGCCGGTGTGCCGGAGGCCTAAGTCACACATGAGGTAGCGAACCCAGTCTGCTTCAGCAGCTGCCTATGAGACGGCCCGATATTCGGATTCAGTGGAAGATTTGGAGACCGTGGCTTGTTTCTTAGCACGCCAGGAGATCAGGTTGGGGCCAAGGAACAAGGCGTAACCAGTGGTGGAACGACGCGTGTCAGGACAGTCACCCCAATCAGCATCAGCATAGACAGCAACAGAGGTGCAGGTACCCGGAAGGATGGTGAGCCCATGATCATGGGTGCTTTTGAGGTACCGAAAGATTCGCTTAACAACCTGCCAGTGACTAGTTCTGGGAGCATGCATAAACTGAGAAACAAGATTAACAGCATAACAAATATCAGGACGGGTCATGGTGAGATATTGGAGAGCGCCGACGGCACTTCTGTATTCTGTGGGGTCAGAAAGGAGGTCACCATCGGTTAGGGAAAGATGGGTGCAAGGGGGTAAGGGGGTTTTGATGGGTTTTGCATCTTGCATATTGAGTTTGGTGAGAAGATCAATGGTGTAACGATGTTGAGATAGAACGAGGGAAGACGGAGTTCGGCGCTCCTCAATACTGAGGAAGTAGTGTAGGGGACCAAGGTCTTTCATAGCAAATTGAGAGGAGAGGGTGTCAACAAGAGTGTCGAGGGACTGGGTGTTAGAGCCAGTTAAGATGATGTCATCAACATATAGTAGTACGCAAGTGATGTTGTTGGGGGTGCGAAGTAAAAAAAGAGAGGGATCATCGCGACAACAAGTGAATCTTAAGGTGTAGAGAAAGGTACTGAAGCATTGGAACCAAGCTCGGGGAGCTTGTTTGAGGCCATAGAGGGCTTTGCATAGGCAACATACATGGTTGGGAAATTTGGGGTGAATAAAGCCTTGCGGTTGCTTCATGTATACTTCTTCCTTTAGGTGGCCATGTAAAAAGGCATTTTTAACATCAAGTTGCTTGATGGACCACTTGTGAGTGATAGCAAGTGTAAGGATGAAGCGGATGGTAGGAGGTTTGACAACCGGACTAAAGGTTTCCTTGAAGTCAATGCCTTCACGTTGGTGAAAACCTTGAGCCACAAGGCGAGCCTTGAATCGATCAAAGGGAGCCATCTGCTTTATACTTAACTCGATATTTCCAAGTGCTACCGACAATGTTGTTAGTTGGGTGCGGGGGGACGAGGTCCTATGTGTGATTATGAAGTAAGGCGTTAAATTCATCAGCCATGGCTGCTTGCCATTGTGGATTTTTGACTGCCTGAGAGTAACAAGTGGGTTCCTGTATGACTGTTACGGAAGAGAGAGACGAGGGATATTTTGTCTTTCGAATACCATCCTTGAGACGAGTTCGCATGGGGTGCACGTTGGTTGGCAGATTCATGGGGCCAAGGTCGGTGGGAGACTCGACCCGGTCGTGGGGGGAGGGAGGAGCAGCAGCCGAAGCTGCTGGTGGTGGGGGAGAGGTGGGCTGGTCAGTGGGGGGTCGGGCAAGGTCTTCGTGGGAGACCGTGGGTGTGATGGTGGGGTTGGGTGGACTCCAAGGGGAGGGAATAGGGGTGGAGGCCACCGCAGGTGGGGCAGGGGCCGAGCAGGGCTCGAGGGGGGCAGGGGCCGGTAGTGGCGGAGCTCCGGGAGTGATAGCGATTATGAGAGGAAGGTTGACTATACTCGCGGTTGAGCCCGGTGGAGTGATATGTGTAGGGTTGACTAGTTCTGGGTAGGGGAAGCTAGTTTCATTGAACGTGACGTGCCTGTTTATGTAGACTTTACCCATTTGAGGATCTAAGCACCTATAGCCTTTATGGCGAGCAACATAGCCTATAAAAATGCATGGTATAGAGCGAGGTGCAAGTTTGTGTGGTGCACGAGGTGTGAGATTTGGAAAGCATGCACAACCTAATATGCGAAAACCGGAGTAGTTTGGTTGTTGTTTAAACAGTTTTTCAAACGGGGATAAGTTATTAAGCACAGGGGTAGGAAGGCGATTAATAATAAAGCATGCTGTACAGACAGCGTCATCCCAATGTGAGTAAGGTAACTGGGCTTGAATAAGTAAAGTCCGAGCCATGCCTATTACGTGTTGGTGCTTTCGTTCCGCCACCCCATTTTGTTGTGGGGTATCAGGACAAGAAAGACGAAAGTGTATGCCATGTTGTCGGCATAGGTTGGTCATACGACGGTGATCAAATTCACGGCCACCATCACTTTGAAAAATTTTGATTTTCGTGAAAAATTGGTTTTCAACTAGTGCTTTAAATGTGACAAAGATATCAAATACTTCGGATTTATGTTGCATAGGGTATAACCATGTAAAGCGAGTAAAATCGTCAATAAAGTTAACATAGTATTTGTAACAGGAGTTTGACGCTACAGGAGATTGCCATACATCCGAATGAATTAAATGCAAAGGCGAAGAAGCTAAATGTAAAACACGTTGAAAGGTAAGTCGGTGAGACTTTCCTAAGTTACAATGTTGACAAAAATCAGTAAAACGAGAACGAGGAATCAGTTTTCGAGAACAAAGAACATTTAATATGGGTTGCCCGAGATGTCCTAACCGTTGATGCCATAGGTTTCCAGAAAGAGTTTGTGCCATGAGACAGGTGTAGTGGGGTGAGAAATTGTAAAGTGACCCATTACTGCGAACTCGAAGCAGAGGGATCCCTGTAGCCTTGTCCTTGACAGAGAAAAATTCAGAGTCAAATTCAACAGTGCATGAGTTATCTTGACATAGTTGTTTTATGGATAATAAATTATGGGTGAGTTTGGGAACCAACATAACATTGTTAAGTTGAAGTGGACGCATTTGAGTTTGTAAGGTAGTGGAACCAATATGACTAACAGGTAGTAAATCACCGTTCCCAAATAAAACTCGTTTTTGACCACTATAAGGAAGAGTAGTGTGAAGCATACCAGAGTTGGGTGTCATGTGATTGGTTGCGCTAGAGTCAGGATACAAATTGTAGTCTTGAGATTCGGTGATGGACATAGCAGCAAGGGAATGCGAAGGATCTGGAAAGGATGCATGATCAAAGCGGTGGTAACATGATGCAGCACTGTGACCAGGCTTATGACAGATTTGGCAGGATACCGGTGCAGGGCCGAGAATTCCAGGTGTGGGCGGGCGTGCCTGTGGTGGGTTGGGGTTGTTGGGTCCTGTGCTATGCTGTTGATTTTGGCCCCCAGAGCGGCCCCCTCGATTGCCACAGCGATCGTTGTTACGGCCTTTACCTCGACCACGACCCCCACGACCAGAGTATGACCCTTGGGTACCTGTATTTGAAGCAACTAAAGCACGCTGTGGGTCAGTGGTGGTGCGGCCCTGGTATCGGCTTTGGGCACTTTCTTCATTAAGCAAGTCAGTTTTTAATTTTTCAAAAGCAGGGGTTGGAGTGGTTTGGCTAGTTAAAGTAGCAAAAGCGGCATATTCAATAGGAAGCCCATAAAGTGCGTAATGTACTAGTTCTCGATTGAAAATTGGGGAGTCTATAGCAGCTAGATCATCAACGACGGATTTTAGTTCCGAAAGGTATGGTTGCATTGTTTTGCCATCTTTCTTTAAGTTGATTAGTTGGGACCTCAGATCATATTCCTTGGCCAGCGAGTGGTCTCGGAATCGTTTGACAAGGGCATCCCACATGGCTTTTGATGTGGGTTGTCGAACAGTATCGTTTAAGAGAGAGCGAGAGAGAGGGTTGCAGAAATACAAGATCTGAGACTTTGGTCAGTAAGGACCCAATTTAAATAGTCCAGGTTGGAGATGGAGGAGCCAGCACTGTTTAATATATGAGTTGGGGGACAGGAGAAAGAACCATCAATGTAACCCATGAGTTGATGGGATACTAAAAGCATGTAAAATTGTTCTCTCCAGGCGGTATAATCAGTAGCATTTTCAAGTTTTATCGTTATTAAACTGGAGATATTAGAAATGGGAAGTAATAAAGGTTGATTTGTAGTATGAGTTAGGTTAGGGTTTAAAAGAGGGGTTGTGGGGAGGTGAACGCCAAGGGGCGCTGGCTGGTCAGACGCAGCGGCAGCGGGTCCCCACCCATGGTGACTGGTCGGTACAGCCGGGTGGGTCCCACCGGCGAGCGGGTGGCCGGGGGTTGCAGCGGGGAAGGGTGGGATTTGAGAGAAGCCCGACCAGCGGTGGTCGCCATTTCAAAGGGCGGCACCGGAGGTCGTTTGTAGGGGGAAGAAGGGGAGGGAGGTTGGGATGCCCGAGCCAAAAAATTGAGAAACTTGGGGCCTCGTGGTAACTAACGAAGTACCGGAGATGGCAACACCGGCATTAGTTAGACCATTGAGGGGTAGATCCGAGGTCATAGATCCGATATGGGGAAGATCGGGCATGACCATGGAGGAACCGGACACCCGACGTTCGATCGAAGCACCGGCATAGGGAGAGCCGGGTTCGGCCGGAACAGGGGCGGCCGGCGCTGGGACTATGTGGGGGGGAGGGGCTGCCATAGATCTTAAGTAAAAGAAACAGAGAAAAAAATTGAAGAGAGAAGAAGAAAATTGATGGAAAAAAAAAATCAAATAAAAAATAATAAACAATTGAGAACTAGTACTTTAGACCGGAAAAGAAAATTAAAGGGAAGAGAGAAGATGGGAGTCTCTTTGAGAGGCTCTTGATACCATGAGAAGCAATGCAATTGATGATGAAATAAAGTAAAGAGTACATGCTCTATATATAGAGCTACAAGACATGACAAAGTACTAGAGTGCTCTTACCTCCTTACATATAGGGGGAGGGTAAGGGAGTCAATGTACTAAACCCTAGAAGTATTATACTCTAATACCCTCCTTATTTGCATCTTCCTATTATCGATGGTTCTTGTTTCTGATCTTTTTCATAAAAGGATAACTATACACTAGTGCCATAAATTTGAACTCTAGAAATAATTCGTTGCATACAAATTCAGGGTTCAAGAATTTATCTTTCCTTCAATTAGGAGTCCTCAAACACTAGCAATAGGAAAGGAAAAGAAAAGAAACAAGGCTATGCATATAAATTATGCTCACACACATGAACAAAGAGGGCACCAACATGCTGTCACTGGATCCCATGACAACTCCAAAGTTAAGCGTGCTTGGGTGAGAGTAGTATCAGGATGGGTGACCTCCTGGGAAGTCCTCACCCTCAAGTTGGAGGCACTGGGAAACAGTCTCTCTTCAGGTTAACACCCTGAAGGGGGAAGGTTGCGTACATCCGCTCTCCCAGACCCTGCGTAGGCGGGAGCCCTTGAGGCACTGGATATGTTCCTTTTCCTTTTTGTTCCTTACACATGACAATATATCTATGTTCAAATAAATACATATAAATAAATAATGTATCGGGGTATGCAGCAAGAAGTCAGTAGTGGAGCAGGGATGCAACATCACAGTCGAAGTCATATTTGGGTGGGAATGCAGAAAGCATGGGGATGGGGGTTCACCATCTGTGCGGCTCCAATGTCGCTGTTATGAGTGTTGGTAGTCGCCACCTTCCCCAGTCCAGACTGCCCTACGATTAGTCTATTCCTTTCATCTGCTGCCTACCAAAATCATCATTTTATAACGACAAATACAGCTCATCCTCTAGTGTCGTAGAAATGGGTCCAGCTACTAACATGGGGAACATCATCTTAGGAGTTTAGCCTAGCGCCTTTTGAGTTGGGAAGACCAATAAAGTCGGCCCAATTGTGAGAATATAGTAGTACTTGTATTATATATATATATATATTTTTTGGTAAGTGTACTTGTATTATATACCAGAGCCCGTTCATCCTAGTGCACATCAGTACCTGATTTTCTTAATCTCATTCTTTCTGCATTACTATACTCATCAAAATAGTTGTATCCAGATGCAGAAGGAGCAAACTAGATTGTAACTGACTTTTCTAACTTCTTTTAAATGGCAAGAGGCACAACAATGCTCTAATACAACAACAACAATAACAACAGACCTAGTGCCTCAAAAGCTCCCGCCTAAGCGAGGTCTGAGGGGTGGATGTACGTAGCCTTACCCCTTCAGGGTGTAACCTTGTCGAGAGGTTGTTTCTGACAACAACAACAACAATGCTCTAATAAAGGCTCCTAATATTTAAGGAAGGGAGACATAAGTTTCAAATCCAACTCTTCATACTTAGAGTGGATAGTCTAACCACTATTGCAAATCTAAAAACTCCGAGTATTCTAATGGCCCTGCATGAATTGATTTTGTTGCCCTTAGAGTGGGGGATGAGCCTGTATATTTATTAATGCAATTATATTAAAAAAATACAGGCATGGATGTGAACTGTGGTTCCTACCTGAAAAATTACACCAAGTCAGCGGTTCAGAAAAGGAAAGTGGGGGAAGCAGACATAGACAGGGCGCTGCACAACCTATTTGCAGTCAGAATGCGGCTGGGCCTCTTCAACGGCAACCCCAGCAAGCTGCTCTACGGCAACATTGGTGCGGACCAGGTGTGCACCCCTCAGCACAAATCCTTGGCTCTCGAAGCTGCCAAAGCTGGCATTGTTCTGTTGAAGAACCAGGCCAATCTCCTCCCTCTTCCTAAGTGCAAATCACTCTCACTCGCGGTCATCGGCCCCAACGCTGATGCTGCCAAGACCCTTCTGGGGAACTACCATGGCATTCCCTGCAAGTCCATTTCCCCTCTTGGAGCTTTGCAAGCTTATGCCAATAACATAAGGTACCAATGCACTAAACAAACATGCATCCAATCCAAGCTTAATATTTTATACACCTTTAGAGAATCCAATACTTGGCTAGCTGATAAGCACAATTGACCCCTTCTAATACAACAGGTACAGTCCCGGTTGCAATAGTGTTGCATGCCCCTCAGCTTCAATCCAAGACGCAGTGAAAGTTGCAAAGGAAGCAGACTATGTGGTGATGATAATGGGACTGGATCAAACCCAGGAAAGAGAGGAATTTGACAGGGTATACTTGGGGTTGCCAGGGCAGCAGCAGAGTCTGATCACTCAAGTGAGTAGAGCAGCAAAGAAGCCAGTGGTGCTGGTGCTTCTCTCTGGAGGCTCGGTTGATGTCGCCTTTGCCAGAGATGACCCCCACATCGGTGCCATTCTCTGGGCCGGTTACCCCGGTGAAGCTGGCGGCCTTGCTCTTTCTCAAACCCTCTTTGGAGACAATAACCCTGGTAACTTTACTCCTTTCCCGCACTTTCTTTCTCAATAAGAAAAAGAAAAAAAAAAAAAAAGAACTGATCTTTTTGAGGTGTAAATTGTACTGCTGCAGGTGGAAGGTTGCCACTAACATGGTATCCGAAAGAGTATGTGAAGGTGCCGATGACAGACATGAGGATGCGGCCAGACCCGGCCTCTGGCTATCCAGGCCGCACGTACAGATTCTACAGCGGCCCCACGGTGTTCGAATTTGGACATGGCTATAGCTACTCCACTTACTCCTACGAATTCGTTTCCATTTCTCATAAGCATATAGCCCTGAATTCAAAAACAGAATCCAAGAGGGTAGCTACAGTGGCAGAAATAGGGGAGGAAACATGCAGAAAGGTGACGATGACAGCCAGAATAGGAGTGAAAAATGAGGGAAGGATGGGAGGGAGGCACCCGGTGTTGCTGTTTGTGAAGCAGCATGAAAAGCAGAGTTGGAAGCCATTGAAGAAGCTGGTGGGATTCCAGAGTGTGAGTTTGGATGCAGGGGAAAGGGAGGAGTTGGAATTTGAGCTGAGCCCATGTCACCACCTCAGCAGTGCCAATGAAAATGGGCTCATGGTAGTTGAAGAAGGCACCCACTTCTTGGTTGTGGGTGATCAAGAGTTTCCCATTACTGTTGCACCCTAATTGATGATCACTTACTTCAAGCTTTACAAGTACATAGATTAAAAATGACTGAATCTTGAAACAATTGGAAATAATTATTTTTTGTTGTTTTAATTTGTCACATTGAACGCCTAAATTGCGTACAGATTGAATGTTTTCATAATAAATGTATTTTTACTTCTATGTTAGTTTAGGGTATTTTTACTTCTATCTTACGCATTTGGTGTGCTTTGAGCTCCTCTGTTCTTGTGATAAATCTTGACCAATGAATTGAATTTGTAAGAAATGTGTTGGTAATAAGTTAAATTCAAATGAGTCACATATTTAATATCTCCTAGACACTAATCTTTACTTTTGACTCTCATGTTTGAAGGTGATTAATTAATCTAAAGTGCTTTTTGATCATGTGCTTCCTTGCTGTAGGATGATCCTCGTGTACACATTAGGGAGAACCCTTTACTATCCCACCAACTCCAACGAGCCAATAAAATATTATAAAAGTTCCAGTAGAATCTCTTTTCCAAAGGGGTTATGACCTTAACTTCCGTTCTTAAAACTCGTGGTTTTAAACCATTTCTTTAATGTATGAGAAGAGAAAAAATTCCTTAACATTCATCACATATACACACAATGGAAGCGTAAAATACATCAAAATGATCAATACAAAATTTTACATGAAAACCTTTTTTCAATTAGAGAGAAAAAATACAAGCCCTAAATAGGTGCATATCTATAGAATTTAAAAATTATAATTCAAAACCATGTCTTATATTCCAAATATACAAACTCACCCAAATCATATATTTTCTTTTTTTTCTTTCTCTCTTTATTATAAATATAGGCGCATCTCCTTTTGGAGATGGTCAATAATGACACCCTTCAAATAAGGGTTGAGAGGACGACCGCGACCAAGCCAAAGCTCAAAAGGTAGCCGCTTCCGAGTGTGCATAGCGAGGACCCTCACTCTACTGAAATAGATTTCGCGGAAAACGAATTCCAATCACATCCCCTATCACTTAAAGTTCTTTCTTTTCTTTCTTCTTCAGTCAGACTAGTGATTTCTGACGTCAAGCATCTTGAAAAACTAATGTTCAAATCAATCTCCTCGGTAAAAGGCTTAGGCTATTCAGCTACGAGTTCTGTTATACTATGGCTTGCTTAAGGAAGAGTTGGATCAGTTGGACTATTTGGATGGACTTAGATCCCGTCATGTAGGAGAGTCTTTGACGGGCTTTTCATTTTGACAAATCCAGCGGGCCTTCTTGCATGGACTTGGGCTTGCTTTTCTCGGATGTTATTGCCTTTGCCCCCGCGCCAACTTGCTCTCTCATCCCTCCCCCTTTTTTCAAGACTTTCTTTGTGGATCATCATTGTTTAAAAGAGTCATATACTTCCTTTTCTAAAGGATCAACATAGCTAAATCATTAGAGCAATAATATCCAAACATCCTATTCATAAAATCACAAGTGTAAGAGTTGTTACAGTAGTTATGTTTCGTATCCCCGAGTTCGAGATTTTAGATTTGAAACTCATCCTTCCCATTTACTATGAGTTAGGGTTCATATGTAGGTAAAAGAAACAGTTATACCCTTCTTTCCAATTTAAAAAAAAAATAAAATTATAATAATATACTAATTTCTTTTTACCTCCCTTCAAGAAGGGAGGCACTGATATAGAAAACAATAGGAAAAGGAATCCCCACTAAATATTGGCCATTTTAAATTTTACAACTATTGAGCCTTTTTTCACCTTCGATACTTGGTGTAGTTATAATCTACTTTTGTTAACTGTAGGTTAAATCGGATATATACGACAATCAACAACTTCAAACTCACAAGATTAATTTATCATGGTATTATAATATATCATCCATACAATAACATTATAAGATTTGTACAATCAACTCTATGTAACACAAAAAGACTTAATTTCTATCTAATTGGACTTATTTGAAAATCTTTCATGCTATTTTAAAATAAGATAATATTTTTTTATAAAATTTTAGTTCATATAGAATCATCCATATTTAAGTTGAAACCTTAAAATGAGAATATTTTGGCCATATTTTTGACATTCCAGCCATCAATAGTTACAAATTTCACACCAGTAAGTTGACTTTTCAGACATTGTAAAACAACATATGAAATCAGGCCCAGGGGTTTTTTTTTTTTTTTTTTTTTTTTTTGTTATTCTTGGGGCGCAGCGCAGCAGGCACTAGCATATACACACAACAAAATTATTATTTAACTTAAAAAAAAGAAAGAGGTGACTTTGAAAACGGTGCGTGTAGTAGGTGTATTTGCGTCACATGTGTAACCATTCCAGCTCATTAATCCGTACACAATAATAACAACATATCTAGTATTTCAAGGGTTCTCATCTAAGCAAAGTCGGATATAGATATACACAACTTTATCCTTTAAGGTGTAACCCTGTTAAAATACTGTTTTTAAAGACCCCTAATTTTATAGTGTTGGCTATTAGAGTATTCTAGAACCCTCCTCTAACCTAGGGTTTACATTGTATTTTGGCCTTGTACCTCTTAACTTATGGCATGTACAAGGGTATTTTAGTCCTTTCTGTATTTATCTCTGCCTATATATAGGCCCTATATGTAACCTCTTTTATTCATTCAATTTATATAATTCTCTACATTCATATGGTATCAGAGCCCACGCTCTGACCTTTTCCTTTTTTTTTTCTTCCGCTCTTTAATTTCTGTTCTTTTTTTTTTTTTAATTTATTGCATTGTGTTGATTTCTTTTTTTTTTTTTTTTTTTTCAGTTTTTCATTCTTTAATTCATCAATGGCAACTAACCCTAGTCGATCCTACGCTAACGCTCTCTCTTCTCCTCCTCGTTCTGTCGCCGCCCAGCCGCTGGTGGAGGACGGTCTCAACAGTACCGCCCCCCCACCAGCAATGCTCGGCGCCGCCATGCCTGGGGTGGTGCCCGACACCAGTTACGTCGGGTCCATCACCTCCGGCGACCCAATCTCTCGGTCGGTCGATGCCGGTGTCGCCATCTCCGGTACTCTACCACCACTTGGGAGGCCTACAGTGACCCCGGGACTTAGTTTGGGCATCCCCACCTCCTTCCCTTCTCTTTTCTCCCTTCCTCCTTTCTCCACACCGGTCACCGGTACTGCTGGTGCCGGTGCCGGCGCAGCACCCAACCCCCCATCGTCACTCCCTAGTGTCGGTGGCGGCTTCGGGTAATTCTCAACCCTAGTCCATTAAACCCTAATTTATATAATCAGTCCCCTTCACCTGTTTTAATTCCCCTATCCAATATTGCTAATATTGTAACAATCAAACTTGAATCAACTACTGATTATCCGCCCTGCCGTGAACAGCTTAACATGTTACTAATCTCTCACCAATTATTAGGGTTTATAGATGGTACCTATCCCTGTACCCCTGCCCAAATCAATCTTCCCAATGGATCGACCTTTTCAAACCCAGATTATCTCAATTGGGTTCGCACGGATCAAAGTCTCAGATCCTGCATTTCTGCTACCTTGTCTCATCCTTTATTAAATGACATTGTTCGCCACTCTACATCCAAAGCCATGTGGGATGCCTTGGCTAAACGTTTTCGGGATCACTCCATGGCTAAGGAGTTTGATCTCCGAACCCAATTAATAAATCACCGTAAGGATGGCAAAACAATGGACACTTACCTCTCAGAATTAAAATCAATAACGGACGACCTAGCTGCCATTGATTCTCCCGTCTCTCAAAAAGAATTTCAACACTTTGCAATTTATGGTTTACCCCCCGAATATAGTGCTTTTGCCACATTTTCTTGACAAACAAACAAAACATATACCTACGAGGAGTTAAAAACCTCATTACTCAACGAAGAGGCTGCTTTAACTCGCCAATCTGGACGTCCTCACCCCGACACTAGCCACGCAATGGTGGCAACCGTGGCCGTGGCAAAGGCAGGAACAAGCGGGGCGGGTGTGGTGGACAGCCCGGCCAGCACCCGTACCCGGCTCCAACTAGTGCACCCCCTCACCCTAGCTCAGTCCGATCCCCATTTGGTCTCCCTTCTGACTCTAGTGCAAGTGTGCTCGGTCCCGGTCCCCAATACTGCCAAATTTATTTTCAAGTTGGTCACACGGCTCTCACTTGTCCCCACCGGTTTGACAACACCCCCGCTCCGGATTCCTCTCAATCCTTTGCTGCCATGTCGATTGGAGAACCGCACGATTTCAACTGGTACCCTGGCTCCGGTGCTACAAACCATATGACGCCCAATCCAGGTATTCTCAAAACTCTTCTTCCTTATTCCGGTCATAAGAGTGTTCTTGTTGGTAATGGTGCGTTATTACCTGTGACACATGTGGGCTCTACTTCTATAACAACCCCAAACTCCTCCCTACAGCTTAAAAACGTTATGCTTGTACCTAATCTCACACATAACCTCTTATCCATAAAACAACTATGCCAAGATAATAATTGTAGGGTTGAATTTGACTCCAATTTCTTTTGTGTCAAGGATAAAACTACGGGGACGCCGCTTCTTCGAGTACCCAGTAATGGGTCCCTATATAGTTTCTCGCCTCATGACATTGGACTCGTAGCACATGTGCGGAATGGTGATTTGTGGCATCAGAGATTAGGACACTTAGGCAATGCTATTCTTGATTTGATTTGTAAAAGACATTTGTTTTCCCGAGTGAAATTTACAGGTACATGTAATTCATGTTGCTTAGGTAAGTCCCATAAACTTCCTTTTGAACGTGTATTACGCAAACTACTATGCTGTTACAAATAATTCACTCTGATGTTTGGCAATCTCCTGTTCTCTCTAACTCTGCGTTTAAATATTATGTCCTTTTTATTGATGATTTTACTCGATTCACCTGGCTTTATCTGATGCGGCAAAAATTTGATGTTTACGAAATATTCACTGTTTTCAAAAATCTAGTTGAAAACCAATTTAATCTGACCATTAAGATTTTTCAAAGTGATGGCGGAGGCGAATACGATCATCGACACATGAATGCCCTATGTCGTGATGCTGGTATTCATTTCCGCTTATCTTATCCTGATACCCCAGAACAAAACGGGGTGGCGGAACACAAGCATCAACATTTATCTGAAATGGCATGGCACTTTTAATACATTCTAAGTTACCTTACGAGTTTTGGGATGACGCTTTCTGTACCTCTTGTTTTATTATAAATCGTCTACCCACACCAAATCTTTCAAACTATTCCCCTTTCCAAAAATTATTTCAAACCCCACCGGATTACTCTCGTTTTCGTGTCTTTGAGTGTGCATGTTATCCTAACATCACACCCCGTGCCCCTCATGAACTTGCCCCACGCTCCACCCCCTGCATTTTTCTAGGCTATGCCGCCCGATACAAGGGATATCGGTGTTTTGATCCTAAACTTAAACGTTTGTATATAAACCGGCATGTCGTCTTTGATGAAACCCGTTTTCCGTACAATGACCTTATTAATCAATGTCAAGTAGTCTCTGATGTCGCTAATCCCCCACCATTACTACTTTGTACTACCCCCACGGTTGCTCCCCATCCCCCGCCCATCTCACCAGTTGCGGCTGCCTGGCGGCCTATGGAGCCTCAGCCCACGGTGGCCACGCCACCACCTCTCCCTCCTGATTCACCCAGGGTGCTCACCGAGCCACTGGAGCATACTAGTGGGCCCCTTCGGGAACCAGCCCCCTCGGAAACCCCACCACCCGAACCTACCGCAACCCCCATCCCCTTGGCACCACAAACCGACACCGAATAGCCCCAGGCATCACAACCCGACATCGAACAGCACCCTCCCCATGTGCAACCCCCTTCGGTTGGAACTTGCCTTAACACGCACTCCATGCAAACACGTCTTAAAGCTGGTATACGCAAGACTAAGTACCCTCTATCTCTCTCCTCCATCACTGTAGTTCAGGAGCCCACATGTTACTCACAGGTAGTGAAAAATCCAAAGTGGCAAGAAGCCATGGCGGATGAATTTAATGCCCTCATTCTCAACAACACCTGGGACTTAGTACCACATGACCCCTCTCAAAACCTTGTTGGAAGCACATGGAAATACAAAGTCAAGTACAAAGCGGATGGCTCGGTTGAACGATTCAAGGCCCGCCTTGTAGCCCAAGGCTTTCACCAACGTGAAGGTCTGGACTACAAGGAAACCTTTAGTCCTGTTGTCAAGCCAACAACCATACGCTTTATACTTACTCTCGCTGTCACATACAATTGGCCTATCCGTTAATTGGATGTCAAAAATGCTTTCCTACATGGTAACCTTGAGGAAGAAGTTTACATGAGACAACCAAAAGGGTTCATCCATCCTAAATTTCCAAATCATGTATGTCGCCTACGCAAGGCATTATATGGTTTGAAACAGGCACCTTGGGCATGGTTCTAGCGATTTAGTACGTTCTTACTTAGCCTTGGCTTCATCTGTTGCCGTGCTGACCCATCCCTTTTTATTAAGAAGACAAACTCTCACCTAACTTGCCTCTTACTCTATGTCGATGATATAATCCTAACCGGTACCAATTCAGGTCAACTTAGCACCTTGGTTACCTCTCTTTCTACCCAATTTGCCATGAAAGACCTTGGCCCGCTTCACGTCTTCCTTGGAATTGAGGCTAAGCGCACACCTGATCAACTCTTCCTATCACAACACAAATACACCATTAATCTCCTCTCTAGACATAACCTATGTGACGCCAAACCCGTCAAAACCCCCCTTCCAACCCGAGCACATCTCTCACTGAGTGATGGGGACCTTCTTGAGGATCCTACTGAGTACAGGAGTGCTGTGGGGGCACTTTAGTACCTAACCATGACTCGACCAGACATCAGCTACGCTGTCAATCTTGTATCTCAGTTCATGCATAGTCCTCGTACTTCTCACTGGCAAGCGGTGAAACGTATTCTTCGGTACCTCAAAGCCACTCCAGAACATGGCCTCTCTATTTTTCCCGCTCGAAAGTTGACAGTCACCGCCTACGCTGATGCCGATTGGGGTGGCAGCCCGGATACACGTCGCTCTACCATTGGTTATGCGCTCTATCTTGGTCCGAACCTCATCTCTTGGAGAGCGAAGAAACAGGCTATTGTCTCCAAATCCACTACTGAGTCTGAATATCGAGCTGTTGCTCAAGCTGTCCCTAAAAGCGATTGGATCCGCTACCTTATGAAGGACCTTGGTCTGCGTCATCCTGGCCCCATCATCACCTACTGCGATAACGTCTCGGCTTCCTACCTAGCAGCCAACCTCACTCCAACGATCGTAGCAAACATGTTGACGTTGACTTCCATTATGTTCTTGAGAAGGTGCTTAAAGGTGATTTACAGGTTTACTATACCCCGACAGATAGACAGATCGCTGACATCTTCACCAAGGGTCTTGCTACTGATCGTTTCCTTCAACACAGGACCAATCTTGGCGTTCTTCCACCACGCTCAGATTGAGGGGGCGTATTAAAGTATTTTAGAACCCTCCTCTAGCCTAGGGTTTGCATTGTATTTTACCCTTGTACCTCTTGACTTATGGTATGTACAAGGATATTTTAGTCCTTTCTTTATTTATCTCTGCCTATATATAGGCCCCCTATATAACCTCTTTTATTCATTCAATTTATATAATTCTCTACATTCATATTGGCAACACGAGGACTTTTTAGAAAGTCATCCATTCTGATACTACTCTTATTTAAGCACGCTTAATTTTAAAGTTCTAATAAAATTTAAAATATTAGTACTTGATAAATAAATCCTCCCATTTGTACACGGAACCAGAAAAAAAAAAAAAAAAAGAAGGATCTTGGAAAAGAATCGAGCCCAGATATTCAAGAAATTTTTTTGCAAAATTGTGATAAAACCCGAATGGAAAATTGAGTGCCATCGGCCCGCGGCTTGAAAATACAGAAAAAACAGCACAATCCTCCCATATATAAAAGTCTTGTCGAATTCAACTACTATTCCTCTTCCTCTATCTTCCTTTCTCGTCTGCTGGTGCTCCGCTGCAAACCCACAAGAAGCTCAGAAGCGATTCTACAAGAACAACTGCAAAAGGTCAGCTTGTCAATTCAGATAGGTTTGCTCTTTGATTGAACAATGCCTTGATTGTTTATTTTGTTGCGTAAATAATCATATCCAGTTTCCATTCCGTGCTATTTACTCATTTCGTTGTCGTGGGGGGATGGTCTTTCGTGGGTCCAAGGATCTTGTTGTTGCATTAGATTGTTTTGTGGCTCAAGGCTTCTGGGTTTGTTTCAATTTCTGGTGCTATTTGTTTGATACTTTCAATCATTGATGCTTATTATCCGAGCAAGTTGAGTCTTTTTTTTTAACCTATATTTCTTAGCGCTTTTAGTTGAGATTGTGTCTCAGTGCCGGTAATGCCTCAATTATTATCCCCTATCTCCTGTGGCTTGTTAAAATCCTAAATCAGAACATGGCGCTGAATACTGTAATCACAAATTGCAAAATGGTTATGATAACAAAAAAAAAAAATTGCAAAATGGTTACTGTTGGAAAAGCTACTCTTTCTTTTATTAATTCAACATCTGCGTAATGTGACATAAACCAAATAAGGCTCTATCCTAAAACCAATTGGTAAGGGGTGATATAGTACCTTGGTATGTATATCGGCATTTGCTTAATTAACCCACTGATGTGCGGTTTTTCCTTGCCCCCAATTATTTTTCTGTATCATAATATTGTCAAAATCAATGTATATCTGAGTTGGGCAATCTGCAATGCCTTGGATTGTCGCTTGGATGTTCTGGAGCTCACAATTGTCCTAGCACTTGCATGAGTAGTTCCCATTGGATTCTGCTCTAGCATTATAGTTGTTCTAAGTAGGCGAGTTTCCTTCATTCTTGCAAGTTGCAATCGATTTAAATAATCATACGTAAGGCATTTTCCTTCTAAGATGTGTACAGCAGTACCCATGTACTTTTAGATGCCTTAACATACTTCTTTTATATGAGGGGAGGGTACATGTACATTGAAAGCTTGATTAAGGACGGTTAATTGTCATTGAATAAGGAATTCCCTTGATGGTGATAGGACATGATGTTTGCTTTCTGGCAACTGTTGGTATTTTTCTAGTCTTATTCACGGTTCTAGTATCTCATTCCTAAAATTGATTGGTTTCCTAGTAGAAACTCTAATTTTCAATCAATCTTTCCAGAAAGGACAGTTCATGTATGTCTATTACTGATGTTCTTCATCTCCTCTCTTGCATATTTGTTGTTAATATCCATACTGGATTGTGTGCACTTACGCAAGTTGTGCCCTTTGGATGTATCATGTCGCATTTTCCAGATGCAAAATACGGTACTAATGGCATCAAAGAAATGCTGCAAGGAAACAAATCGGATTTATATTCACTTTCATGATTGTTGATGTACAGGATACTTCCTCCAACGCAATGAGTGCAGATATAAAGAAATCTGCTTCAAGTCTTCATGACGGATCTTTGACTCTTGAAGAACAGCAGGAAAAGGTGAAGACCCTTACCTCAAAATTATCACGGTGCACTTTCTTAGTTCAAAGTTTCCAATGCCAGAGGGTTGACAGTACACATACGGTTTGATCAGAGCTTATTTTGCTAGCTAAATTGCTTGGAATATTTGCAGATTAATGCTGTGAGGATGGCAATAGGTCCACTTCCAGAAAAGCTGTCTATATACTGTTCTAACGCCTCTATTGCAAGATACTTGCATGCACGAAATGGAAATGTTAAGAAGGCAGCTAAAATGCTGAAAGAAACTCTGAAGTGGAGAGCAGAGTATAAACCTGAAGAGATTCGCTGGGTACGAAATTCTCAACTTCAGAAAGTTGTGCCTAGGCTAGGTGTTTTCATGACTCCTGCTACAATCCAATTACAATTTCATTTTCTTACATCTAATTTTGAGGCTGAAAATATTTTTACATCTAATTTTGCAATGGTTTTCTGAAGTACAATCCAATTACAATTTCATTTTTTTTTTCTTAATGCTCTAGGAAGATGTTGCTTGCGAAGCACAGACGGGTAAAATTTACAGGTCTAATGTGGTTGACAAGTATGGAAGAACTGTTTTAGTCATGCGCCCTTCTTGTCAGGTAATCCTTTGGTGATTCTTTTCTACTTTATGCATTTTTAGAGATTTTATTACTTTGTATCTGTATTTTCTCTACATGGTTTGTACGTCCTTCATAAGAGAAAGCTGAAGGGATTAAATTTTGTGCTAGAGGGGACAATTCACAGCAATTACTGTACATGGCTTTTAGCACCATCCTTTTACATCTAGAAAGAAGTTCTAAGAACACTCTTTTGCCTAATATATCTGCTTGTCATGCTGATATTTATTAAGCGTTTGCAGTGCCTTCCCTTTTCTTTTTCTTCCCATCCATTCACTGCCAAAGAGGGTGTATCAATTGGAGTCCATGGAGGAACTATCCTAATAGATTTATAGGTGTTTGTGATATCTCATCTACTGCAATCTACACTACCTGTACCTTCTGTCACTAATGGTTTGAAATTGGTGTTTTTATGGCAGAACTCAAACAATATAAAAGGGCAGATCAGGTATTTTGTATATTGCATGGAAAATGCTATATTAAACTTGCCACCACATCAGGAGCAGATGGTCTGGCTGATCGATTTTCACAATTTCAATTTGTCGAATATTTCAGTCAAGGTGACAAAGGAAACGGCATATGTGTTGCAAGAGCATTATCCAGAAAGGCTGGGTCTTGCTATCCTGTATAATCCTCCGAAGTTTTTTGAGCAATTTTGGACAGTATGCGTCTCTCTTATTCTTATTTATCCTTTCACAGTAACCTTTTGATGTGCTGGTTATGCATTATCAGATGTGCAGTGCACCTTTAAGAAATCAACTGCTTTCAACTGTTCTAGAGGCTCCTGACTACAACTCGGAGTATCCCGAGGCTATGTACCACTCTTGTAATTTGCATCTGCTTTCAACTGTTTGAAATAATACATGCCCAGATTGGCTAATCTGTATATTCCAGTATATGAAATCAATCACACACTCGGTTAGTTTAACCATGCATTATTGATGGGCAATTGGTGTTAATTTCGGAGAATGCTTCCTTGTATTCCAACTAATCTTAGAGCAAGATCCTAAGTGCAAACCATCTAGTCAGCTGCAATATGATGCATTTTTGCATACTGCACGCATATCCATATTGATTCTTGTTATGTTCGTTTTTTCTTCACCAATTGTGATGCTCTTGTTATTTGAATGCGCTCCTGTTTTCTGCTTCAAAGTGTTGAGTTATCAGATGTCTTCATGGAAAAACATGTTAACCCTTGTAGGTGGTAAAACCTTTCTTGGAGCCCAAAACCCGAAAGAAGGTCAAGTTTGTTTTTGCTGATGATATCAATGCCAAGAAGATCATGGAGCAACTCTTTGACATGGACAAGCTTGAATCTGCATTCGGTGGGAACAATGCTGAAGGCTTCGACATCCATAAATATGCCGAAAGGATGAAAGAAGATGATGCGAGGATGCGCTCTTTCTGGGCCGGTGGTAATAATAATGCTGCAGTAGCGTCAAACCAGATGCTGACATCTGTCAACAGTATCAACAATGCCAATTCACCAACAGAGGACGATCCTACTGACGAGGAGAGTGAAGAAGCCTCTGAGACCACAGGTGAAGCTTCGCAGGGATTATCCCCAGATACCAATTTGACAGTCAGTAATCTCAGCCTTGAAGACGCCAAACATGTAAAATAGGATAAACCTCAAAAGGCTGGTTGACTTGTGTAAGCTGATGGTGTAACTGAACGTGCAAACCTAGCTTTCAACTGCAGACACTTTGATACTCTGGAAATTCCAAACTCCATATTGATCTTCGGTTGTATTCGCAGTTTTATTAATACATTCCCGTGCAAGTGAGACACTTGTTAATGAAAAGGTGAACTGATTTTAGTAATCTGCACTAATAGTATGCCAAACTTTAGAAGAGAGAGCTCCAATAAAATTATCAGGTGGGGAATTGCATTTCATTTCCTCTGAAATCTACCGTGTGATCTTTATTAGATCCCAGCGGCTAAACTTTGACGAAGCATAAATATTCCGGTAATATCCACTACAAAAAATGAAATAGTTGGCTGCTGGCTGTACGAAACCCTGCCTAAGCTGATGACATTCAGAACTGTCGCAGGAACGTTTTATCTGATTATTTCTCTGATTGGTGTTCTGCAACCATGCCAGTTTGATGTCTTTTGAAGCGAGGGGACAATTACGGCAGGCAAAAAAAGCTGGGTTGAAGATTGAGGCACCTAGAATTCAGGTGCAGGTTAGGATTCAGAATGAAATTATCATATTTCCAAACTTTTGTGAATAAATTCTTGACAAGCTTAAAGCAGTATTTGCATAAAGATCAAATAACCGAAAAGTCCAACGGAGCTAAAGCCGTTGTTATAGTTAATTAGAAACTGCAAAACTTCAGCATTTCACATACACCGTGCACGCCTATCTACTAAAAAGAACAAATATATTGCAATACAATGGAAACATCTAAGCCTAACAAACTCATGTAACAGCTATGTGAAACAGCCATTTCCAGCTTTCAAATCCATCAAACACTCTTCAGCATTTCTTTTCCATGACTTGCTCCCTGAAAAGTGCAGATGATATAGTGGAGCCTGGAAATAGGAAACAAGATATCAAAAGACAAGTCAAAAAGAATAGTCACAAACTTGTTGGTGCTGGAGAAGAGAAGCTTACCTAATTGAGATTCATCAATGAAGCATCTCATCCAACTTCTGTCTGTATAGAGCTAAACTCTGCATGATAGGACACATGTTACATCATAAGCAGCAAATAATCACAAAGATAAGAAATGTTGCAAGCAACCTAAATGCCTTAACGCTTATACAACTGTTTTGAAATGATATAGAAAGTCGAGGCGAAAAAAAAAAAAAAAAAAACAAGGAACAATTGCTCAAGTATACAAGCAACAATGCCCTCAAGTGCATAACATCATCTGCCAGAAGAATAAGGCAGAATCACATACCCTAGTATACGCATAGACTCCAGCCTCAGTAGGTCCTACAGGGCTCCCCCTCCTAATGAATTTCCCCTCTTTGAATATGTAAAGTAACGGGATTCCAGTTGATAGTTCAAGGCTAATAACCTGCTCAATGTAGCTCTCATGTCAGAAATATTAGTCAAGGATTCCTCACAAGGAAGGCTTTGATAATTAGCATTCTCACCTCTTGAGATGTGAGTTTGTCAAGATACATAATAATCGATCTCAATGAATTCCCATGGGCGGCAATCATTACATTGTTCCCAGATTGAAGTTGAGGTTCTATCTGCAGGTTGAACTCTCATGGTCAATGAACTGCGTCACTAGGAAGATATATACAGTACCAAGAAGCTGAAAATCATGCTTACATGTTCTTCAAAATAAGCGACTGCTCTTTGGGCGCACATTTCCAAACTTTCTCCTCCAGGAGGAGGTATGTCATAACTCCGACGCCATTCATGCACTTTCTCCTTCCCAAACCTCTCTGCAGTTTCCTGTTTATTTAGACCCTGAAGCTCACCATACCTACAAGAACCCGTCTCACAGACAAGCCAATATAGCTGGAACAACATGCAAAGAATAACCAGAAAAGAAAAAAGAAACTCAGTACATTCTTTCATTGAGTTGCCACGCTGCTATAACCGGAATTGATTGCTTAATGGTTTCATCACTATAAATCTGACTCCAGGCCTTTGGTTGTTCACTCTCATTATGCATAACAATTGGCACCTGTAGGCAACACAGCTACAGCTCAGTTGTTGGACATGGACACAAAGTTCTCAATAAGCATAAGGGTAGATGAACAGTATCCAGAATCATTTTGGATGACTACAGCTACCCACATATGACAATATTCAAAATAACATCCATTGCCCATTTTTGGCTGCTCTCAAGAAGATATGTAAAGTAAGAAGATACATAAAGTAAACTAGAAAGAATGACGTACTAAATTTCATGATTATGCTTAAATTAGGTATTTGGATTTATAAGCAGTTACTACCCATGACAAGTACACATTTAGAACTAGCAAGCTAACACAGACTAATCAAAATCATCCTCCATCGTGCAACCCAAGTACCCCGAAAGTTACCTTCTTACGTCGGTGTTGCGTCATTGCAAGCATGGCTGTCATCTGTGCACGTATCAATGAAGAGGTATAGATCATGTCAACAGGTATGTTGCTGATCCTCCTCCCAGCCAAAATTGCCTCCTCAATACCCTTCTTGGTCAAGGGCACATCAACACAACCTGTGAAAAGGTTCTTCTCGTTCCATAAGGACTCACCATGTCGTATCAGGATAAGAGCTGCCTCATCTGACAATGACAACAAAATAATTTCAGAGTCAATATTAAAGTTCCAATCTTCAATCACATTCCTGTATGATCTCTCTCTCTCATTGTGAGATTTTCCCTTCTCATTTGGTTGGTATATACATAGTTCAAACACACGATTCTTAAATGTTTAACAATTTTAAAAAAAAAAAAAAAACTTCAAGCAAGGAAAGAAGTGATGGAAGGTGTTCAGCTGGCTCACTTAATTTCTTGCGTTTGTCACGGGTGCTGCTATCAGATGGTGATGAAATGGTATCAGCGACTGGGACTTCGGAAGTTGATACTTGGATTCCTCTAGAACTCCTTTTGCTAGACTTATAGCTTTCTGTTCTCAATAGACTCAGACTATGCTTGTGTCTTTTGGGAAACATAGAAAGTGAGACATTGGCAAACTTGTCATGACAATCAGAGGGACTGCTATAACGAGCGGATTGAATGGCACCAATAGCTTGGTTCAATACTGCTGTAGCCATTCTGGAATTCACACACAATAACTCAGAAAAGGCAAAAGGCCGCGGCAAAAACAAATTTCAAACAATGCACTCAAGTACTGTATTTGGACGGCACAATTTCATTAGGATTCCGATAAAAAGTGATCAACCGCATAACTTGTTAAGAAGATTCAAGTAAAGACATGAAGCTCTAGCTCCATAAAGCCTCTCTTTTGTAGCAGCAAGTCCTTGCTTAGTTAGCCTCGTCATTTGAACATTGTATTTTTCTATCACTTTATTGTTGTTTTTTACTTTGTGAATGGGTGTTGTTTTGATGAGAAGTTTGTCAGTAAGAGGAGCTAAACTCAAGCCCTATTCTTTCCTTATATTTAAGGCTTTCCATTTCTTGTGTTGCTCCTTCCCCTATTATGGTGAAGGATTTATATTCTCAAGTGACTAGCACGTGAGTCTATGACTGCTCTTGGCGATTACTTGGGAAGTGAACTAGGAGTTGGGTGGGTACTACACCTCCTACTTGGCCTTGTCATCCCTCAAGCTGGGTTTACCAGAAAAGGGACTTCTGCAATCTTTCCTTTCTCACAATGGTTCTATTTAGTTGGCTATCTACTCGCTTATGGCCTACGTGCCCTTTCTTAGGACATCCTTTTGTCTAGGGGTGCATCCGATTTGATGGCGGTTTGTACTCAGTTTCCTGGTAAACATGGGAGACTTTGTAACCAAAACTTGTGTTACTGGCCAAAAAAAAAAAAAAAAGGAACTTATTTCTTAGCTATCAGAGAAAAGGAAAATAACATATTTGTTAGAGTATAAAACTATTCTCAGGCCTTCACCCACCAGCTTAAGCTTTTGGGATAGATGGTCCCTTGACATGGTATCAAAGCTAGGTTGACCACGAGGTCACAAGTTCGAATCTCTGCAGCTCCCACATTCAATATTAAACAATTTAAGCACAAGGTATGAGATGGGCCTATGTACTATCCACGCTTAAAGCCCAATTAGCATTCGCGTGAGGGGGAATGTTAGAGTATAAAACTATTCTTGGACCTTCACCCATCAGCTTAAGCTTTTGGAATAGATGGTTCCTTGTTAATATCCGCCTAATCTAAACTCTCAAGAAGTGGAATAACAAGATTATATGTCAGACAAGAAAAGCATGTAATGAAAGAAATGGACCCATCACACTCTAACATGGACAAAGAGAAAGAGGACAGTTTTGATGCAGAACAAAAATCAGAACTCTATAAGTTAACAACATAAACCAAAGACGGCACCAACACGCTGTCACCGGATCTCATTAGAATTCTGAAGTTAAGCGTGCTTGGGGGAGAGTAGTATCAGGATGGGTGACCTCCTGGGAAGTCCTCACCCTCAGGTTGGGTGCACTGAAAAACAACCTCTCTTCAGGTTAACACCCTGTAGGGGGAAGGCTGCGTACATCCGCCCCCCAGACCCTGCGTAGGCGGGAGCCCTTGAGGCACCGGGTATGTTCCTTCCCCTATAAGTTAACAACTTAATCGTAATTAGGCCTAAATTCAAATATCAAATACTATACAAATTTCGCTTCCTAGACAGCCATCACCATTAAGAAAGGTTCAAATCAACGACCAATTTAAACGAGTTTTGAAAAATCAACAATATTATACAAAAGAAGTTTCTAGAAACGAAAAGCTAATCGGAGATCAAAATGTAACGTCGGCTTTATGGAGAGAGAAAGCGAGAGAGAGAGAGATCAAAGGAACTTACAGATGAAAGTAGGGAAGGGGCGATGAAACCAAGGCGGAGGAAGAATGCAAAGTAAATGAAGAAAGAGGCGGGGGGGACTGTTGACGAAGACAAACCAGATTCGGAGTCCTTGTTGATTTGATTTCAGACAAAACTGGGTACTCAAATTACATTGCCTTTTTATATATATATACACACTAAGCCTACTACCACCGTTACCCTTCATTTTCAGACTCCTAACTTACTTGTATTTTGACTTCTTTTTTCTTTTGTAATCGCCTTCCGTTTTTACACAATTACTACCATACTTGTTTTATTCTTTCATTTAAAGTTAAACCCTACCAATTTCCCCTTTTTATACTTCTTTATATTAATTATAATCATGATGGAGAAATTGAAGTTATATTTTTTGACATAAGAACTTAGACAAGTTTGTTATATTATATAAATATTTATACATGCTTGTTTTATCATTGCATAACACTAATCTTGATCTTTGGGATGACTGATCTAAAGTTCAGGTCACCTACTATCTTTCTTAAGATTATGTCTCAAATTACTTATTTTAAGTTTATGGGTTCTCGAGAGGTCACCGATTGATCGAAAGGGAAGCCCGATCCATCGGGCGATTTAAGTGGATTTTCGGGTTTTTGGGCGGTAAGATGGCCGATCGATCGGCCCGGATCCGATCGATCGAGACCTCCCAGACACGGGCCTATAAATAGGGACGAAGGGTTTACGTCACTTGTGATCCAAATTAAGAGTGAGACGCCGCCATTGAGAGAGAGAGAGAGAGGTGATTCCGTAATTTTTCCAATTCAGATTTTGAGTGCTACGAGAGTTAAGAGAAAGTGATTGTAATTCTTTCATAGATCTCGTTCAAAGAAAGTGTCGTTGTAATTCTTCCGTTCAGTATCAATAAAGAATCTCCATCTCCGCCCGTGGTTTTCTCCCCTCTCGATTGAAGAGGGGTTTCCACGTAAATATTGTGTGTTCGTGTTTGTTCTTTCTTTCTCCATATTTGTTTACTTTTCATTTTGTTTGAGTCATATTATTTGAATCGAATCAAGTACTAGGGTTCACTCTTCCGCATCAAGATTTATCCGCATAAATTGATATCAGAGCATATCAGATTTGTTAAGTTTTCCTTACAAATTGGTATCAGAGTATATTAGATTTGTTAAGTTTTCCTTACAAATTGGTATCAGAGCCCTGTTTATTTTAATTTGGTATAATGACGTTCGCAATTAAGACCGAAGTTGAGAAGTTTGGTGGTCAAGGGAGCTTTAGCTTATAGCAGGTCGCGTTAAGGACCTCTTGACTCAGAGTGGCTTGAAGAAAGCTTTAGATGGGAAAGAGAAGAAACCAGAGGATTTGATAGAAGAAACCAGAGAATTTGACAGAAGCACAATGGGAGGAGTTAGATGAGAAGGCACTCACTGCAACTCAGATATGTTTTACCGATGATGTTTTGACAGAAGTTCTGGAAGTGAAGACCGCTAAGGAGTTGTGGGAGAAATTGCAGGATATGTTCTGTTTCAAGTCCGTCTCCAACAAACTCGTAGTTAAGCACTAGTTATTCACGTTTCGTGTGTCAGAAGATACGTCACTTAAGAATCAAGTAAATGAATTTAATTCAATTATTCAAGATTTGAAAGAATTGGATGATGTTCCTTAGGATGAAAATCAGGTAATGTTGTTGTTATGTTCTCTCTCTGCTTCATATAAGGGTTTTGTCAAAAGCGTGATTTATGATGGTAGACAAACCATGTCTGTTGATGAAGTTAAGAGAAACCTACTAAGTAAAGAACGAGTAAATAGAGAATTATTTGATTCTGTTTATAACTTAGGTAGTGGTTTGTTTGTGAGGGGAAGAGCTGAGTATGATCATAGTAGCAACAAGTCTAAGTCTAAGCATCAAGACCTAACCTGTAACTACTGTCATAAGAAAGGGCACATTAAGAAAGACTGTTACAAGCTTAAGAGAAAACTTGAAGCAGATAACAGGTCTAACCAGAGATCCATAGTAGCTAGTATTGTGAATGGTGAGAATGACGATCTTCTACTGTCTATGTTTAAACCGGGATTGGTTTTCCACGTACGAGTTCGTTCGAGGTAAAGTTGCTTTGATGGGTAATGATATTCCATGCAAAGTTCTGGGCATAGGAACAATTCGTTTTAGGATGTTCGATGGCATTATCAGGGTTCTAAGTCATGTTCGCTATGTTCCTGATTTGAAGAAGAATCATATTTCTTTAGTTACTCTTGAGTCTAAAGGGTACAGGTATACAGTTGAAGGTGGAGTTTTGAGGGTCGTTAAGGGTGCATTGACAGTTATGAAGGGCAGAAGGTTAGGTACTCTGTATGAGTTTGTCGATTCCATAGTTGTTAGATCTGTTGCAACATCTTCATCATCCTTGTTGACAAAATCAGAGATCACAAATTCAGGACGTTTGAGATTGGATCATTCAGGTGATAGGGGTCTGTCTGAGCACAGTGTGAGGGGCTCTTTGTGTGGTCAGTCTACAGGACTGAAATTCTGTGAACAAGAGCTTTATGGGAAGCAGAAAGGTTTTCGCTTCCAGCAATTCCTGACGAGTAGAGATGTCACGTTTGATGAGTCTTCGTTATTGTCTCCACAGAAGATGTCCTCAGTTGGTTGTGATTCAGGTAAGGTGAGTAAGCCAGAAAGAGTTCAGTTTCAGTTAAGTAACACAATTCAGCAGCAGGTGGTTGTTTCAGATAATGTGTCAAGAGCCAATTCACAGAAGAAGAAGATTGGCATTACTGATAACCTTTCAGATATGTTCACTCAGTTGCTACCTAGCAGGAAGTTCAAGCTTCACTCGGACTCGGTTAGGTTTCGTGTTTTGTTGAGATAAACCCCGTGTGTGGGGTGTTTAGTGGAGAAGGTGGAGAAAATTCTTTCATATATGTAATTTGAGCCAAGGTGGAGATTTGTTTGGATTATATCTCAAATTACTTCTTTTAAGTTTATGGGTAGCGGAGAGATCACCGATCGATCGGGAGGGAAGCCCAATCAATCGGGTGATTTAAGTGGATTTTCGGGTTTTTGAGCAGTAAGAGGGCTGATCGATTGGGACCTCCTAGACACGGGTCTATAAATAGGGGCATAGGGTTTATGTCATTTGTGATCCAATTTAGAGTGAGGCGCCGCTATCGAGAGAGAGAGAGGTAATTTCGTAATTTCTCCAATTCAGATTTTGAGTACTACGAGAGTTAAGAGAAAGTGATTGTAATTCTTTCATAGATCTCGTTTAAAGAAAGTGTCGTTGTAATTCTTCTGTTCAGTATCAATAAAGAATCTCCATCTCCGCCCGTGGTTTTCTCCCCTCTCGATTGAAGAGGGATTTCCACGTAAATATTGTGTGTTCGTGTTTGTTCTTTCTTTCTCCATATTTGTTTACTTCTCGTTTTGTGTGAGTCATATTATTTGAATCGAATCAAGTACTAGGGTTCACTCTTCCGCATCAAGATTTATCCACACAAGTTGGTATCAGAGCATATCAGAATTATTAAGTTTCCCTTACAATCTTAAATACAAGTTGAGAGTAAATTTAAGAAAATCTAAAATGTTATACACATATTTGAAAATGTATAAATACAAAATACAAAATTGAATTATTGGTTTTGTTGAAGAAGATGAAAAGTATAAATACAAAATACAAAAAAAAAAAAAAAAAAAGAGGGCAGCCCGCCCTTCATAGCCTCCAAATGGCACATTCAACTTACCACCAAACAACACCCTCACCTAACTATCCCTCTCCCACCACCACCAGTTGGGGGGTTTGACTTTCAAATTTCCTATAACCAATGTACACACAGGACTAGCACAAAAGGAGAGAGGGCTGGATTGCAAGCTTTTAAGTGCCTTACATCACGTGTTTTTGCTGTTTCTTGTGCTAAACAAACACAACTTGGTTAAAAAATACAAGTGCCCCCCCACCTACCTACTCTACTGTGTTTTTTTTTTTTTTTTCTTTTATATGAGTAAGAAAATGCTTTAGAAGACATTTTGAGGGGGGTAGAAGAAAGGGATAAACATGGCCTAACCCCATGGCTCTTACTGTCTTAGAATTCTTCTATTTCTATTGCTTGCTTGTCTTCTTTTTCTCATTCTTATTTTATTCCACTTCATTATTGCGACTCATACAGAAAATGACCTTTTCAGCAACGCACTAACCCACAGATAAAGGGGAAAATAATGTTACCAAGGCTACCAAAGATGCAGAGCATGATCAATAGTCAGATGTCCAAAGATTTGTAGTAGACCCTGTCATGATCCTTGACCGTGACCTTATACCGAACAACCCATTTTTACTTTTATTATTTTGTATCGAATATGTAATATAAAATTGTAAAAATTAATTAAGTTTAAATTAGTTTAAATTTTGAATTTAGGAATGGAGGGAGCCGGTTGGGGTAGATTTAGGAGGCAAAAGGGGTTAGTTTGAATTAGTTTAAATTTTGAATTTGAATTTGTAATTAGGAGGGAAATGCTAGTAGCGAGCCTCCCCCAAGCTCTATATAATACCCTTGTAATGCTTGTATTTGCCATGGATGAATTAAAATAAAAAAATCAAATAAAAAATTCAAACTCTCTCCTCTCTTTTTCTTCCCTCTAACCGTCCCCCCTTCCCTTCTCTTACTTCTAAATTTCTCTACTATTCTCTCCTCTCCCTTCTAACTCTAAAATTCTCTCTTTTTCTTCTATCTACTAAACTTCTTTTCTTTTCTCTAACTCTTTCTCCAACTCTTCTCTTCTAAAATTCTTTTCCTTTCGTAAATATCCCCGTCACTAACCCTTGGGTTCGTGACAGCCCCCAAATTTGATTTCCAGCTTTCTGACGGAACTCAATTACTATTATGCATCCATTTCTCTGTGATCTATAACAACTTTTTATTCAAGATTTAACTCCTATTAAGATTTGGTTGTTCTGGGCCGCCCTCTCATCTTGTTACATGGATTATTAAGCTTAGATTTTGACCCTTTTTATTACACAATGGGAAAGTACTCCAAGCCTGACCAGCCAAGCTAAATGTAATTTTGAACTAAGCTGTTCAAAGAGCATGCCACAACATAATTTTAAGAGATCTTCAATACACACATGGTTTTTTAATTTTTGAATTTTCGGTAGGTCATCTACCCCAACCCACACATCCTTTGCCATACTAAACATGAATCTCTACCAGAGTAAATAGATATTGGGAACCACAATAAAAACAATCTCAATACACATAAATGAAGCTGTCCACACGACGCTAACACACAATCTAAACACTTTCTAGAGTCGTACAATCTAGCATAATGAAAGTTTCAGCAACAAAGCCTCCGCTAGAGATAAATTCGCTCTACACTTCATCCTCGGTGAGCTCGTATTGCTGGAGCACCTGAGCACAAGCAGCCAGGGGGGTATCCTTCATAAACCCAAGGTTGTTGGCATAGCGAGTGTTGGACGTCATGCCATTGAAGCTGGTGAGTACAACATGGGAACGGTCACGACCAGGGTCCGCCTTCCCACACCCGTTCAAGGGGCTGCCCGCCAACATAGTTTCGCAAAGGCTGTTGCCTTGGTCCTCTTTCACCCAAATCTGGTACGTCCCTGTTTCATCCGTGGTTGCCTCAGCACGATAGAGGAGCTCCTGAGTGTACCTGTTTCTGCATTCTAGCCTCACCTTTGCACCTGCGCACATACTCGAAAAATCAATTCTCTGATACAGAAGATGAACAATTCCTCCACATCGGCGGCATCAAATATTTGAGCCACTAAGCTTAGCAGCCATTAAACAATACAAAACTATCAACTTGGGGCGTAAGGCATAACATGCTCCCCCCACACCGCTTACCCCACTGAAAAGCCGATAAATAATACCCAGGATGACATTCAAGGTAATAATAATACCATGTATGAGTGTTGAGAATGTGAGTCTTTAGCAAATCTCACATTAAATTTGAAAGAAAGAAGAGACTAACATAAAAGTTTGACCTAAGTCCAGGGTCTTCAACAGGGCAAAGAAGAAAAGCAGCAGACATGAAAGAGAGGACTTCAGGATATAATATGGATTAAGATGCTGATATTTACTACTTGAAAGAGATACAACGGGTCTTTTTTTTTTAAATGTTCTTTTGCTTTCCAATTCAAAACATGAAACATAACACATTTAACAATTACGTCATTCAACATCATAACTACATAAAGTCACAAAGCAGCAGAGAAAGCATAAAATTCCAAGGTCTAATATTACAAGATACCCTCCCACAACTCTAGTTTGGACCCCAACAATTACTTCTTATAAGATATTATGAGAATTCTTTGAAATCTTTGATTAGATCTAATAAGAAAATTTTCAGAAATGACAAGAACCTTTCTGAACTCAAGATACTTAGCTTTCTCCAAAATGATGGAATTACATGATTTAGGGTCATTAAAAAGCTATAAGGTCTTTAAATTTAAAATTAAAAAAAAAAAGCTGTAAGGCCTACCTTCAAACTAAGGGCATTAAGACCACTTTTCAAGATTCAAACCAGAGGAAGAGAGAATAATTAAGGGGCTCCCAATCACATAGTGAGACATTAAGGTTTGGGAGAAAGTACAATTTCTTTGGTGATAGATAACAAGGCCTTATTTTGTGTTCTCTGGATTGCATACTTGGGCAAGAATATGTTTTGAAGACAACGGAGAGAATGTTCTAAGACAGCGGAGAAAAGGCTATAGCAGGGAAATGCTTACCATTCTAAGCCAGTACTGGACATAGCACAACTATCTCATTAAGAAGATGTAATACTAAGATTTTGTTTCCAGGGATCTGTGTTATGTGCTTCTAGAGTAATGAGTTGCATGACCATTTATTTTTACATCGTGTTGTGGCATAGGATTTATGGCGCAAGCAACTGTCCACTTTCGGCCAGATGCGGGCCAGCTCAAGATCGGTTGTACTCTTTTAATGAAGTTTCATGGCGTAGGAAATAAGGAAGACTTTCAACGTATTCTCCACGACCAAGATGGAGCTTCTCTAGTGTATTCGGCTTGAAAGAAATGCTAGTATTTTTAAAAATAAGCATATGCCAGTCAATTTCTTTTGAAAGAAGGTGGTCATTTTAGAAGCCCCCTGAACAAAGACTTTGGAGCATTGCTGACATAGCCTTAGTTGATTTGTAAAGAGATTGGAGCCGTTATTAGCTTATGGTTTTTATTGTTGCATTTTGTAATTTTGAGAAAATCTTGTCCTTAATTGATACATTCTTCTCAAATATTATCTATTTTTTTAATAAAAAAATATTTAATACTAATTGAACAATCCCTGGCCCTCTTTTTGGGAGACAACAGCACCTTAGGGGATGTTTGGTTGGGGGAAAGTCCTCATTCATCTCATTTCATGAGAAGAAGTGACTTGCTGAGGAAACATATTTCTCCATAGGGAGAACTGGCTTCTATGAAGGAGAGGGAAAGTCAATCTTCTTCTGCGCCGCTCCTCCCAAAATTCCATAGTCTAATATTCCCCAAATTGGCTAAACCCGAAATGCAAGAAAAGAACAGCTTGAAGAAATTATTTTTGATTAAACACTTCCACTAGAAAGATGTCTCCAATATGGGGGTCGGCCAAATTTTCCATGCGGCTTTTGAGGCAAAGAATGCCCCCGGCTGTTTTTCTTAACTAAAATGGTATTTTTTGCCTTTTTTTTTTACTTCAAAAATATTAAAACAATATCATTGTTACTTCATAAATACCTCAACAAGCTAAAATTTTTTCACAATTTTCTAATATCACTCATTTTCCATTGTCTCCTTCACTTCCCTTATCTTTGCATTTGAACAATCCTAAAAGGGTCCCTTCTACTCTAGTGATCAGTTAAAATATGGGTTGACATAGCTCAAGAAATATGTCTTCCCACAGGGCTGGCAGTAGAATATAATCTTACATACATTATTATTGGAAAATGATATATACACTAAGAACACTCTTACACCCCGTTTGAATGTAGGGTTTAAAAAAACCTAATAACTTCAATGCCAAAATACTGAACCAAAAATACGGCTAATTGTCTCGAATTTCTGTTTTAGTTAACCAAACCGATAACATTTGCAGTAGTTCAAAACGGTTAACGATTCAGCATCATCAAATTACCAAAATACTGAATATGAGATTATCATACACTTGTTTGAATATGCTTAGTAAAGAAGGATAGATAAGTTACCTTTGTCCGAGAATGGATCAAGGGATAAGTGTTTATAGCGAAAATCGTCGAAAATTTTTTAAGACTTAACCCTCCACTTTCCAAATTAAGGATAAAGAAACTAGACGTATTGAGAAGTAAATCTTACCCCATTACTCCTTAAAAATTGCCAAACAGCCCCCCGCAGGAGAGGGGGGGGTGTGGTTAGCAAGCTACGTGGCATGACTGAAATTTTCTGATTGCCTTCATGCCATGTTAGCTTGTGCATGATAGACTGTAGAGGTGGCCAACAGGCCAGGTCGGTCCAAAACCCGGCCAAACCACCCCGTTTGGGCCAGGGCCTGCGCCCGGAACATTGGGGGCTTTCGCCCCAGTGTCCAATGCCCAGTTGGGCATTATATATTATTTTATGGTTGTATTATATATTTATATTGTTATAATTGTATATTTTTAATAAATTATAATATATTTAATTTTATAAAATATATTTGTTATTTTATAAGATAATATTATTAATTATATTATATAATATATATATCTTTAAAAAGAGAAAGGACCAGGCCCGCGGGCTTGGGCCATGGCCACCTCTACTCGGGTGTAAATTAGAATCCCAATCATGCCACATTCATTTGTTTCACGCATAAAAAATCTTCTGAGTGTATTATTAGAGTGTGGATCCAGTGCTCTGTGCAAAGCACAGCACTGGTAGCAGCGATTCACACAGGAGAGAGAGAGAAAGGGGTTGGGAGGAGCTTTTTAATTTTAAAATTATAAAATAAAATTTAATTTATATAAAATAATTTTAAATTTAAGTTATTTATATAAAATAATTTTAATATATAAATTTATATTTTAACTATTTATTAATTAAATATATATTAAATTTCTGCTGTCATTTGATATTTTGAACAAAAATTTAACGGATACCTTAGTTAAAATTTAATTATTTTAAAATTTTAATAAATAGTTAAAATATAAATTTATTTATACCCATTAAATTTTTGTTGAAAATATTAAATGATAATAAAAATTTAATAGATATATAATTAATAAATATTAAAAATTTTAAGTTTAAGTTATTTATATATTTTTAATATATAAATTTATATTTTGACTATTTATTAATTAGAAGTTTGTTAAATTTTTATCATTTGATGTTTTGAACAAAAATTTAACAAACATTAAATTAATAAATAGTTAAAATACAATTTATATATTAAATAATAAAATAAATTTTGAGTTATTTATATATATTTAATATATAAATTTACATTTTGACTATTTATTAATTAGATGTTTGTTAAATTTTTATCATTTGATGTTTTGAACAAAAATTTAACAGACATCTAATTAATAAATAGTTAAAATATTAATTTATATATTAACTGATAAAATATTATTTTATTATTTAGCTACCCGTAAAATTTTGTTGAAACATCAAATAATAACAAAAATTTAATAGATATCTAATTAATAAATAGTCAAAATATAAATTTATATATTAAAATTATTTTATATAAATAACTTAAACTTAAAATTATTTTATATAAATAACTTAAACTTAAAATTATTTTATATAAATTAAATTTTACTTCATAATTTTAAAATAATTAAATTTTAAAATTAAAAAATCCCTTCCCAAACCCGCCTGTCTCTCTCCTTGTGAACCACTCAGTGCTGTGCTTTGCCCACAGCATTAGATTCGCTTTGTCTTAGTTAAATTTTGTACATTTTTTTGAGCTGTGTGTCGACACATAAAAACTGTGTATCCACACACAACTTAGAAAAATTCTGCACCATAGAAATGCCCCACTGGATTACGTTCTTTGATCTACAAAGCATGTCAGTCTACGTGTACTTGTACTTGTAATTAGTGTTTTAATTTTATTTTTGTTTTAAATCGAATAGAAAAGGTACAGACTAAGAATATTAGGATTTTCATAAAAATAATAAAATCTTTGAATATCAGATCTCGCATTAGAGTACCCTGGAAAATGGAGAGTCACTTTGGCATGTCTCGCATTAGGTAGAAAGCCTTGTGACAGGTATCAATAGCACTGTTTTTAACAGGTTTCATCACTACGACTAAATTACCCCCCCCCCCCCCCACCCCAAAAAAAAAAAACAGCAAGATAAACTTGATCTACATAAGTGCTCTATTAATAGATACAAAATTAAAGTAGGTTGTGCTTGACAGAGTAGATCTAGGGATTTCTTGTCGATTCAGCAAGTGATATACAATAACGGCGGAAGATTGTTGATATTGCATCGAAGTAACAGCGGTTAGGCAGGAGATCCACATAAGGATCATTATCCAACAGTATATGACTAATGATTACCACCAAATTAGATAAATCCAAGCGCTAAAATTGGAAGATCTAAGCACATTCCATCCAATCCAAACAACAAACACGGTATTTCAGAATAGGAAAAAGAAATAACGATAAAAGATTAATGAATACCGTGGATGTAGGTGGTGGCGGGGGTCTCGAAACCCACACGGCAAGTATCACAGTAGACACGTCCTGTCACCAAGTAGGGATTAGCCACCGGACGAGCCACCGTGAGGAGAGCTGGAAGCAGGCAGAGCGCAACCAACAACATAAATCTCGCCATTCTTACGCCCTTTTGAAAATGCAGAGACAGAGAGAGAGAGAGAGAGAGAGAGAGAACGCAGTGAAGTGGAGTGGGGTGGGGAGATAATAAGAAAAGGGGATGTCTGGGGGCAGAAGCGTAATTATAAAAACGAGAGAGAGAGAGAGAGAGAGAGAGTAATGTTAGAGTGCGACGCACCGCAGAGATTTCCCCTAAATTCTCCGCGTTAGATGGGATTGAGGTTGACCATTTTACCCTGAAGTGGACTCATGAATTTACCTTGACACCTACCTGGAAGTGAAGGTGAAGAAAAGGAAAGGAGGATTAAAAAAGGTATATTAAAGTGACAGCTGGGGTGGGGGTGGGGGTGGGGGTGGGGGTGTCGGTGGCGGTGGATCACATGGAGCTGGACCCCCCCCCCCCCCCCCCCCCCCCCCCCCCCCCCCCCCCCCCCCCCCCCCCCCCCCCCAACCCCAATATCAAGTAAAAGGAGCATGGAGAGGGGGTGGAATGAGGTGTGCGGCTCCATCAAGTTTGTTAATTTCCAATCTGTGTAAGTTCCACTCTCTACGCCGTGATCAGCGCCACCTCCTTCCTCATTTCTACTCCATTTTTTCAAATTTTAAAAATTAGTTGCGCTCCTTCCGCATGCTCCATACCCTGCATCTAGGAACATCAATTTTTAAGACTCTCACATAAAATATACCAATTAATTAATTTTAAAAATAATTCAACTATATGTTAATATTCTAAAAAATAACCCAACTCTAAAAATTTAATTTAAAAGATACTGAATTGTGATGAGTGGTATGATGCTCCGACAATATATTTTTCTTCTACCTATTTTCGATTTAGCTTGTTCTCTATAGGGCTGCAAATAAGCCAGTCGGCTTGACTCCGCTGGTTAAGGACTCGGCTTAGGTTCGTCTAAGCCGACTCGAAAGCCTGCTCGACTCGTTTAAGGACAGCTTGTTTAAATAAACGAGCCAAATCAAATCGAGGTTGACTCGGCTCGTAAGAACCTTTCTGGAAATGAGTTAACGAGGATAACCATTAATGAGTATAACAACCTTAATAAATGAGCTTAATGCGCCTGGTAAATGAGGGCAATGAGTTAATAATCAAGCCAAAATGATACCAATATGAGCCGGTCTTATTTAGTTAACGAGCCGAGCTGAGCAAGCTATGGTTTGTTTAGCTTGGCTCGGCTTGGCTCATTTGCAGCTCTAATTCTCTGGTTGTATTCTTTTGTTGTTTTCCTTGTTCTGTGCCCGGGATATTGCTTTTTTTTTGGATTGTACTTAATTATCGAAGAAAACTTATTTTTAGTTTGATTAAAATCAAACCAAAAATACATAGAATAAAAATATATTATTGGAATATCATATCACGTGCCATGCTTATCCACCAAGCATGTTCATGGGACTGTCCCGCAGAAGGATAGTTGCAATGAGACCAGCCAACGAGCTGGGTGATTCAAAAACCTTTGAGATCATCAAGAGAAATAATCACCGTGATACAAGCCCTATGTGCTTCAAGATCAAAGCATCTGGAGGCTCCTTCCTTCAGGCTAAAACACCAGACATGGTCACTGCTGATTATAACAAGGACACCCAGTCTGGGGGACAACGACCCTTTCGTCTTTGTATTGACTACTATTGGTTCCTCCCATCTCTGGCAAGTTTCAATTGACCAATGCCTATTGTCCTCAAAGAGCCCTCACTATTATGAGGGTATATAACCAATATGAATTTAATGATGATGAATTTGTTGTTAAATTGAAAAAGATGATGCTTTCTTACTTATATATATATAATCCCATGTGTTGTGCCAGAATCACTGGAACACATTCATTATGGAAGAGGATTTCATACGCCATAGTGGAACGGATGCTGTAAGGATCCTAAACCCCCAACACCTTGCGTTCCTGGCTCCTTGAAAGCCTTGGATAATGCCTTCCTTTCATCTCTGTATTTTACTATATTCAAGAGACCAACAACATCAACTTGCTGCTTTTTTAGTTGTGTATGCATTTGGGAAATTACAGGAAGCATGAGTTGAAGGTGATCATTGACAACACTATTAAGATTAGAGACTGATGATATTCTAAACCGTTAATTCATAACTGGATTTATTGGAGCCTAATGATGGTGACTCTTGGGCTGCCGGGAGTTATGAATGTAGAGGCCTACAAATAGGGACCTCTTGTGTATGGTTTAGGTATGGGGTTGAAAGCAAGAGACTAAAGATGTAGTCCAGTGGGAGGTAGAGTGTGAGTGAGAAACTCTGTTGTAATACCTCTGTTATAATAGTGAAATTATGTTGCTCCCCCTCCGTGGATGTAGGCTTCAGCTGAACCACATAAAATTCCGGTGTCTCAATTTTTTCCCCCATTCCCTTTATTCCGCATTTGCTATTTCGGTTTATGGTTCGGTGACTCTGGGCGGCCCTAACAACTGATATCGGAGAAGGTATTAGTTGTTGTGAATGGTCCTAACAAG
This sequence comes from Simmondsia chinensis, assembly GCA_018398585.1. Classification (NCBI taxonomy): domain Eukaryota; kingdom Viridiplantae; phylum Streptophyta; class Magnoliopsida; order Caryophyllales; family Simmondsiaceae; genus Simmondsia; species Simmondsia chinensis. The sequence continues at coordinate 77,932 of JAGTTD010000001.1, read as the reverse complement.
CACCCGGCTCACAAAATGGGAACGAGCATAGTGCTTCCCGGGATGGGTCACTGATGACAACATCCAGCTAACAGTTGTTGTCAATCATCCTTGGTGTTGCTACAAATAAACCAACACGACTAAGTCAAAACAATACAATAGGCTGAAAGGTCAATGTCCAGTGTAGTGCCAATACCGAAAGTGCACGATGTGCCTCCTGACAAGTACTTAAAGCCTTTTCCTGAGCAATCCACCCTCCATACTGATAATGCCGAGATGACTTGAGAAATCCTTAATACCCTCACATCCATGCCAACCACAAGTAATCAACCCTATAAATACCCTTCATAGATCTTTACAAGCAACACAGACCACCACCTTGCAAACACAAATCCGTCCGATTTCTTTTAAGGCTTGAGCTCGGCTTTTCTTCCCAAAAGTTCCACACTATAAACACTTGGAATTCAAATGACATTCAATACTCTGTGTTGTTCTAGAGCATACAACAACAACAACAACAACAACAACAACAACAAAACCCAGTGCCTCAAAGAGCTCCCGCATAAGCAGGGCCTTGGAGAGTGGATGTACGCAGCCTTCCCCTTTCAGGGGGCTGCCCTGAAGAGAGGTTGTTTTCGAGGACCCCCAACCTGAGAAGTTGGTCCCCAGCCTAGGGTATGAGACCTGTCAGCAGGAAAGCAGCAAAGCATGAGTAGGGCAAAAAAAAAAAAAAAAAACGGCGAGCAAAACATCAAGCTCAAACCAAGCCACATCAGACAGAAATCAAAGATAATATAGGATAAGATAAAGATAAGATAAGATAAGATAAGAAAAAGATAATGATAAGTAGGCCAGTAAATCATATGAGAGCGAGTACACAACCTACAAGCGCCAAGAGGATGTCAAGGCCTAGCACTAGTACTAGTAAGCTATACTACCCTACTCCTACTGGAGCATCTATTACCCCTATGCTAGCCCTCCATTGGGCCCTATCTAAGGTCATCTCCTCCCAAAGGTTTAGGTGGGTGAGGTCTTCTCGGATCGTCTCTAGCCATCTCTTCTTTGGCCTGCCTCTTCCTCTTCTGCCTAGTGTAGCAAGGGGCTATTCACATCTCCTTACTGGAGCGTTGTCCGGTCTCCTTCTAACATGTCCGAACCACTTCAAACGTTGCTCCCTCAATTTATCTTCAACGGAAGCAACGCCCAGTTTTCCTTTTATGACGTCGTTTCTAATCCTATCCTGTCTTGTGTGTCCGCACATCCACCTCAACATTCGCATCTCCACTACCTTCATCTTCTGTGTGTGCTGTTGTTTCATCGCCCTACACTCCGCCCCATACGACAAGCTAGTGAAATTGAGCTTCTTATAATTGGATATCATTTCATAATCTCAATGTCCCAGAACTCAATTTCACTAGCTTGTCACCTGAGCAACAACTGAAAACATGATTACTGTATGAATGAACTTCACCTAATGCATCGTGAATTTTGACTTTGTAAGTATGTCAACAATCCGGCACTTTATGCAGTTGAGCTAATAAATGAGCCTCAGTCCTCTGGGTTACCCCTGGACACCCTAACAAAGTACTATAATGCAGCACGCAAGTACTCCAACAATGCTTATGCGGTGATGTCAAACAGGCTAGGAGCCTCGGTGGATCCACAGGAGCTCTTCTCTTTCACCAGTAGCCTACAAGGAACTGTCATCAATGTTCATTACGACAACCTATTCTCTAACTCATTGCAGAGCTTGAATGCCCAACAGAACATCAACTTTATCAACAACCACAGCGCTTTTGATTTGAACTACATCACCACTGCCAGTGGACCTCTTACATTTGTTGGTAAGTTTGGGATACATAATCAATTTCATGGTCTCTCTCTTTCTTTTCTGAGCAGTGTTCACTTCGGTAAATTATTTGGTTTAGGTTGCTGCAGGGGAGTGGGTGGCTGAATGGGATGTCAGTGGACCCTAAAGAATGTCAGCAGCCATTGGAGCATGGAGTGGATGATCAGCAATGACTACATAAAGCTTTAAAGCCTTAGATGCCACCCAAGTTCAATTCCCCACTAAGACATTTCCCCCTCCCTCGCCTTACCAATATAAATAAAAATGACTGAATAAATAAATGAATACCATTCCAAACGAGAAGTTAAGTGCTTGTGATATTGATAATATCCAGAAGAAGCATTCTTTCTTTTTCCCTTCACTTTGTACAAGAAAGTAGCTTAGGTTTCATTTCCTTCAAAGTAAGACCCCGTGCACTGTGCAGTACTGTAATAATTTGTAACTAGAAAGTTTCATGCTCATTCAAAAGTGACAAGGAATCTCTTGTGTTTTCTTTTATGAGGCTGCTTCTTGTTGGATCCGATTCTAATAGCCTCCATTCCTCCTCCCAAGGGCAGGGTGACTCGGCATCTGATTTTTTTACGGCCTCTGCAAATGTGAGGTCGTGCCTTGTGGGTTGAAGAATATTACTAGCTACAAGTACAGACCTGCGTGCATTGAGATTGAGCCTCTCCAATAATGACTTCAACCGGAGATCGAGCTTGCAATCAATAACAGCAAAGTCAATTTTATTCAGCTGCTTGATAAGGTCACATGCATCTCCAGCTCTCAACTCAATCACATCTTGTAAATCATCATGAATGCCATCAGAATGTAGCTGATTGGTGCAGCTTCCCAAGAAGAATGCAAATGAGTCGGCCCCAGTTTGCTTGGCAGCCACTGCAAGGGCCATGGTCAATGGTGTTATTCCTTGGAAAGAGGCGATCTCAACCATCAGCTTTGCTCCATTGCCAGCGGCCAGGGCTGATATCAACTCCATCCCTTGGGGTTCCCTCACAATTGGCCTTTTGCTTCCATGTTTCCTTATGGGGTTCTCTTCGCCTTTGCTGTCCACCTTATGACTCTGAGACACTTGAAATGGCCATCATTAGCAAGCTGGGGCCGTGAGTTACTCTTAAGACATGGGAAACATCATTGAGTCCTATGCCCAACTTACAGAATTGACATTGAGATTCACATATAACCTCAACCGAGGTTTCGTACCAAAGCTGATTGGCGTTCTATTGGCTTATTTGATATCCCATATTTAACATAGGACAACTGCAACGTATAAGGAAATCGAATGAGTAGTGATAGAGAGCTTTACCAAGTGAAGGGTGTGCAACTAAGCGTTCAGTGCATCTTGAGGTGACCGGGCCATTGAAAATTTGCATTAAATAGGTATGATAACAAAGGCTTTAGAGGCAGTATTTCGCCAAGAGATGGGCGATCTTCGCTGCTTGCATCTGATGAATCCTCTTTCCAGGCTCAGCTATATGTATACAGAGAAAGAGACATGCAGAAGCACAATGCGACCAAGCAAGGGGCTCCCATGAGAAAGTGACACTAGGGACTAGTGGATGCATTTTGAGGCTGCATGCTACTCCAGTCGTGGCAAGCCCGTGCCGCATTCTGTCTTGGAAGTTACAATAACAATAATAATAATATGAAGAAGAAAAAACCTGCTCATCCCGAATTTCATAGAAGTAGAGAGAGAGAGAATGAGTAGTACTCCAAATCTGGGGATCATTATCACGAGGTCAGACGTGATGGATTGAGGTTTTTTGAGACACTTGTCATCAAACCATAGCCTCCCAAAGGACACGCAGAGGACCAAAGCTCACACATCTATAAGCTGCTGCGCCATCGTAGTAATAATTCAATTCAAGCTCATTATTTTGCCGCCAAACTCCGACACACATCACAGAATGCAATCCATAACATTTATACACCATATGGTGTCCTTTTTCTCTTCTCCCAATTTCACTGAACAGTAAAAACACACAAGGGGACTGAAACATGTACCCCTCCCAACAAGTGCTATGAAGTCCAGTTTCAAGATGAGAAAGCATAAAGCCAAAAAGGGCCTATATCACCAACGACCTCTCCGAAATTTAAGTCAATGTGACCATTGAGAGAAAAGAGAAACGAGAGTAGGATTATAAAAAAGCTCAAAATGGGTGGTCGAATTTGCATTCATAATAATGGCTTGTATTTAAAAGGGGACAGGCATATGAGAGTGACATGGCCATCCGGGGTAAGCATGAGCTTCCTTACCAAGCCAAACTATATGACTGCTTGATGGATGCACTTCAATCCTAATATAGCAGCTATATGCGAACCAGCAATACTGACAAATGTCTTGGACAAATTTGGATTAGATGGAATAAATCGAGGAGGGTTCATTTACCAGACATTAATGCAACCGGATCCCATTAAAACTCCGAAGTTAAGCGTGCTTGGGCGAGAGTAGTACCAGGATGAGTAACCTCCTAGGAAGTCCTCATGTTGCCAACCCTATAGGTTGGGGATCCTCGGAAACAGCCTCTCGATAAGGTTACACTCTGAAAGGGTAAGGCTGCGTACATCCACCCCTCCCAGACCCCGCTTATGCGGGAGCCCTTGAGACACTGGGTCTGCAGTTGTTGTTGTAGAATAAATCAAGGACAAGCTTGATACATCACCATTCCATAAGCAAGAACATGTCTAAATAGCTTCAGCTCTATTTGTCTAGGGTGGTGATCAACCAAGCTTTAATTTTGGAGAGAAGCAGTAAGTAACAAGGACTGAGCCCCATCCGATTTCACAATCACAATTATCAATGCAATCAAGGCAATCGGCATATTGCTTAGAATACAGTGAATCAATTAAACATTACCTGCAGCACATTTTTGGAGTTCCAAAACTACATTTAGAATGTCTGATGTATCGTTATCAATCAAGGATATAGCCCTTCGTTTGGGCTCTTATATTTATAAATCGGGATGCAAACAAGACTTCTATCATTTCCCCGACACAGAATTGCTCACCCCAGCTTCAAACATGTTCATTTATGTAAAATGTAACTTGCTTAAGATTTCTCTAGCTTCCAAATATTAGATGATATACATTACTCATGACAGCACGTGTTCCAGTAACTTAATTTGCTCACCCTACTCAGAGCAGTACAGAAAAGACTTGCTTTTGTAATGTAATTATTTCCAAGAGAAACGGAAAAAAAGGTTAATATGCCGGTAAATGTGACTTGATCAAGGTAGTATCCTATTGAATTTACATGACACAGTTGAAGCCGGCGATATTTTACCAGCAGGATGTATATGACCTTGAACTAAGGAAAAGGCATTTAACCCCACTTCTACTCGATATCCTCTACAGCATCCTGCATTCACAGATTGGAACAAAATGGTCAGTGTAGAAATACCAATTAGCAGAAATCCAAACATCCTCTTTTTTTCTCCTCCATAGAGAGTAGAAACCCCAGTTTAAGCAAGAGTTTCATCAGCATAGCTGTCAAACTTGCTCCAGTTTTAGGGTGAAGCAAATTCCAACCCTATGAAGAAACAGAAGAAATGTTTATCTTAACGCACAGATATTGCACCTCGACAGACCATCCAATAACGTTTTGCAAGTACAGAGTTGAATCACATAAAACTCCAAAGCATAAATGCTGAGAAAAATTGTGTCACTGCATTGGTGCCAGAGTAGTAAGTTTGAATTTCACTCGGTAGTTTCCAGCATGTACATGTTTGTGACAAACAATAGGAACGAAATAAGAGAGGCCTGCTTTCACAATGACGCTGAGCTCTAAAGGCGTTACCTTTGCAAGCTTTGTCACATAAGATGCAGCCAGAGCTGTTGCTAATAGTCCCAGCCCCAGAGTAAGCAGTTGACCATTTCCACCTGGCAAACCGACATCAGACTCTTCCTGCTGAAAGTTCGAAAGTCACAGAGTCAGCCTCCCCAGGTTCAACAGAAAAAAAAAGAGAGGAGCAGCTTAGAAGCAAAGGATGCCCAGAGCCAGGAACCTCAAAATACTGTGAATCAACAAGTACAACAACAACAAACCCAACGCCTCCAAGGGCTCCCGCAAAAGCAGGGTCTGGGGCGGGTATATGTACGTAGCCTTCCCCCTCCAAGGCGCTACCCTGAAGAGAGGCACTGTGAATCAACAAGTATAAACCCCAAAAACATGAAAAGAATGTGGATTCAGAGATCATTGCTGTTTTAGCATAGGATCATGCCCTATGGATATATAGAGAGAAAGAGACACGCACACACATTTATACATTTGCATGTTAAAAGCTATTAAAAGATGGGCAATTAAGGGAAAGTTACAGGGAACCAAATGAGGCCCTTTGAATTATTCCATCTTGCGTTCATATTGTAGAGATCCTTTCTGTTAATGCTCATCAATCAGTTAATGCCCATTGAACCAAGATTCTACAGATGAACTATCCATATCAATCATCTTCCGTGAAGGTCGGATCCTTTCTGTTATCATTGATGTTTGGAGTACCACTTCCAGAAAACAGGGGAAAAGTATAAAAGAAGGAATGGAAAGATGCCTAAATATCTCTATGAAGTACAGATTCAAATAAAAGCAAAAGAGAAGACCAAGGACACTCACAATAATCGCTCGCCCAAATGCTCCAGCGCTCACATAAGCCCAAGTCCCTGGAAGCATCCCTAACCAACTGCATCAATGATTTGCCAATTTGAATGAGCATATTTAAATGCCAATCTCAGTTTGTAGAGCTGCACTATTATAAAGGCCAGCATTCTCAGCGGTCAATGTGAAAGTGGAGGCTTAACCATAAACAAAGGGATCATGGACTACACTGTGGGCCTATTGAGAAAAATCTGGATACAGATATTCACGGTCACATCATCTTTGTTTGGTGGATCTGTGATAGGTGCCGGGATTGAAGGTGCAATCTTAAGTACCCTAAGCATATAGAATTCCCCCTCTTTGCATACCCATTTTCAAAAAACAAGATCTCGCCCATGCCCCAAATTCAATGGGAACATGTCTCAGGATCTACCTCAGGAAGTTTCCATGTCTCCCAATCAGAGAGAACTTAGATTGTGCCATAACTTTTGGGAAATTGTAATAAGAAAATTGTTAGTTCAATAAACTTATACCACATCCAATAGCGCAAGTAAGAATAAGCTCTTAGAAACTAAAATGAGAGGGACTAGGAGATACAAATTATCTTCACACGAGAAAATGATCAATTCCCAAAGCCAAACGAAGAAGCATACAATCAGGGGAGAACAAGAAGCATACCTTCCCAACACGTAAGGTATGAATTTGACGGATGTTAATCCGTACAAGTAGTTCCCTAGTGAAAATGGAAGCAATGGACTCAAACGGAGGAGAGTGACGACCCTGAAACCATTTTCTCCAATTGCTTTGTCAATTGCAAGGAACTTCTTGTTTCCCTCAACTAGCTTCAGAATACGCTCACGGGCAAAGTATCTTGCAATTAAGAATGAGACACTTGCAGCTAGCTGAAAGGAAGCAATATACCAATAAGGACCATTTCCATTGTCAGAATAAGTTCAAATGGTAGATTAAATAGAATCCACTTACCGTTCCACTGATGGAAACAATAATAGTGCCAGTGAGGGAACCAAATAAAAGGCCCGCTGACATTGTCAACGGGATGGCTGGTATTGCCAGTACCTGCAAAGGTTAAAAAGGTCATACTAAGCAACACGATCTAGATCCTGCAGTATTCTTCCCAACCGTTAAGACAGAGTCTTGCAAACATTAAAATGACTGCACGAGTGTTCTTTTCTTTATTCGTTTCAGCATAAACGATAAAAACAAGAGTTCCTGAAATTTGTCAGTGATAATGAATGCCAACTAAGTGTTCATCACACGCCACTACTATCGAGCTAAGTTTGCACCACTGGCAGTGTGATGGACATAAAACTCCAACTATGGAAAGGTTGGCATCCTCCCTAAATTGAGACGAATTACCTCTAATCCAGCATAAACCAACACAAATAAGGCATATCCGGCTGGTCCATAACCTGCTCATCACATCAGAACAAATACTAACTCATCAGAAAGTGGAAACATTTTTTATGAGGGTATCAAGGTTCCGTAGGTGCCTGGTGGCGACCACATTAGATTCAACTTGAGATTAATATATAATCTGCAACCAGACGCCAGTTAACCAAGTAGAGAGGAATTGCCCTCAATGAAAGTATGTATCTTAATGCCAATTCAAAGAATCAATACCACGCATACCAAGAATCGGAAGAGAAATCTAAATAAGTGACGAACAGAGCAATTAAAATGATCTGAAATTCAATTTAAGACTACAAAAATGCAGTCCAATGACACGTAAGCTTGATAATGGGGAAGCATGGAAATTACCTTCGACGAAAGAGGAAAACTGGGAGAGGAAGGAATTGATCTGATCCCTGTAGACATACCCAACAGTCCCAAATCCACCAACCACACCCACGAGCAACAATCCTGCCAAAATGGTACCTTTAAGGGCAGTATCCCCTTCCAATCCACCCTCGTCCGAATCCCTATTTCCCTTGTCATCGTCATCGCCGTTGCCATCGCCCTCGCTCTTAGGGTTCCAATTGAGGAGCCGTCGGAGGCTCTGGGGTGGGCTGGAAGTCTTTGGAAGAGTGGTCTGGCGTTGCTTCCTGGAAGAGGAACATGATGGGCTCAGGAAGTGAAAACGCTTCCCCAGTCTAACAAAGGAAGAGCTGTGAGTAGAGGGAAAGAAGGGGAAGCTGGGGGTGGGGTTGGAAGAGAGAGAGTGAGGATGGTGAGGGTAGAGAGAGGATGATGATGATGATGATGGAGGATACAAGGTGAGAGAGGAGAGGGTGCGCATTTTTCTGCTTCCTTCTTGATTGTTTGGGGTTTTATTATTATTATTTAACAGGGAGAGTTAAAGCTCCATTGGAACTGAAAATGTCGTTGATTGCACTCATTTCATTTCATTTCATTTCATTTCATTTTGATTTAATTACAGTTCATTTGATATTTTGGAACTGAAAATATTGAATTTTCAGTTCCATTTCCATGGCAGTGTGTGTGCCTCTACTTCCCGAATTATGTCAGCCACATCTCCTTTTATCGTCCTCCTCCATTTTTCTCTTTATATTTTATTTCTTTTTTTATCTTCTGTTTTGGACCCTCAATCACCTCAACCTAGAGGGCCCAATTTCAATAATGGCCCAATATCAGTTAATAATAATACCCATTGGACAGCTAACTTGATGTCTTAACATACTTATTGATTACATTTTGTACATGGAAAGGAAAGGATGTGGGTGATTTGCATTATCCTTCATCTGGCACGTGTATTTGGCATGTAACATAAAGAGTGAGACTCTTTCTTTGAGGATGGAGGATCCAGAGCTTGGAGGGTGGACTTCATACTCGAGCTTAGGTGGACAAGTAGCGTTAGACGCCTTGTGGGCAAGTAATTGTTGCACTTTGGCAATATGGTAATAACCCATGTCTATCCTCCATTGCTCGGGCGCCTTACATGCCTATGTTAGGACATGGAAGATGAGTATGCAACTTACCCATTGTGGTGGTTGTTACTTATTTCCCAACCCAAGTTAAGAGTAGCAAGAAGAGGTGAGGTGGGAAAGAAAGTGTGGGTTAGTGAGTAGGGGTGTAAATGAGTCAAGACAAGTCATCACTCTCTTTGATCAAACTCAAGCTCAAGTTCCAGTTAAGCTCTCCGTGAGCTTTCAAACCTTTGTTCGAGCTTAATACAATAAGATTTCAGTGTATTCGATACTCGTTTCAGCTCACCATTAGCCTAATTGAGCCAATTCGAGCTTGTTATCAAGTCAAATTGAACTCATAATTGAGCCAAGCTTACTATCCATTTGAGCACGCCACCGAACTAAGCTATTGGGGTTACTATCAAACTATTGTCGAACCACTTTCGAGCTAATGTTGAATGTTTACACGCTCTTATTGAGCCCACTATGAATCCCCTGTTTAAATTCGGCTTTGTTTAGCTTACACAACACAAACATGATAGATTATTTAGATATATGCAAAAGAAAGAATAGTCAAAAGATATTTTATGGACTTCCTAGCAGCAAGATTATTCTACAATGCATGAAAAACTCGTACACAGATAAAATAAATACCTAAAAATGATCTACAAGTTCATCCCTGAGAGACATCATGCGAATTAGCAATTTGTAAAGATGGTATCTGATGTGCATGAATTCTGCATCAGGGGATACATGGACAGACAAGTCCTTCCATAAAAGAGACATCATAAGATTAGAGTGTTTGATACTCGGCTCAACTCAACTTGTTAACCTAATCGAGCCAATACAAGCTTGTTGAACTCACAATCGTGTTGAACTTGCTACCGAGTTGAGCTATTTGAGTTAGTATTGAGCCATTATTGAAGCATTTTTGAGTTAATATCGACCATGAACGAGCTCTTAATGATCTTTGATCGACTCTTATTGAGCCTTTTATCAAACTATTCACGAATATTAACAAGCTGAGCACTGTCTTGTTCAAGTTTGGCTTGTTAAGCTTATCGATCCTACTCGAACTTGGCTTGATAAGCTCCCATAAAGAGCACAAATAAGTTAAAGAAATGTTTGATTTATTTACAACCTAATCTTTGTTCTGCCCACAAAAAAAGATTTTAGATATTAAGTGTACGCAAATGCATGCTTGTTGAGAACATATTAATTTGAGCGCAAGCCTAGGGCAAAACTTTTCACTATGTGGTATTTATGTGGACTTTGAAAGTAAGTTAATTCATGCTTTCTTATATATTTGTGCTAATTTTACAAAATGGATTACAGTTAAAGAGGATAAGTTTAAGAAGGAGGCGGTGTCATTTGCTGTTAACCGCAACCATTTAGATTACATGTCATTCAAGTCTGAGAAAAAGAGCTGAGAAGATTGAGAAGTTCAATGATCAAGCTGCTGGTGAAGGTCAATTACTAAGATTATTGGAAATCAATGAAATCTATAAGCCAAGCCCTCATGTCAATCCCATTTTTGTTGCTCTTGGAGCTAATACTGGGGATTGTTCAGTGCGTCAAAGACAATAGATCTAGATTTTAGGTTTGTTGAAAAAGAGAATCTGGTGAAGCCAATAGATAAGGTTGTGGTAATATTGGATGCGACATTGTGTGATGCGCTATTCAAGGGTGACATCAAGAAAGGATCAAGTTACCCAATTGAAATTCACAATATGGATTTGGGGCCAACATTTTTAAACTGTATGCAATCTCACCACAGAGTAGTGAGAGAAAATGACTCTGTGGTTCCCAAAGGTGGTATCTGTAGAGAATAAAAATAACCAAATTAATATTAAAATAGGATAACGAGATAACAACAAAAATAAAATACAATTTTATTTTATTTCTTTCTCTCTCCTCTCTCCTCTCTCCTCTCTCCCACGTGCTCCCTGTCTTCCTTCTTTCCCAAGTCTCTTTCTCTCTCCTCCCTAACATCCTCACCACCTCACCATCTCTCACTTTTCACCCAGCTCCCCCACGTCTCCTTTCTCCTCAACTGCCAACCCCACCGTCTCTCTCTCCTCACTCAACCCCTAACACTTCCCCTCCTCTCTCCTCTCTTCTTTACCGCCTACCATCTCTCTCTCTCCGATGGCCTACCATCTCTCTCTCCTACCGCCGGTATCAACCACCCTTACCGGCACCGCCAGCCTCGAGGCTATCGCCTACCATCTTTACCGCCTACCGCCGGTACCAACCACCCTCTCTGGTACCGCCAGCCTCTCCGGTACCACCAGCCTTGCCGGAACTGTCACCTCACCTCCTCAACCGTCAGCACCTCCCCTCCTCTATAAATACCTACCATTTCCTAAGATAAGGAGGGGGGGGGACACATTTCTCACCCCACTCTCTCTCCTCTTGCTCCGGCCACGCTCCGGCCACCTCGGCATGGTGGCCTTATAGACCTGGAGAGAGAGAGGAAGAATAGTACTGGCGAGGTGGCCGAAATCCGTACCGGCGAGGGGGCCGGAGCATGGCCGGAGCAAGAGGAGCAAGAAAAAGAAGAGAGAGAGAGTGGGGTGAGAAGTGTCCCCCGTCTCCCCCCCCCCCCCCCCCCCCTTCTTTATCTTAGGAAATGGTAGGTATTTATAGAGGAGTTGAGGTGTTGGCGGTTGAGGAGGTGAGGTGACGGTTCCGGCAAGGCTGGCGGTACCGGTGAGGCTGGCGATATCGGAGAGGGTGGTTGGTACCGGCGGTAGGCGGTAGAGATGGTAGGCGGTAGCCTCGAGGCTGGCAGTGCCGGTAAGGGTGGTTGATACCGGCAGTAGGAGAGAGAGATGGTAGGCGGTGAGAGAGAGAGATATGGTAGGCGGTGAAGAAGAGAGGAGAGAGGAGGGGAAGTGTTAAGGGTTGAGTGAGGAGAGAGAGATGGTGAGGTTGGCGGTTGAGGAGAAAGGAGACGTGGGGGAGCTGGGTGAGAAGAGAGAGGTGGTGAGGTGGTGAGAGAGAGAGAGATGGTAGGCGGTGAAGAAGAGAGGAGAGAGGAGGGGAAGTGTTATGGGTTCAGTGAGGAGAGAGAGATGGTGAGGTTGGCGGTTGAGGAGAAAGGAGACGTGGGGGAGCTGGGTGAGGAGAGAGAGGTGGTGAGGTGGTGAGGATGTTAGGGAGGAGAGAGAAAGAGACTTGGGGAAGAAGGAAGGCAAGGAGCACGTGGGAGAGAGGAGAGAGAACGAAATAAAATTAAATTGTATTTTATTTTCGTTGTTATCTCGTTATCCTATTTTAATATTAACTTGGTTGTTTTTATCCTCTACAGTTAGCCCCCCACTCCCTGAGCAAATGGAACCTGTTCATATTCGGCCGTGGAGTGTACAACATCCAAATGCTTTGACAATATGTGGCCTGTCGATATTTTGTTGATGAACGTTATCAATTATGTGGAATTTTTATAGGTGTTACCTGTGGGGCTCTTTTAAATGAACATTGTTTCAGTTTATCCATCTATAGCTTCTTTGTTGCGGTTTTACGCGAGCAATTGGTTCTATGCTTCTTTGTTGACGACCGTTTTTAGCTTTTGGGATTTGTTTTAGGGCTCAGAGGACTTGAGCCTTTTAAGGATCATGCTTGTTGGTTCTTCCCATGGTAAAGTATCGGAAGGTGCCTATAATTGCTTGCGTAAGTAGTTAATGTGGACATTGTCCCATTCCATTTTTTAATTCTTGATATGGCCTTTAGGGATTGTATTCCTGATTGAAGGCATTATCCATGGTCGAACAACGGTTTTTGGAGACGTTGTTTCACCTGACTCGTTAACTTTTAGCGCTACCTCTAGCAATTGTATTCCGGATTGGAGGTGTTGTTCATGGTCGAACAACGGTTTTTGGAGACGTTGTTCTACCTGACTTGTTAACTTTTAGTGTTGTCTCTAGGAATTGTATTCCTGATTGGAGGCGTTGTTCACGGTTGAACAACGGTTTTTGGAGACGTTGTTTTGCTTGACTCGTTAACTTTTAGTGTTGCCTCTAGAAATTGTATTCCTGATTGGAGGCGTTGTTCACGTTCGAACAATGGTTTTTGGAGACGTTGTTTTACCAGACTTCTTAAGGCGGTCATTTGGAATGGTTAATTTTAAGATTTTGTTAATTTTTGGCCGTTGGACCAAGTTATGAATGGCCGCATATTTAGTCTTCAAATTCTTACTTGTGAACCAAGATGAGGCATGCCGTGAGTATTTTTAATCCTTAGCCCCCAGCCGTAGGCTGGATTGGAATGTATTGCGAATATTTTTAACTCCTAGGGCGGAATGTATTATGGCTGTTTCTAATTCCTAGCCCCCAGCCGCAGGCTAGGTTGGAGTGTGTTGTAAAATTGGTCCCTATATGACTTAACTATGTCAAGAAAATTTAAGTCAAGAAATGTTCAAATATTATAGATCAAAGGGTGTAAATGTCAAGTGGCATAAGTTGTAAATTTTTGGTAAATATTATTTTTGTACCCAGCTGTTAAAATACATTTAAATAAGCAAAAGAGGTAAGATGTCATTGCTGCCCCTGCCCGTGTGCTATATTTACTTGCCCGTGCCACTACCCGGTGCCCAAAGCTTCTCGAGGAAGCTTCCCTGATTCAGTTATTAGTGGCTGCCACGCGTCAGCCATCCGTGACAACTATTTGTGTTTCTTGTGGGCTTTTATGGACCGTTGATCTGGTTCGTACGAACGGCCGAGATTGAGCCTTGGAGCCTTGCCATGGATCGGAGTTCGGTTGCCTCTATATACTGACCCTTTTTAGGGTTTGCAGTACGCTCTTCATTTTCTCTCTGATTTCTCTTCAGCCACCGCCCCTTTTCATTTTCTCTGGCGATCTTGAGGCGATCGAAGGCGATTGAGTATATCCGTGGGTGTTAAGGCTTGATCGTTCAAATCTTGGTAGTTTGGAGCATGTATGAAGCCTTGTAGGCTTCGGTTGTGAGCTTTCTCTTCCCTTACTCTGTATTTTCGTTCTTCTTTAGGTTTCTGACTTAGAAGCCTTAAGGATCGGTTTGTATAAAGTTGTATATCGTTGAAGTCTGGTCTGTAATATTTGAACTCGACTTATAGTGGATAGACTTCCCTAGAAATAGGGAGTCGTGGAGTAGTTCCTTTTTAAAGGCTGAACCACGTAAAATCTCGTTGTTATCGCTGTGTTCTTTGTGCATGTGTTCGGTGTTGGATGAATCTTGCTAAACTACAGTTACAGGTTTCTTAAACTAGATCTGAAGTGGTGAATGTTTGTTGTTATTGACGTTTTCTCAAGAACTAAAGTTAATAAGTTTAAACCCGAGGAATACGACCTGAAACTTAACAGAGTGTATTACTTGTTTTAATGTCGGCTGATGCATAATTTGCGAGCCGATATTAGTTGAAGCACAAATCACCTGTCAAAGAGGCGTTCATGGTTCAAATATGTTTTATTTTCTTGGGAAGCGCTCACGGTTATGTCTGAGTATTGCTTGCCTGGGAAGGGCTCACGGTTATGTCTGAGTACTGCTTGCCTGGGAAGGGCTTATAGCGTAACTGTGGCTTACCTGCCTGAGAAGGGTTTACGGTTTAAATAGACTTTGCCTGCCATAAAAGGGCTTATGGTTACGTCTGAGCGTTGCTTGCCTAAGCAGGGCTTATAGCGTAAATGTGTCTTACCGGCCTAAGAAGGGCTTACGGCTTGACTGCACATCATCAACCCCGATGTTAGGTGGGACACACAACTGCGGGCTCTCAAGCCGGTGAGAGTTTACCACCCGTCCCGATGTTAGGTGGGACACACAACCTCCCCGATATTAGGTGGGGTACATACAAACGTGGACTCTCAGCTGGTGAGAGTATACCGCCAGTCCCGAGGTTAGGTGGGACGTACACGAACGCGGACTCTCAGCTGGTGAGAGTGTACCGCCAGTCCCGAGGTTAAGTGGGACGTACACGAACGCGGACTCTCAGCTGGTTAGGTGGGACGTACACGAACGCGGACTCTCAGCTGGTGAGAGTGTACCGCCAGTCCCGAGGTGAGGTGGGACGTACACGAACGCGGACTCTCAACTGGTGAGAGTGTACCGCCAGTCCCGAGGTTAGGTAGGACGTACACGAACGCGGACTCTCAGCTGGTGAGAGTGTACCGCTAGTCCCGAGGTTAGGAGGGACGTACACGAACGCGGACTCTCAGCTGGTGAGAGTGTACCGCTAGTCCCGAGGTTAGGTGGGGCTTACACAAGTGCGAACTCTCAGCTGGTGAGAGTGTACCGCCAGTCCTGATGTTAGGTGGGACTTACACAAACGCGGAGTCTCAGTTGGTGAGAGTGTACTGCCAGTCCCGATGTTAGGTGGGACTTATACAAGTGCGGACTCTCAGCTGGGGAAAGTGTACCGCCGGTTATGGCTTTATGCTCTTAGTATGGCTGAGAGCAAACTGCAATTTTCAGTCTTCTTGCAAGTAAAAACTGGTATAAGCCATATTACTAGTGACCTCACGTGAGGTTTCTAATTGGTGGAGGTCTAACTCAGTAGAAAGTGGGTAGAGGTGAGTAAAGAAATCATTCAAATTAAAATAAGCAACTTATATAACACAATTAAAAGTCCCCAGCCGGTAAAGGCTGGGTTAAAAAAACAAACCATTCAAACTAAACTAAACAATTTGGGTAAAGCAACTAAAAGGCCCCGGCCGGTAAAGGCTATGTTACTAAAACAAACCATTCAGACTAAACTAAACAATTTGGGTAAAGCAACTAAAAGAGCCCAACCGATAAAGACTGGGTTAATAAAACAAACCATTCAAACAAAAATGAACAATTTATATAATGTAACTAAAAGCCCCCAGCTAGTAAAGGCTGGGTTAACAAACAAACCATTCAAACAAAAATGAACAATTTATATAACGTAACTAAAAGCTCCCAGCTAGTAAAGGCTGGGTTAACAAAACAAACCATCCAAACTAAAATAAACAATTTAGGTAAAGCAACTAAAAGCCTCCAGTCGGTAAAGGCTGGGTAGAACACACATCATATAAGGGATGTCAATCACATAAGGAACATAATTCACATAAAGAACGTTAGGTCTCCAGCTTCTGGCTAGGGACTAGGCTAAACATAACGCGTATAGGTAAACACGTCTGCCTGACAAGGGCTTATGGCTTGACTGGTCATCGCCGGCTCGAGTATGGTGGTACTAGGTACATACCTTACTATGGGCTTGTTTATGACTCTAGGTCTACAGCTTGAAGCAACGAGTTCCAGCATATGTGTGGATGTGATTGCTGAGTGGCTTTCTTTGCTCAAGTGGCTGCCATTTTGCTCAACATAGGAGTTTGCTTGGGCCAATGCTAAACATATGTCTGAAATCCTACGATCTTTTCAACTAGACAAAAATTATTAGTGAATATCTGGAGCGGCTACTCCCGATATCAACCTATAACATTCATTTGACAAGTCAAAGGTTTATAACGAAACTCGCACTAAGGACACGTTAGGTTTTATTTTATTTTATTTTTCCTGTTTGCTATTGAAATCATTCATTTCAACAAGGTGTTGCCTCATAGATTAATAGCTACACATGTGACTTCAGCCATATGTACGAAAACATGCTAAAACCTAGCCAAACATGGTTAAACTTAGTCACATCCAAACTTGCTTGAAGTGGGTAAGCTTGAAAATGCTTGTTTTTGGTGGCGGTTGAATAGGTCAGGCTTGGTTTTATTAGGATCAAATTGGCGTAGTCCGATGGAGCCCGATCGAATTTATTTGAGCTTCAGACCTATTAATTCGAATTTTAAATCAAGGTCAACACCAAACAGCATTAGTGGTTTAATTTTGCACCATCATTTGCAATCTTACTGAAGTTTTTGAATTATAATAATTAAAAATGCTATTCAGTCTAGACATAAACTAGAGAGAGAGATGAGGATAATTAAGCTCTAATCAAGGAGCAAAGATAGAAATCAACTGCGACTAGTCCGTAAGAATTATTCCTATTTAAGCGTAACTTAATAAAAGGCTTTAGTTGCTGGTTTAGTGTTTCACCATCAGAAAACCTTCATCGAAATCCTACGCTGTGTTTTATACATAAAAACAACGCCTGATATTCCAAGAAATATTTTACTTTCGATTACGACTACAAACATATGCAACCATACTTTAGAAGCCGGATGATGTCCTCCGCAATGATTATAAACAGAAACCTAGTATGTTTCCTCAAATCCCTAACCAAGATATACATCTTCAAATATACTTTGAATTGTCTTACACCGCAGTTTTATTTTATCAATTTCTTTATGAGTTCATCATCATGTAACAACTGCATGAAGCTATACATCACTCAAAATATCATCATCATGTAACAACTGCATGAAGCTATACATCACTCAAAACATACACTAGCGGTTGAAATAATGACCACTGCCAAGAATCATGCAAGAAATGTAATAGTACCAAGGGTTTAATCTTTTTATTCAGCTAAATTTAAATCCCACTAGATTAGCAAACTAAACTTGCTAAAATAGGAGTGTATATGGGCTGAGTTGAACCAAATCGCATCAGGCTTAGGGCTCGGCTTGTCAATATCCAACATGGGTTGAGCTCAACTAGAAGCTTAGCAGGCCTAAATACGTTGAGTTTGAACTTAGCTCGTGATTAAGTCAAGCTTGTGGGTGGCGCTGGGCGATGGCACCCAACTACCCTTGCTGATTATCTTGCATCTTTGAAAAAACCTTTTCCAGTATTATCGGCGGCAATTTTTAAGTTGGCTTATTTTAGCGTCGTTCATAGGCTACCCATGATAGTTTATGATATCATTGGATGGTAGTGGTTTATCTACGGGTAATTTCTTTTTACTCAGGTCAAAAGGTGGATAGTGATGCTCCCAAGGAGTTTTTGCTAACTTTGTTGGTGGTAGCTCAAGTCTTGGGGCGTTGATGGTAACGTCTCTTCTAGCGCATCCCCTGCCACACTTGTTGACGGTATCCTAGCTAGGTTAGTTGCTTTTATTGGCGAATTTAACCTTATGCGTTATCGTTAGCGCCCTTTCTGGGAATACATGCCTAGTCCGAGGGTGGTAATATTGTTGTTTGGGGGAGCCCCCTGCTTGATGCTCCGGTTATGTTTAGAGTCTTGTTTTAATCCTAGTTCTTTCTATTCGCACTTCCGGGTAGCTGCGGTTAATCCTTGTTAACTTGTACATCTATCAAGTTAAGTTAAATTCTTGCCGTTAAACAAGAGCCTCTAGCTGAGTAATTACTGGCAGCCTCTAGTTATCAACTGGGGTGGAGCATATCGTGAAAAGATAAGTCATAAGCTCCTAGTCCCCGGTCGTTAGCTGGGTTGGGACGTACCGTAAATAGCCCATATCTATTTGCACATGAATGGAGAGTAGTGAATAGCGTGAACCCATATCGTAGAACAATAACTTCGACTAGCAACAAATAGCAAAATTTGTGAGTAGCTATAGTATCAAGAAACCCGCACAGAAGCCGGAGGAAGAAGAGATCAACATATAGGCATAGTGTCACGATCCTGTTGTGGACCATGACACGATGCGTTTGCGAGCTTTTGTGCTTTGTACACCCACACCCACATCAGTGTGCGCAGCCCAGTGTCGTGTGCTATGTGCAAGCCAGCGCCGGTGTGTATTTCAATGCGAGTGTATGGGAGCCCTTGAATGAGAGCATGTCGCACGCTGAATACAAGCAGTGCTGTGCGCTGTGTCGCAAGTCACGTCCCGGTTGTAGAAGTTCCCCGGTTAAGAAAGACATGGGTCGTTGAAGTCGGGTTTGGGGAATCAAGTGCCCTGACCCCGAATAGTGGTGCTAAATGATTTACCCCAGTAATGGGGGCGGTCCTCACGCAGCTATGAGGGCAGCATGAGGTCTCCACGTGAGTAGGACACTCCATAGACACTTGTGGTGGGCCGAGGGCCGACAGTGCTCGTAACTCGTCCAAGGAAGGCTTGGTTCCCCGTCTGAGCTGCGCGACGCAATGTCGAAGCGTTCTAGCTTGTAGGATTCATCATTCAATCGGTAAGAGCACCTATGGTGCTCGAGCCCTCTTGTAAGCAGCGGTTTGCACCAGCCCCGTTTACTGGTCTCGTGGCTTAATGGCACGGATGTGGCAACATCGTGTCTAAAGGTAAAGGTAGGGGCCGTTGGTCATTTGTCAACGGGCACCCAGGTTCGACGCATGCTACGAGATGGTTGCCCTCTCGAGTAAGTGGCGTGCTACTTGTGTGGGGTCGTGTGAGTTCCTCATAAGGACAGCGGCCTCGCACATGAGGCGCACCTAAGGGACTTTGTGGCCCTTGCGTGTTGCTCTGGAGCAGGACTATGTCAGTCTGCTCCTAAGGGAATGTCCTGGGTAGTTGAGACGCAGGGTCGAGACTCAAAGGGGTGTCGGTGAGGTCTGGCATAAGTGATGGTGTTTGGCGGGTGTGTCGGCCCACTGAGCGGGGCTCCTAGAAGTTGAGATGCATTGTTGAAGCAGAAGGGTTACCGGAGACCATTACGCCTCGCGTTAGGCGAAAGCTAACCGCCTGCGAGCGTCCACGTTAGGTGAAGGTTACCCGCCCCACAACTTTGTGCTTTCTTTTTTAGCTGGAACAGAACAACACAGCCGCGTACTTCCACGTTCGGTGGAAGTTAATCGCCCACCATTCGTAGAGCAATGAACTTTTACGTTAGGTGAAAGCTAACTGCGGATGATAATTCTAGCTCCCAATCCTTGTCTTGAGGCTAAGTTAACACAAACCACATAAGAAACGTCATAGCCCTTGCCCCATGTAGGGAGTTAAGCTAAACATAAATCACATAAGTGACGTATATCACGTAAATTGCACTGAGAACGTAATTCACATAAGGAATGTAAATCATAAAAAAGGCTAAGCCCCCAGTTTATAATCAGGGACCGGGTTGAATGCAAATTCCATAGGGAACGTTAATCACGTAATTTTCTACTAAAAAGATAAATTGCGTAAAATTATATGGGGAACACTAAATCCCCCATTGTCAAGTAAACACCGTTGTTCGTCGTTATTGAGGAAGGGTAAGTTCCCTAGTTGCCGAGGGGCAACTCGAGTGGGCCTTCGGTTCGGGTGTATACAACTGTTAATAAGAATGCAATTATATGTTTGTTAATGAGCATGCCTTGTAGTTTGTGCCTGCCTCATAAAACAGTGGTAGACTTTATTAGGCGCCAAGAGGCGCCCTGTAAATCTAAAGAATAACGTGCCCCTTGGGTTGTGAAGATAAGGGGTGTTTTGAGATTTCATCCTAAGCTCCGAGAGTATTAGCCTCATAATTAGAGAATGGATGAACCAAGATAGGTGTCTTGGAGAGTTTACCGTCACCTTTGTGGTGATAACACCTGGGTGAGGGCATTAGTGGTAATACCAGGCCAAATTTTTCGGTGGTATTGCTTGGCCGAGCGTGTTTGAGGCTATTAATAGCCAGACTTTGTTGGCGTAGCCGTCATGATAGGCGATACGTAGTTTACCAAACTTATTAATGACAAGGCTTAGCCAAATGGGTGGACGGTACCGTATGGTTGACCTTGCTATTAAGTTCGAAGGATTATCACCAAGCTTGTTGGCGATGACCTTTTACGTTATCAGTACCGCGTTACCATTTATGAGGTTGACGAGGTGGTCCGGGCAGGCTCGCTAGCGGCTGTGGTTGGTCAAGCTTGGGGGTGGCGTTGTACAGCTAAGTTATTGGCGGTGGCACCCAGCTGGCCTTATTAACGACCGCACGTTATTTGGAAGACCCTCCACCAATATTGTTGGTGGATTGTTGGCGGCCCTTTGCAGTTATTGGCATTAAATGCTTTTCATGGTAATTTAAAGCATTGCTGATTTAAGGTGGCGCATGTACTATTAGTTTTTTCGCCTAGTACCCAAAACTTGGCGGTAACACTTCGTGTAAAATCTCCGCTAGGTTAGCTGGTGGAAGTTCATGTCTCGAGTTATTGACGATAATAGCCAGACTGGTTGGCGGTGGCTCTTAAGCTTGTTTGCTTTAGCGTTGTTGGTTATTCACGGCAATCTACGGCACCGTTGGTATTGGTTCACCTAGTAGCAATTTCTTCTTTACTTAGGTTAGAAGGTGAGTAGTGAGGTTCTTGAAGTGTTTTTACCAACTTTGTTGGCGGCCGCTCAAGTCCTGAGACGTTAAGGATGACATCTTCACTAGCGGGACCTCCACCATGGTTGTTGGCGAATCCAACCCCACGCGTTATCATTGGCGCATCTTGTAGGGGTGCCCAACTAGCCTAAGGGTGATAATACCACTGTTAGGGAAGCCCCTTGCTTTGGGCAGCACAGCTAAAATGAGGATAGGCTGTCGTTATTACACAGCCAACCCAATGGACGGTTGCACCTAATCAAGGTAAATAGTGCGAAGCCAAGTTATTAGGCGAGGCTTTAGCTAGCCTCGCAGTTGGCTTTAACGAGTCACTCGAGTTTGTTAGCGATGGCTTTTACTGATGAGCTACTCATTCAAGGAGTTGGCAAGGCCATCTGGCCAAGCTCAACGGCGGTTGTGGCTAATCAAGCTTAAGGGTGCAACCAAGTTTCCTGGCGAGGCGCCTGGTTGACATTGTTAAGTTTACTTCGTGGTGGCATAAGCCTCCAATTATCAGTGGTGAAGTTCTTATTTAACGAGCCTTTACTAATGACGCCAAGTGACATTGGCTGGCCACCACAACTTTTTTTTTTACAGACTTTTACATCACAGATTAATGTTGACGCCATTTTGGCGCTCGCCTAGTTCAAAGGCAGCAATGTTATTGTATAAGGGAGCCCTTGAAGGGCGTTACCTCTATATTAGGCGGTAATCATCCACCTGGCTCAAATTTTACTTTATTTGGGTCGCTTTTTGGTTAAGGACTCTGCCGCCTTTACAAATAACAACATTGTAGTCCAATTTAATTGTTGTTAATGGATGGGTTAGCATATTTTAAAATATCATATTTGGCACAAATTTAAGCTATATGAGTAGCAAAAATTAAGAAACAAGTATATTCAAACTTAAACACCATGCAGTGAAGTTTTCCATGGGCTGAAATTTCTCCTACTCCCAATTAAGAACAAGGATTACTTGATAAAAGTCCTTAATATAGTGGCCCTTATGAACAATAAACTTAATAAAAGTTCAACCCAGTTTTTCCAATTTAATCACATATCTACTCAAGATATATGAGTTGGGTTGGACTTAACTTGAAGCAACTTTAGCTAAATAAAAAATTTAGTGAGCAATTTTCGAAAAACGGGAGTAATACAATTCGTGTATTGCCACGAATCCAGGACGGGAAAACTGATAAAATAATTTATGTGTAAGTTAAGTAAGAATATTAGGAAAAACATCTATAACATGCTCTAAAGCTCAAGATATGCTGTGAAGTTAAATTAAAATTTGTTATAAATTTACTAGGAAATTGAGACTTGAGGTCTTACTCTAAATGTATTAGAAAGAGGCATAAAAATAAATTCACAGTCAAAAGTTATCTGGTCTTCAAGCCGAAATTAGAGAACGGTTAACATCCCGAGAAATTCACCATGCTCACAGTTCATTCTTTTATGTGTACTAGAACTCGCGTGAAACATGAATTTACTTTGTAATATGGTTGAACACACAACTAGACTTCGGTACTAAATTTTCAGTTATATGACATCCATCAAATATGATTATGTGGGGTATAGAATAAGGAAGAAACAATTAACACGTTTATGTTTGATTTTAGGAGAAAATTGGTCTCATTTTTCTTTTGTGTGGCATTTTTTATCGAAAGAGTTGCGTTTAGTTTTATACATTGACCGTTAGCATGGTCACTCATTTACTCGAGATTGATTCTTCCGATTTGGGTGGACTTAAGTATGGAATTTGAATGACATGTTTTGACTTACAAAACTGATAATCCTAACATGTGTTTGAGGATCAATACATGAACAGTAAATTTTAAAGTTACAGTGCTATATTCTTATGATACGAACAATAAACTTTAATAATAATTCTTAAAACTTAACTTATTTATAGTGTCCTGGTACAGCTAATATTAAAATTACAATACAAGTATTTGCATTAGTGTAGACATTATAAATACTTGCATTAGATAAAATTAGACAAACACCCAAGCTCTCTTTTTTTTGGTTAGGTGTTTGTCTAATTTTATCTAATACAAGTACTTATAATATCTAAAATAAAATAACGAGATAACAATAAAAATAAAATACAATTTTATTTTATTTTATTTCTTTCTCTCTCCTCTCTCCCACGTGCTCCCTGCCTTCCTTCTTCCCTAAGTCTCTTTCTCTCTCCTCCCTAACATCCTCACCACCTCACCATCTCTCTCCTCACCCAGCTCCCCCACGTCTCCTTTCTCCTTAACCGCCAACCTCACCATCTCTCTCTCCTCACTCAACCCCTAACACTTCCCCTCCTCTCTCCTCTCTTCTTCACCGCCTACCATCTCTCTCTCTCCGACCGCCTACCAGCGGTGCCAACCACCCTTACCGGCACCGCCAGCTTCAAGGCTACCGCATACCATCTCTACTGCCTGCCGCCGGTACCAACCACCCTCTCCGGTACCACCTGCCTCACCGGTACCACCACCTTACCGCCTCAACCGCCAACACCTCCCCTCCTCTATAAATACCTACCATTCCCTAAGATAAAAAGAGAGGGAGGGGGGGGTGGACACACTTCTCACCCCACTACGCTCCGGCCCCCTCGCCGGTACTATTCTTCCTCTCTCTCTCTCCAGGTCTACAAGGCCACCGTGCCAGCCACCAGCCACCAAGGACCCCCTCTCCGTACACGATAAGTATTTATTATTGGTTATTTTGTGCTGTTTACTTATTATTTGTTATTATTATGCCTTTACTAACTTAGGCATCGGAGGGGTCTCTCCCGCAGGCATACCCGTGGGTCCCTCTAACGGCTTCCTTCGTTTTGCAGGGGATATCAGGTTAAACACTAGCAGCTACTTTCTCAGCGAAGGCTTGAGTCTGGTCCTCATCTTAAAGAACCTAACCAAAAATCCCCGAAACACTATCAAATCAATTCAAATAACGACAGAAATACGGCAGGGCAACAAGAAAGTAACAAGGCTCTCATGTTTTGAAACCTTTTTGATGGATGCGGAACCATTAGCATCAGAGCTGCAGAAGAAGTTTGCATGCAGTACCTCAGTGGCTGAATTACCAGGTACTGTCTTCGCCCTAATTGGAGATTTAGTGCTCTGGACATATTATACGAAGGCACACAACATCTCTCATGTAATGGGTGAATAAGTTTTCTCTTATTACTATTTTGAGCTGCCCCACAATGATTTCCTGCGTAAAATAATGTCAGTTGTGAATTTGTTCCTTATCTTCACTTGCATACTGTATTCCAGCTTCATTTCATCCATGTTACTGACTAATTGTCTAAATTTAACCCCTCTCTTATATATGAGGTGAACCGGAAATGGGCTTTTGTTTTGGGATGGAGGGAGTAGTGCTTTAGTAGATAATATTGCTTCTGGTCTTGGACTTCACTTTAATGAATTTGTCAAGGATGCCTATAATCCTTTAAGAGCAAATTAGGATGACTAGAGGAAGCTCTCTAGGAGGGATTTAAATATTTATTTTAATATTGCTTCCAGGCAAGAAAGCAACATTGTATCAAATTCTGCAGTAATATCAGAAGCTATCTAGAAGGGATTTAAATATTTATTTTAATATTGCTTCTCGGCAAGAAAGCAACATTGTATCAAATTCTGCAGTAATATCAGACATACGCATGCAAAGCGGCTTGCATTTAGCAAGCTGCAAGTTGCCATCATATCTTAAAAGCCTTTTGCGTAGCAATGCATGTTTCCTTGCACTGTTGAGGGCTAATGTTTGTAATTTTTCCTACTTGATGAAAAAACTCCAGATGTTATTGTGAGATGGTGGTAGATCAGGGTCTTTGGATGGCATGATATGCTGTTATCTTAGAGGATGTAATACACCACGAACAAAAACGTTAAAATAGTCTTGCATCCTGGGTTTTATTTTATATACCTTTTGATGTTCCATACCTTTTGCAAATGTTACAAATTTGCATGCCATTGAGTGCTAACTTTTTGCTTGTAGTATTTAAGGTTCGCCAAACTTGTGCTTGAACATGAAGGTGGCAACTTGTTCAGTTTCATCCATACCTCTTCGCTGTCTCTAAGTATTCCTTCTCAGACACAATTCGGTAGTTTATTTGATCATTTTGACCCTGATAAAATGTATCTATTTTGATGTAGTACTGTTCCTTCCATTTCATGATATGATTTTTTTCTGCCTTTTTATGCTTCCTAAGTTACATGTGAAACATATATGAAAGCTAATAATAGTTTGCTAGGTACTTATTACCACCGGTCACGACATGGTAAATTTTCTAGGGATCCACATTTTTATCTTCTTCAAAACCATGTTTCCACTGCAATGTCCACATTTCACGCCCATTGCTAGCATTCTTGTTGTTTTTACCCATGTTGTTACTTCCAACACGCTATCTCCACCTTTTTTATAGTGATTTTCGTTTTTTTCTTAAATGGACCGCCACATGCTAGTTAGAATATATATATTTTCCCTACCTTAGTAATTTTTCTTTAGAAATTGTACACTAGTGGAGGGAAAAAATCATCCTGTAAACAAAAAGAAAATAGAAAGGATTAAAAAGAAAATGTCATTAGTGCAACAGCTATAGAAATTGAAGTAGAACTGCTAATATGTGAAAGTGGTTTGCATCAGATTGCACTTACTGAAAAAGAAAGCATGCGAAGTTGAAACGCACAATAAGAACCATGCACACGATATTGTTCATAAGACTGATTGTCCCTAGCGGACTCTGAAACCTTAAAACCATTGCCCATAAGAAGAATCGAGCAGTCAGCAAGCCATTTAATATCAAGGCATTCTTAAAGATGCCATCGGTTCAGTCAGCACAAGTAAGAGCATCATTGTCAAGTATTTTGGGTGTATTACTTTCCAATAGAATGCTACTCATGTTTACACGAGACGATTGAACGCTTCGTTTCATTTTTTTTTTTTTTTTTTTTTTTGAACCAAAGAACGCTTAGTTTCATATTTGACATTCTGATTAACCAGCCTTAATAAAATCCAATGGTACACTCCTACACACAGAGGTCCTTTTTCACCTGGTATTCACATCCACACGCACATTTGATGACATGTGAAATTCCCTGTAAATACAAAGAAATAATCAGTCTCTGGTATTAATTGAATGATTCCGTGCAGAGAGAAAAAGCATAGCTTTAGTGTTCAAAAAAATAAGCATAGATTTAGGTACTGTGTGTTGATAGGATCACTGCAGCCAGGCTAGCCGATCTCACAGTCAAGGTTTGTGTTATGTTACACGATGTAAAATGTCATTGCTGTATATTTTAACCTAGACGGACCACTTGGTAAAGGGGCTAAAGAGGGGAGAGCAAGGTGTTATCTTACCCTTGTTTGGATATGTCTAATAAAGAGAGGTGAATGAGTTAACCTAGTCCGGCAATTTGGTAAAGTAAAGAGGGGAGAGCAAGGTGTTATCTTACCCTTGTTTGGATATGTCTAATAAAGAGAGGTGAATGAGTTAACCTAGTCCGGCAATTTGGTAAAGGAGTAAGGATAAAGAAAGTTAGGCTCTGTTTGGCACATGTAATTGGAATTGGAATGTGGAATTGCAATTCCAATTCCAATTCTGTTGGAATTGAAATTCTATTGTTTGGTTCATCAAAAGAATTGGAGGTCAGATTATAATTAAATAATGATTCGAATAATCAAGGGTTTTCAGTCAATTGAGTAGTAGTATTTCGAGTTTTAAATCAATTATGCTTAGATTTCGGTCTGTGCGGTTCACATTATGTTCAAGTTGTTATGATTAAGCGATTCACTTTGAGTTTGAGTTATTTGAGTTTCAAGTCAAATCCGGTCTTCTGTTGCGTCGGATCAATTGGTGTCCAAGTCATCTCGGATTTTACGTTAATTGGGTTAGGTCTTTTCAGGATTTAAGCTAGATATGATCGAGTTTGAGTTCATTTAGGTCATTTCAAGCTCGAGTCATCTTAGTTTTGGGACAAATGAGTTGTCATTTCAAATTTAGGCTGAGTTTGAGATGGGATTTGGGTATCGGTCGTATTAAGTTTTGGGTCAATTTGGTCGGGTCATTTCTACTTTGGCTCAATTTGTTTACATCACATTCAATTCGAGAAGTTTCATTTTTTGAATTTGAGTTGTTTCAAGTTTTAAGTCAATCAGGTTGGGTCACTTAGGACTTTGAGCTAAAGCAATTTCGGTCGTTTCAAGCTCAAGTCATTTGACTTGGGTGAGGTACGGGTCAAATTTTAGGTTGTGTCTAAATCTTTAGATTTTGAGTCAACTTGGATTATGGTTAATCAAGTAGGGTCATTTTAGGTTTTGGGTCAATGTAGTTAATATGGAATTATAATTCCTTACCCCCCATCCCAAAGAATTGGAAAGTATAATTTTCACTTAAAATCCAATTCCATGAAATTAGGTAGTGGAATTGTAATTCCAATTCCAGCAGGTGAACCAAACAAAGGAATTGGAATTCTGGGCCCTAATTCTATCCTCAGCCCCAATTCCATGCTCCAAACGCAGCCTTACAGTTAAAATAAAGGTTAAATTGTTCAAAATCTTAACCCCACCCCCCTCCCTCCATCCTACAATTTGGGGGTTAAAAAGAAATAGGGTAAACGAGTGTAATGGGAGATAAGTTATAGACTGCCCCTCTTAAAAATTTATCAAACCGGGATAAGGGTTTAAACCCATTACCAAACAGGGGTTTAGGATCCGTGTTCTCCCAAACCTAAAAAGTATGTAAAAGAGAGATGCATTTGACAAATGGCGAAATCAAGTAAAATGCAAAGGAAAAGCAAGTAATTGGACCTGCAGTTGTTTCATCTGCTCCTGCAGAGTCAGTGCGTACTCCTTTTCGCCGCCCTTGTCTGAAAAAAGAGCACTCTGTTCCTCTTCCAGTGTCATCACATCCATGTCCCTTAGTTGTGGCTGTAATCAAAGTTGACATAGGAATAGGAATCAAAGTAGACTTCGAAGTACTACCGCAGAGAAAACTGAGTACATCAATCAATTGTAGATACACGTATTAATTAAACATACAATTTAAGAACGGATTCAAAAACCATACGACTCACCTTGAGATCATTGATTTGACATCTGAATTGCTGAAGAGTTTGCTTCATCTGAGAAAATGGAAAACGTTGGACATAAGAGTTATGCTGAAGAGTTAGCTGCTCTCAACTTCCAATGCTTCTTCATCTTTCCTAATGAAATATCTTGATAGAAGAGCACAAGATAACAAAGGAAAACACAAGACAAAAGGGATCAATATTAATCCCTTTAACGGAAGGATGAGTCAAGTTTACATGTACTTACTCATGTCTACGTGTCATCTTTAAATGGGATATAATCACACACTTTGATGACACAGCAAAGATTTGTTCATGGATTCTCTTTTCTGATACAAAAGGCTCATAATTGAGATTAAAACGAGAGGGATACGTAGTGTTAGGAAAAAGCAGAAAATACAAAGCTATTAGGGTGTTTGATAAAGAGATATTGTCGATGAAACTTCTAGCTGCTATTGTAGAGCTTGTGGGGATGTAATAATTACTCCATTAAAATCATTTGTAAACTAAAACCAACACAGCGTACAAACTAAGAAAGTGGGAAAATTGAGAAAGCTAAACATCCCCAATATGTTTGTCTTACCTCATACGGCTACGAGCAGTTTCACTGCTTTTTGTTGGTTCTTGCTTTCTATATCCTTGCTCTGCTCCATTGTTTTTAACCTCTTACACTCTTATGCTCTTGAGCTTAGATGCTTCTATGCTTTTATGCTTTATACTTTTATGCTTGTTTGCTTCTCAGGTTGAGGGTCTCCGGACACAGCCTCCATTCAGGGTACCACCCTGAAAGGATAGGGCTGCGTACATCCCTCCCCCCTCCCCCCGACCTTGCATATGCAGGAGCCCTTTGAGGCACTGGGTTTATTGTTGTTGTTGTTGAAGCATCCCCAATATAGAATTTGAGATATTTCTTTTAACGAATTTGAGCTCAATGCTCAAACTCCAGTACAGAATAATATATATTTGTCAGAAGTTCCTTATCTTAGCTGCAATCAAAAAGCTAGACGTTTCTGATGCAAAGAAGGTGGCATATAAAGAAGCAGAAGAAGAAATTAAACTGAGATTCAGCGTGCAAACATCTGAGTTCCATTATGCAAAGAAAGAAAGTGAAGGGAAGGAACTTCTTAGGCTAGTCTAGAATTTTTATGTAGCCCGCACCCATAGACAAAACTGAGATTCAGCATGCAAACATCTGAGTCCCATTATGCAAACATCTGAGATTCAGAAAGAAAATGAAGGTAAAACAGCAGGCTTGCACGATGTGACTACGTCTTCCAAGTTAAGAATGAGTAGCTATGCCAATGGAGTGATGTCAAAAAGGAGACAATGATCCTGAAGATCAGATTTCTTATTGTTAAGCAACAATTATTTGTTAACAGTGCAAGGTATCATAATTAGACAATGCGAACCTTGTGGTTATCTGCAACCAGTTTTAACTTTGCTTGTCTAGTCGCATCCAACTTAGCTTTTGCACCATCCAACTCCCTCATCAGGAGTTTATTGTCTGGACATGCCTAAAATTCCAGATCAGGCAAAATGATTAGTCTAGAATTTTTATGTAGCCCACTATTGATGGGAGACTATTACCAAGCTGCGCGTAGTGTGGTGGAACTCATTGCCCGATTTCTCTGCAAGTTGCACGATTCAATAAGTGAGCAAAAGTTCCCATACATATTATGGATTCCATTACCATAAATGGTTTAGGTGTATGAAAGCCCCAACTAAGAGTACTCTAGGAGAATACAGGTGTATAAGATGCAGCACTCAACTTGCCCTGCACATGCTACTATGCGCGGTTCAACAGCCCTAGAGTTTCTTCATCTTTTATAATAAGGGGGGTTCAAAATCTGGCATTTTCTTGCACGTGTCCCGGCAATGGCAAGTAGTTGGATGTCTTTGCCAAATGTATGTATAGTTAAACAGGTTTTTGCACAATGTAACAACTACAGTAAACAGCACAACTGTGCTATGGAAGGACTATATGGTAGCAAAATGTACACCAAGGAACCGTAATATATCTAATAAGAAGTACAAGAGAAGATAATTAGGGGATTTTATTCTAGGGGCCTAATTATGAAAGCAAAGTGCTATCGAACCATTACAAGTACTTTAAACATGGATAATTATAAAAGCAATACCTTCAATTGCATTTTCTTCCACATTACTCAATTGTGTGACCTGCATGGCAATACTAGTAAGACTTACAGGTAGGGTTTTCTTAAGACCAAACAAAACAAAGATAAAATAATAATGCATAACAGTCAAATTATAGGGAGCTGAATCTCTGGAATCTCTCTGTAAATGGACTTGAAGAGAATTGAGTAAAAATGTAAAAATATAGTTCTAGTAAATAAAATATAGTTCTAGTAAATAAAAAGATACTTAAGGAACAATTATCTCAAATTTATGAAATAATAACATGATTATAGAATCAACACAACTATGCCAATAAGCAGCTCAACTAGTATAAAGAATCCCTAAATTAATACACATTCTGCACAAAACAAGTGAATTTCCTCGCAAGATTACAAAATGAAGAGAGAAGGGAGGATGGGATTGAATAGAAAGGAGTTCTCCACCACTGAAGTGCACATCCCTATGAAGAAACTGAAGAGAGAGAGGAACAAGATGCCACTCTTCACCTTTTTTTGAAATTTCCGAGAATTTAACCAGTCCTTCAACACAAGGAGATAGAGTTTCAGTTTCTTTCTAATAAAGTATAACAGCCTGAATCTGATGAAACATGAAACTAAACCTGGTCCTCTTGAAATTTGGCATTCATTTCCCCAGCAATTTTGGCATAATATGCTCTGAAAGAAAAGAAAACTACTTGGAATGTAGGGACAGAAGAAAGGCATAATGAAATTAATTTGCTTATATACCAGTTGCTATCGATATTACCTTTTCTCAACAACTTTGGTCGATAGGCTGGTTTTTTCTTGCTGAATAAGTTCCAAAGTCTACAACAAATTCAGATTAAGCAACCAACAAGATTATCAATATTGTCTCCTATGGTTTGAATTTCCTAAAGTTAGACGGATTCAAAGGTAGGAACCTGTGAGAGGACAGATGAATCACACTCCAAGGAGGCAATCTTTTTCTGCTTCTCTAAGATTTGGGAGCATATGTCACCTTTAGTCTTCATCATCCTTCCTTTTTCATCGATTAGTCGCCTTGTTTCAGATTTTGCTGAAATTTGATCATAAAAGTCATGGGATTGTAAACTCACAAACATAATGCTGGTAAGATAGCACAATTTGTGTTTCCTGCTGTACATTGTGACCAAAGTCTACTAAAATAATGATGGTAACACTAACTGCTAAAAATAGCTATTTTAGACATCAATGTAAGAGCATCGATGCGTTTTATAGAATACATCATCGTGCGTGTGTTATAACACAGTTGAGGTGTTTCAGTTATTTTTTTTGGTGAATTTCTGTGAATTTGATAGCCATGCAAAATGAACATTTTAGACATCAATATAATAGCATTGATAGTGGTTAATTAATTTGAAGAATATGTCGGCATGTGCGTGATGGTATATACAATTCATACTACAACAACAACAACAACAACAGACCCAATGTCTCAAGGGCTCCCGTATAAGCGGCGTCTGGAAGGGGTGGATGTACGCAACCTTACCCCTTCAGGGTATAACCCTAACGAGAGGCTGTTTCCGAGAACCCCCAACCCTTAGGGTAGGCTACACGAAGACTTCCCAGGAGGTCACCCATCCCGATACTATTCTCGCCCAAGCACGCTTAACTTCGGAGTTCTAATGGGATCCGGTGCCTTAGTGCCTGGTAAATAAACCCTGGTATATACAATTCATACTAATTACTTATAATAATTTTTTCAAATATATTTTATGAGTTAAATTAAATTTTTTGGAATAAATTTTTATTTAAGTTATTGATATTGTGATATGAATGTATGTTTCGGATAGAAGTCAATAAAAATTTGTAAGTGAAATTCTTATTAACTGCTATTACAAAGAAAAAATTAAATAAGAAAGGTTGAACACAAAAAGGTTTGGAGCTGCACATGAGATTTAATTTTTTTTTTAAATAATTTATGAAATTTATATGGAATAAACTTGTCTTTGCAGTACATAATACTTTTTTTCTGAAAGTTCCTCTCATTCAACTATCCTAGAAAGCAAGTTTTAAAACTTGTTTTGCAAATATAACCAAACACCTTTCTTTTTGTCTATCGTTTGAAGGCAATGCCAATACAGATACCATTTTCTCCATCCTTCTAAACTCTATACTCAGTAATTAGAATAAAAAAATGCTATAAATAAAATGCAATCCTTAAATTACAAACTTAAAAGGATATCTGATTAGATTGCAGCGGTATAAGCGTACTAGGGCAAAAGTTCGTACACAAGTGTATGAAGTAGTTAAAGTGAGAGTTTTAGACAGTAGAATGGTTCAATGAATCTAAATAGAGTGGAGAAAATGAAGATCGAAGGCAGGGGAATGAGTAGAACCTGAATTAAGATCCTTGTCCAGAGTTTGAATGGTTGTGATCTGCATTTGCTCTTCAACAGAGATCTTCGCCGCCTGGTCTTCCACATCTGTATGTAATGTGCGGAAGATTGAATTTCAGCAGGAATAAAGTAAGCATATTAATTTGTGATTCGAGTTTAGTATAAAGAGGTAGAGGTTTAACCGTTCATTTGAGTACGCAGGGTCTTCATGTAATTCAAGTACTCCTCCATTGTTTATTCTGCAAAGCTTCGGCGAATGGATAGAGAAGGAGAACAAATGAATGGGAAGCGGTTTGTGGTGGACGGAGAAACAACACCGGCCTTTGCCGAGCGGGACCCTTTCTAAAACTGCTTAGTTTTATTATAATAACCTAATAATTTTCCTTCTAAAAAAATTAGGCCTATCTCAAGATCTATCCAAGCCCTAGAAGTGGCTTTTTTTTTGTGTCAATTTTTATTTTATTGTTTACTAAAGAATATATTCAAATTTGTTCCTGCTTATTTTGATTCTTTTAGTACTATAATCGGTGCCTAATTTAGCATCTTTGGTAAATTTTAGGGCTTAATCTAATAGCAGGGGAAAGAGTTATTTACACTGTTGGTTCCTTATATTTATAAGTTTGTTTAAATTAATTTTTTAATTTTTATTTTGTTTAAATTGATCTCACTTTTTTAAAGTTTGTTCAAGTTAGACCCTCGTCTTTCTAACTTTGTTAAAACTAGCCTTTTATCTTTTTCAAATTAAACTCTAATCCTTTTTTTGTTCAAAATATTTTCTAATATTTTATTTTATAACAAAAATAATTCTCTGTATAATGTACCAAATTATTTAAATATTAAAAAAGTAAGGAACTAAATTAAATAACATCAAAAATAAATGACCAATTTAAATAAATTTATAAACATAAGTGACGAACAACTAAAATAAATCTTAAAACAAAATTCGATGTAATCAGACAAAAGGAGAGGTTTATAAAATAAATTTTGTATATATATATATATAAAAGTAGTATTTTATATAATCAATCTGCTGGACTCAGTCAAACAACAAAGGGAAAAGAAAAAGGAAAAATATCAATCAGCTCAGCCACTGCCTTCGTTGGACAATCCATTCAAGTCGGGACTTTGCCGGCCAACTTCGCAGAGGTGATACAATTATTCGTTGCTTTTTAATCTCTTTGTATAGTTTGATTTGGATTTGGATCCAACAATTATTGTCGGCTGTGTTGTTCTCTAGCATCTATTTCAAATTTCATATTGGCTGCTGCTTTTGATAATTTTTGACTCGTCTTCACTGATTGTTATTTTTCCCTAATTTCCCAAGTCTATTGGCAGTAGAAAAATTTTACTAATTTCCCAAGAAAGATTGCAATGATAGGTTTTGTACTCGATTTTGAAGATTTTGCATTGGGATTGTTCTGGTATCTATTGGATGCTTTCGAAATTGTTGCCGATGAATTGATTGTTCTATCTTTAGTCCTTGCCTCCTTTTTTGAAGAGCTCATTTGCGTCTACTTCCGGCTGATTGAGATACCCTCTTAGACTTTCGATTCCCGGATTTTTGGGACATCGCAATCCAATTTGAAGGGTGTTGGATTTAACATGCAGATGGAGGGTTCAGCTGAGCACAAGGTGCATTATTGTTGCGTTGCGAAAGGGGGTCGGATTTTACACGCAGAAAATGGGGCAGGAGCCGACCCTGAAATTGAGAACGTGGCTGCCTTGTGCGTGGAAAGTGCTCCGCTGTATCACAGGTGGTACTCTCAAACGGTTGGTAAGAGATCTTTCGGTTTCTTGATGGATGATGGAATTGTCTACTTTGCTATTGTGGATGAAGAGCTTGGCAAGCCTGGGCTTGTTGGTTTTCTAGAGCATTTAAGGAATGAGTTTAAGAAGGTGAACAGAAGGGGATTGAAGGATCTCAACTCTGTTTGCTTACGAGAGCAATTGGTTTCTATCCTTGGCCGGTTGATTACCTCTTTAGAACATGTGTCTCAGACAAGCAATGATTGGGCCCCATCTCCATCTCCATCTCCATCTCCATCGCCTGGGGATGTCTTGTATGGGGAACTGGAAGCTGCTGCAACTTCTACCAGGGCCCCTTTGCTGGGAAAGGCTAGCAAGCAAGAGAGAAGGATCAAGGATCATGTCATTGCCATGAAAGATGTTGAATTGGAAGAGCATCGGAGGTCCACGGACAGAGGATTTAGGGATGATGCAGATTCTAATAGCCAAGGTTCGGTTGTTCCCCCTGTCCCATTGCGTAAGGACATGGGTTCCATGAGGATCAGATCAGGTTCTCAGAATATTCGCAGGAAATGGTGCCGTCTTGTACGCATTGCTCTTGCCATTGATGTTGTTGTCTGTGTGGTATTTTTATTGGTTTGGTTGTGGTTTTGTCAAGGTTTTCAATGTATTCAATGAGATCATCTCTCCTTTACATGGCGGATTGGTCACATTCAACAAGAACCCCAAGTAAAAGTATGAGTTTCATTGGAAGTGGCATCTTCATCCATAGAGAAAAAGGTCAAGATGTTCAAACATTAACCTTCCAAAGGCTTGAATACGCGAAGATATGTACATTATATTGTACCATCGCCATATGACTCAAAGGTCTTTGTGGTTCTTTATGTTGTTATGCACTTGGATGTACGGATGTTGGAAGCCCTTTTATGATAATGATATGTGAAGCTTGAGTTTTTTTTTAAGTAAATTATTTGTTTAATTTTTTTTTTTTACTATTATTTTTTTTTACAATAGGTTGATGGCTCGTATATGCAAGTGCTGCTGAGGTCAACTTTATGGTGCTAAAAAAAGTAGTTTTTCCTAGTTCAGTGCTAAAAAAATTTATTAATACTAGTACAGTATTTTTCTTTTTAACTTAACAAGTACAATGTTAAAAAAGTATATATATGCCTAGTTTTGTGTTTTTTTATCATTCTTTCTTTCTAATGTCCAAGTGAAACATATATATATTAACCGAAGAAACTAGATAATAATACTTTATGAAGATTAAAAAATGAACTCTAAGGTTATGATTGAAGGGTGATAATAACTCTCAATGGTCAGGTGGAGGACTAATGCAACATGCATCTTAATATTTCTATTTTTAAAAATTTCATGTGGCAATCTGAAAAAGCTAGATTTAGAATTTTAAGTATTTGTACAAATGCTAGATATAGTTTTAAATTTCTTTTCTCCATTAAACACGACTTACAAAATTCAGATGGAAGAAAGCAAATTTAGGGCCAATAGGCATGATACTCGACTTCATTTGTTCATACAAACTCACTGTATTTCTTTTTAACTATATAATTGAGACAATATGAAAAGCTGCACAAATCTCAAGCATGGAATAGTTGTAGATAGTATGTATCAAATGAGAGCAAGCTGCTGCAGGTTGATAGGGTAGCAATCAGAAGGAGGACCAGAGAAAGCACGCTGAGCAAGGATTGAGTTGACAGCTTCGGTGGGATGGTAAGCATCCCAAAATACATATTGATTCCGGTTAGGACAAGGCACTGCATACGGTAGGCATGTCATTATTTGCCCAAGTCCACAACATGCACTATCTACCACTGTTAATCCTGCAAATTCATTTGTAATGATCAATTAATCAAGGATACTCATACATACATATACACACATATATGTACATATGTAAAAGTTGAGTGAGCAATAACACATTACCATAGGCTGCTGGAGTATTGAGAATATCACCAACAACACCATAGGTATTGGCATAAACAAAAATGGCATCAGGATGATTGGCATTAAGTTGAGAAACAAGAGATCGAAGGCCTTCATTAAAGGTACCCAGCATTTGATTAACAGAGTCTGCGCATCTTCCCGGTGGTGCTTGACGTGTTGCCCTTTGATTCGGAAGGCAACCTAGCGGTCCCACCCCCGCTAGGAAGAACTTCCTCAATCCTACATTGTATAACGCCTTCAAGCCAATATAATTAAATTACCAATAAACCTTTTAATAAATTACTTCATACATGTATGAAGACAAAGAATTGAGAACACAACATACCAAGACTTGACGAGTATAATGGTTGAGGAGAATGTTAGCAAATTCAGGGGGGCTGTACTCACTGCTGGAAGCGTAAAAGTTGGGTAAGAGATAGTTGTTAATATAGTCATTGCTCCCAATTGACACAATCACTATAGATTTGGCGAGATACTGATTGAGATTTCCTTCACTCATCATGGCTCTTAATTGATTTAATGTACTCTCAAAATTTACCACTTGTTGACCGAAGCTAAAACGATCCCCCTGTATGCATTGCAACTAGTGTCAAATATCATAGGATATATATATGTATATCATAAAACCAAACGGAAAGTATTTGTACAATTTTATAGTGCTTGGGAATTGGGATTATTATCAAAGCATAAGCACCGTACAAGTACTTGGGTGCTATTTTATCTGAAAACCAGCCGGTACTCCAATGCTTATCTCAAGGTTTACACATGTAAAATCACATAGAAATTACTCAACAAAATTATATAAAGGATCTCTTACTTTCAAAATTTGTAAAATCCTACGTTGTATTTATTTATTTATATTTATCTTTGAATAGCATTTATATGTGACAATACATTTTAGCAAATGCCTTGCGAAATATCAATACAAAGCTTTGAAATACCTTACTTCAAACTCTAATAATGTACATCTGAATAAAATGCAATATCAACAGAAATATAAGATAAATAACTAGGTCACCTTAATACATTTTGATGAAATTAAGATATTTACACATATAAAACATTAATGCACTAAGTCTAATGTATGCTCATAGTGTATACTTTTGCATGTTTAATGGTTTGAGAAATTAAGAAGTTACCCAATGTCTACCGGTCTCATCAAGAATGCCAGCAGCAGCTGAAGCATAATTTACTCCTTTGAGAATGTTATACCCCACTGTGGTTGGATTTGAAAATGTTGGAAGATAGGGAACGCCCAATAAATCTCCTGTAACAACAGATATGAGCGATATTAAACTTTGCATCAAATGACTAAAGATATTGATTGCAACACTCATAAGCAGAATTTTCATAGACTGTAATTGCATCAATTCAGTGTTGGCATGATACATATGGAGAAGGAGAGAGAGAAAGGAAGAAAATGAGTCACCAAGTATGTCAATGACAGTTCTTCCATTGCAAAACCTTCCTGTTGGGCCTCTGTTAAAATCACATCCATAAGGCCAGTAATTTGACTTTGCAACGGAATTGAGGTAGTTGTTATTGCCGGCATCAATCAATGAATCTCCAAATGCAAAAATGGCAGGAACATGTGATGATGCAGCTCGCACACCAGCATTTGAGGAAGAGGAGCATAATATTAAGATTGAGTTTAGGAGCAAAAATTGTTGTATTGTAGATGTAAATTTAGCATACCATAAACCTGCACTCATATTTTCCATAAAAGGGTGGTTGGACCTAAATGGCTTATTCTTTTTTCTCTTGTAGGATTTTTACACGCTAGGACATAATATATAAACAAGTGCAAACATTTAATTTTAGATCATTGGAGATTTGTTGCTCACATGTATGTATCAGAACTTGAAACGAGATTCATGGGGTGAGATGCGTGAGATATGCAACCATTGAACTTTGTTCTCCAATTCTTCTTCTTTTGATAATTAATAGGTTCCCTTTAGAGTTTTCATTAACTTTTCCTTGATTTGGTGGGTCACGCTAATCTGAAACATCTCCCCTCAATTTCCATGTTTTCTTATGTCCACTTGCTAGCAAGTGTGAGTGCAAGTAAATCTTGTGAATGCGTGATATATTTATGTGTTCTAATTGATCAACAGAGGGTTGAAATTATTGGCAAATCTCTCTCCTACGGGTTATAGAGAAGTTCTTCCCCTCAAAAGCACTCAAATCTGAACTACATAAATTCTAAGAGAACTATCCAATTTTTCATGATAAGGGGGAAAAAAAAAAAAAGGAAAGAAAAAGAAGCAATTGACATTGCATTTAGTAAAGGAAGCATATAGGAAATAAATTGGCCAAAATAAACTAAAGAACACCTGTATTGAATATTCATAGTGAATACCAAATAAAAATATCTGCAAATTATTGTTTCCTATAGTGTAATAATTTAATACAAATGTACTACTTAAATTTGGTCATAACATCTTCCATCCCAAAACACTAGCAATTGAAACAATCAAAAAGATCTAACAAAAACTAATTCAGCACGTAGATGGAAATTTAGGGAGCAGGAAGGTTCAATAGTCTTTCCCTAATCCTTATTACGAAAATAATAAAGATCAAGATGAAAATAGAGTTTATTCTAATTCTCATAACCCGAGAACAGAAAGAACTGACAAATTATGAAAACTTATCTCGAAATTAAATACTTAAGACCCTAACTAGCCCTCTCTTTAAATAGAGAAGATTTCCTAACTAGAGTCAAATTAATACGAATTTTAAATTAAATCTCTAAATGAGATCATCGATGGAGATTGCAATCCATGTGCTTCATCTAGCAATCCGTGTAATCTTCCTAAAATAAAGACTAAAAAAATACAAATAAAATTAACTAATTCGATCTAAAATCTAAGCTTTTCTAATTAATGTGAAACTCTAACTGTGTCCAACCTTATCTCGTCGCACCTAGGATCCGCCAAACTCATTAAACAGCCAAGACATTTTCCGCCAAATATGGGCTGCATCAGAAACATGTCAAGAATTGATTTCTTAATCTCAGCCTCAATTAACATGTAAGTAAGAAAATGCTAATGAAATCAAGCATGGAAAAAAGGCCAAAGAAAGAACAACCAATTAATTAAAAACAGTAAAAAAAAGTTCACCATAAGAACACTGGAATTCCAAATGGTATGCAATCAACAATCTGTCTGTATATTATTACCAAATACCCCCACCTCTAAAAGCCTCCAAACCCCTATTCAAACAATTCTAAAGGGGTGTCATTGAAAGCCTCTACACTTCAATTCAATTAATTTTAAGAGAGTATCATTAATAGTTTATATTATAAAAAAGAAAAAAGGAAAACACTAGTTCGTGCATAATATAATATTGTATCTACATAAAATTTATTAAATTTCAATATACTAATATATAAAATTATATAAATATCATCCGTGCATCGCACGGGGTAACACTAGTTCGTAATTAAGCAGGTGTGATTCATCTTTCAAGGTGAATCGAAACTTAATGCTTAAACTATACAAGCTAATGCATTAATTTTTTATTTTTACGATTTATTGTTCTAAAATAATGGGTTTTTTTAACCACTTTTTATTTAAATCATATAACTTTTTTGAAGTTAATTATTAAATTTTGCTCCCTTAATTTACAATATTTATTTTAACTTCAAAATATATTTAGAAAAGAATGTACTTTAAATGAAAATTATAGAAGTTCTTTATAAAATAAAAAGTAATTTCACCCTTACTTTAGAAGGTTAAAATAATCATAAAAATTTATAGTTAAAAATAAAGGAATTAGCGTAAATTGAAGATCCTTTGAAAGATTGTTTTATGAAGCGACTTTACTTTTTTTTTTTTTTTTTTTTTTTTGGGTCAAAGAAGGGACTTTGTTTTTGGGTAAAAATCAAGGCTTTCAAGGTGATTCATCTTTCCACAAACGCGCTCTGAGAGCATCCATGTCATCACCATCATCTGACACATCAGAAGGCTTGGCCTATCACACCAGTGTATCAGATTTCTCATCCAAGTGCCCACCAATAGAAAGCAGGGAGCATGATTCTGAATTGGCAAATCCACATCCACAAAAACAAGCTTTTAGTTGAAGCTGGGCAAGTGCTCACCCATTTTACCTTCAAGTTCCATCCAACTCTCTCGTATTGTGTATAGGGCGGGCAGGGGCACGCACATACCGTGCGAGAGGGAAAGAGAGTCCCGCAGCCAGCTAAAGAGCAACTAATAATGGCATCAGTAGCAGCATCCACCGCAGCTGCCTCTCTCGGGGTGTCAAAGATGCTTGGTAATCCTCTCAACTTTAGCAGCTCTGCAAAGTCAGCCCCAACTTCAGCTGGCCCTGCTTCTCCCTTCAAGATTGTTTCCCTTTTCTCCAAGAAGAAGGCGGCTGCTCCTCCTCCAAAGTCCAGGCCTGCTGCTGTCTCTCCCGCTGATGAAGAGCTCGCCAAGTGGTATGGTGAGTTTTGGATTACAGATATCCTTCTCCTTCCTCTTGCCTTGTTGAATTTAATTGGTCTTATGCATGGTGTAATGCACGTGTACTGCTATGACTTGCCTAGGCCCTGATAGAAGAATATTCTTGCCGGAAGGGCTGTTGGACCGATCTGAAATCCCAGAGTACCTTACCGGAGAAGTTCCTGGAGAGTAAGCCCTGCTCATGGCTTTTCAATTACTACTCTCTTCCTTTCATCAATTTAAACCAGAATCATGTTGATAGTTCTGCCCTTCTGCCTTCTCCATTCTTCTTGTCTTCCTGAAATATTATACTATTTTGACAAGTCTCCGGACTGTTTTGCTGCATGCAGCTATGGCTATGATCCCTTTGGGCTCAGCAAGAAACCAGAAGACTTTGCCAAGTAAGTCCAGTGACTTTGTATATATGATGAACCATGCCCACGTTTATGTTCAAAGCTGAATTAGACTAAGTTCCAGTCATGTGATGAGATTAAATCCTTGTTTGACATTAATTGCAGATACCAAGCTTATGAACTGATTCATGCCCGCTGGGCAATGCTTGGTGCTGCTGGCTTTGTTATCCCAGAGGCCTTCAACAAATTCGGTGCTAACTGTGGCCCTGAAGCCGTTTGGTTCAAGGTTCGAACACTCCTATGTTAATTTCTGTCTTATTTTTAGGGGCCAGTAGGGTTTTGGGATTAAGGGAATCTCAAGGGATATCGATGGTGTTCAATGAACAAATATTTGTGAAGGAAAGGGAATTAAGAGTATTCGAGGTACAATTCTGGTGGCAGTTAGAAGAGGAAACTTCTTATGTTGTGTAATCTTTAGTAACTAATAAGCAGAGAGGGGTTGGGAAATCTTGAATTTAAGGACTGAAATATATTTGTCACAAATATTTCAGACAGGGGCGCTGCTCCTTGATGGGAATACTTTAAATTACTTTGGGAAGAACATACCAATCAATCTCATTGCTGCCATCGTTTTCGAGATTGTTCTGGTTGGCGGGGCAGAGTATTACAGAATAATCAACGGTTTGGTAAGTGATAATTCTTGTCATTTCCATTTTCTGCTGTTCCTTGTGGTTTTCGTTGCATTTATAAAACAAGATACTAAAATATTAGACCTGAATTAAACTTGTTAACCAAATATATAATATATATATTAATTCCCCACCCCCTCTCTCTCTCTTTAATTGGGTATTAATAAGTTGTCACTATATTAATACTGGACCTAAATACTGGATCTCGATTTCTCTCGAACTCCCACTGCTTGCCCATTTTCTTCAGGGGTAAGCATCCCCCCCTCTCTCTCTCTCGATCTCATTCTCCACCCGCCTCTCTCTCTTTCTCACCATTACCAGCCCTCTCTCTTCGTTCTCAAGGCTCTATACTCAACTTAAGCTAAGTATTTTACTATGTATTATTTATTTTTGTTATTAGTTTTGGGAATTATACTGACTTGAGTGTCTGAGGGGTTCCCCGCAGGCTTAACCTGCGTGGCCCATGGACCATTTGTTCATTTTATACGTTACACTAAGCTTGGTCCCCTTTTTTTCTCATCGAGAGCTTAAGTTTGGCTCTCCTTACAAGAACATATTCACTAAATTCCGAAACAGTTAGTATATCAAAAAAGGGTCAATTAGAGACTTTATAAGTGTAACAATAAATATGGTTTTCTTTCTTGGTAGTTAATATTCTTTTTGATAATGTAAATTTGTTTGACAATTAAAGAATGCATATAATAGAATAAGTAAAGCACTAAGTTCTCACAAGACAAAAGGCGTAGATGTTTTAAGATTGTCCAACCATTTTATAAAAAATGAAGAACAGACTTGGGTCTTTTGTCTACAAATTGCAGCGTACATCATAAACAAATGCTGAATTCTTATCCAAATGAATAGCCAACCACATGAAACTTATGATGGTATTTGCTTTCTGTAGAATTTGGAGGACAAGCTTCACCCCGGTGGTCCCTTTGATCCTTTGGGGTTGGCAAAGGATCCAGATCAAGCAGCATTGCTGAAAGTAAAGGAAATTAAGAACGGTAGGCTTGCAATGTTTGCGATGCTGGGCTTCTTCCTTCAGGCTTATGTCACTGGACAAGGGCCTGTTGAAAACCTTGCGGCTCATCTCAGTGACCCTTTTGGCAACAACTTGCTGACGGTCATTGCCGGCTCTGCTGAAAGAGCTCCAACCCTGTGATGCTCTGATTCTTCGCCAGACCGTGAACAACTCAATCAAGTTCTTAGGCCTTTTTTTTTTTTTAACTCCATGTATGATCCGAAGACTTGAACGCAATCCTTTACATTTGTGGTGATAACTCGTTGTACATTTCTTCATCTCTTGTGGGTTTCTATTATGAGCTTAAATATAATTTAAAAAGAATACAATATATTCTCCAATTTAAAATCCTTCAACCCGCAGTCTAGTTCCGTAATTGATATCACCAAGGGCGTGATCCAATGCAGTGGTAACAAACCACACTAGACAGTGCTCCATGGCATATACCTTCCCTTTTTTTTATAAATTTATGATGCGGAACGGAAACGTAAAACCAATTTGAACACTTCGAAAACAAAAGATAAAATCCACCGAAGAAGAGAAAAACTAAGATTTGTATTTCGTAAGATTGGAGAATGAGAGAATACAAGCCAAGGCTAGTATTTACAAGCAAATAAAGGGAAACCTTAATATGCAAAATTACAAAATGCCCTAAATACAAAATTGCAAAATATCCCAAAATTAGACGGAAAATATAAAAGTGGCACAAAAACATGTTTAGAGGCCGAATTTGGGGAAAATAGGCAGGGCTAGAGGCAAAGTTCTATCGCTGCATAGTTCAGTTCAATAGCTTCAGTTTGACAGCCTACGAGGCCTGTAATTCCATATGGATGAAAATGTACGACCGTTTGAAGTTGGCTGAACAAATTAGTGCTTCTGCCCCCCGGTTTGAGTTTCTGAAGGTCCATCAGCTCCAGATACTCTTCTGCTACTCATCCTATGTCAATTTCGAAAACCAAAATGCCCGAAGGTGAGAACTATATTATTTGAGCATCGGACGCGTGTATTTATTTTCTATAGAACAACATATTTATTTTCACAAATTGCAGAAAGTCCAATGGAATTACACATCCCTTTCCCCCATAAAGATGGGGTTAGCTCCCTAGCCACCCCCACCACCACCACCGCCCAACAATCACCACTACCACCACCCACCACCACCATCGCCACTCCTTTCTACCACCTCGCCACCGCCACCCATCTCTCTCTCCATCCCATCTAAAATCCTTACGATCACCACCACCGCCACCCAATACCACAGCCACTGTCACCGCCACCGCCATCGCCACCGCCACCCATCTCTCTTCCTCCATTCCATCTCAAATCCCAACAGTTACCACCGCCTCCCGCTGCTGCCGCCACCCACCACCACCGCGATTATTTTAAAATATCAAGTTGAGATATTAAAATGATGTGATGTATTATGATAATCCATTACTTTATTTTACATGTTATTCTTGTTGGGGAGTGCTGC
This sequence comes from Simmondsia chinensis, assembly GCA_018398585.1. Lineage (NCBI taxonomy): Eukaryota > Viridiplantae > Streptophyta > Magnoliopsida > Caryophyllales > Simmondsiaceae > Simmondsia > Simmondsia chinensis. Next base: position 33,260 of record JAGTTD010000001.1, on the reverse strand, counting down.
GATTCTGCCACTAAGGTTTTTAAGTTCTAGGGATTTAAAGTTTTACGGTAGTAGGATTTTAGGGTTTCAGTGGATTTAGGGTTTAGGACCCAAAAGAGAGGCCAACAGCACCATCCTTAAAAAAGGGTCCAGCAGCAAGAATGGGCCTAGTATCATCCAACGATCCAGCAAGCGAAAGCCCAGTAGCACCAAATGACTGCCTCAGCCCAAACGAAGCAGCACCCGGAGAACAATCTCATCGCATAGCCTAGCAGCTCCCTCTGACCCAATAATACCCACAGGCCCAAAACCACCATCCGAAGGCCCACTCAAAAACCCACCTGCAGTAACTCTCTCCAACCCAATAGCCAGCCCAACTGATTGCCAAGGCCTACCCGAATCCAGCCTAGCAATAACGGGCCTATCCACACACCCAACCTCCTCCTCACCAAACCCAGAAATAGTGGGCCTAGAAGACCCAGAAATAGTGCGGCCTCGCGCTCCTCCTTGCGTCTCAGATTCTTCTACAGCTTGCTTCCAGTGAGCATTTATAAACTCGAGACAAACTTCTAAGACATAGAACATAGGATGTTCAGAGTGTTTGTATTCTCTGTGGTGTTGCTTGTGAGACTCTTAAGCACATTTTCTTTGATTGCTCCTTTTCTGGCCGCATTATTTTGGCACATCTATTGCCTAGTCTATCCTTCCACGGTGTGATCTCATTCCTTAGACGACTCAACACCTTAGGGACCGAGCCCGACTCTACCTTTCCACTACCGTATATATTCTCAGGAGCCGTATGCTGGCTGCTCCTTCGTCCCAGAGAGCTCAATGTCATGCCTATTTGCTTAGATAATGAGGCCTTTGGGTTTAGCCTTTCCTTTGTATTTTGTAGCTTTTGTTATTATACTTGTTGTTTGTGTGGACATTGTCCTTGACTCTTGTTTCTCTTTGTATGCTTCGGCCATGTCTTGGAGTATATAGCCTCTTGTAGTTTGTATTTTTTGGTTCATCTATCTATTTCGTTGACTTGCCAAAATAAAAAAGAGTTCATGATTAGGGTCAAGAGTTTAGGGTTTAAACATTTATTGCTATACCCTTTGTCAAGACTTGGCTGTGACAAAAAAGTAAGCATGCTAAAACTCAATGGGTTACTGTTGAAAACAACTAATATTAACATATAATTTCAATAATATATATATATATATATATATATGTATAGAGCGGCTGAAATAAGAATGAAAGTTTCGTGAGAATATGAGAAAATTAAATGTATACCGTTAGATCTCAAATAAGATGGATCAATTATTCTAATTAAACTTCAATTTTTTTCTCTCTCCTCCTTTGATATCTCAATTTTTTTAACTCTACTATTTTTTTTAATATTTCACCAATTTTTTCTTTCTTCTTTTCTTTCTACGTTTATCCTCCAACTTTTTTACTCTCTCTTCTCTTTTTTAACTATTTACCAATTTTTTTATCTCTCATCATTTTTCTACGTTTATATCCCAATTTTTTTACTTTCCCCTTTTTTTTAACATTTTACCTTTTTTTTTTTCTCTCATCTCCATTTATATTACACCCCAAATTTTTTTCCCTTTCTTTTCTTTTTTTAATCTTTTACCAATTTTTTTTATCACCTCCCCTCTCTATGTTTACGCTCCAATTTTTTACTCCATCTCCTCTCCTTTTAACTTTGCACTAATTTTTTTCTCTTTCATCCCCTTTCTACATTTACACCCCCAAATTTTTTTACTCCTTATCCTCCCATTTTTAACATTTCACCAAAACTTTTCTCTACCGTCCCCTTGTTGCATTTACCCCCAATTTTTTTTTTTTACTCTTTCTTCTCCTCCTTTTAGTCTTTCACCAACATTTTTTTTTATCTTCTCATCTTTCTACATTTACACTTATATTTGTTTACTCTATATCCTCTCTTTTTTAACCTTTTACTAATATTTTTTTTCCTCTCCTCTCATTTTTAATATTTCACCAATTTTTTTCCCTCCATCCTCCCCTTTCTACATTTGCACCCCTATTTTTTTTTTTTACCTCTTTTATCTCCTCTCCGCAAATACGAGTCTTATGAAGACGTGGATTTACTGCATCAATTATTGTTTTCTAGAACCATATATTATTTTAGTCTTTATTATGTCATAAGACATCTGTTACATTAGCCTTTTTATTATTTATAAGAATTATAAATTCTATAAATGCTATGTATTATATTTTAAATTCTAATTTGTCATTTACTTACATCTTTCGAACATTAGCAAATTATTCTAAATGCGAGGAGAAATAAATTTGAGTTATCTATGCAAATAATATGATAGCCACAAAGGGGAGGATAGAGAGAGAGAGAGCAATAGTGACAGGTTAAAAAGGAGAGAAAATAGAGTAAAAAAAAAAGTAAAAGGTTAAAAACGGAGAAGACCAAAAAAAACTAGGGTGTAAATGTGAAAAAGATAAGAAAAGAAGAAAAAAATTGATGAAATATTAAAAAGGGCAGAAGAAAAAGTTAAAAAAATAAAATTTGGATGCAAACACATCTAGGTAATGACAGGGAAAATAATTGATAAAAGGTTAACAAGGGAAGGAAAAAGAGTTAAAAAAAAAAAAAATAAAGTATAAACATAGAAATGTGATCAGAGAAAAAAAAAAACTAGTATGAAGTTGAAAAGGAAATAAAAAAGAGTGAAAAAATTAGAGTATAAACATTAAAAAGGAAGGCAAGGAAAAAAAATTAGTTAGAGGTTGAAAAAAAGGAAAAGAAAGTGAAAACAATTTGGGATGTAAATATAAAAGGAAGGAAAAAAAATTAGTGAAATATTAAAAAAAAAAAGAGGAGAGAGAGTAAAAAAAATTGGGGCATAAACATAAAAACAGAAGGAGAGAAAAAAAATTAGTGAAAGTTTAAAAAAAAGAGAAGAGAGTAAAAAAGTTGAAGTGTAAACATAAAAAGAGGAAGATAAAGAAAAAATTGGTGAAATGTTAAAAAGAGACGAGAGAGTTAAAAAAATTGGGATGTAAAAGGAGAAGAAAGAAAAAAATTGAAATTTAATGAGAAGGTGAGAGCGTGAAAGAGCGAATCCCTACTTTCCATTATAATGAACGGCCAAAATTTGTTAAACATTAAAAAAATAATTTACGACCCATATTCCTTTACGGGGCAGAAAAAAAGGGATGATAAAGCAGGAAATTTTTTTCCAAAAATACTGAACAAATTTGGCAATAAATTATTTTTTTTTTAATGTTCAACGAATCTTGACCATTCATTACAACGAAGGGTCAGAATTTATTAAATATTAAAAAAATAATAATTTACGGTCAATATCTCTTCGCTCCTTATTTATGTTTAACAAATCTAAAAAAAATTACCATGTTCAAATAAATTTATGTACTTTATTAGTATTTTAAAATAAAAATTGTTCAAAAAAAAAAAAAACCAAGTTCAAACAAGTACATAATTTAAAAAAGTGTTTTTCAAACCTCTGTTGCCTTTCTTATTTATGTTTAAATATAGACATTGACATCAAATCAAAAATACTAAAGCTGCAGAAATTTACATCACTTAAAAAATAAAAAAGCCTACGCTTGCTTATCCAATGGTCATTTTGGTCAGTGTCATCCTTGAGTACAACGCCATTAATTACCAATGTCCACCTGCAGCGTCAAAGCCGTTGTGTTAAACATATTTGAACTCTTTTAGTCTCACCTGCACCGCCAAACCCTTTCACTATTTTTTTATTTTTTTTTTTTTGAACACTGCCATTGTGTTCTGTACTCACATTTGGTCTTCTCCCTTTTCAACCATGACTCCTCTCCTGTCGGTGAACATCGGCGGTTTGGCTCTGGCAGTTCGAAATCCATAAGGTAGCTGATGTTTCTAGGTGCTATGCTTTCATTTCCTTTTAGTTTCTTTGCAACGACAAAGCTAATCAATTCATGCAACAGCCTAGTTTCAAATCGTTACTCTATCCATACATTTGTGCCCGAAAAATAGGAACATATAATATTTAGGGAAAGAATCAAACATAAACATGTAGATTTGGGAATACATAAGATTGAGATACTTTTAAGGGGATCGCATTCCAGGATTTTATATAAATGGCTTTACGAATTTACAAATGTTGAGGATTACTGCACTTATTATTTTGAAGATATAAGGGAAATGATGATGTTTCAAAGGTTCTTTTTGTGCGTGGACATTGTTCTAACCTAGGTAATGTATTCTATTAACGTGTTTAAATCTCCCTGAAGGGGGGGAAAGGGTGACAGTGTTGCTCACTTGTTTGGAAATTTCCAAACATATTTAATCATGAATCAAGTGTATTGACATATAGTAAAACTTAGAGAATATGCCACAATGTAGAATTTGACGCAGCTTGCAGCGACTAGGCAAGCATCACCTGGTGGGGACTGCCATTCTCCCAGGATTTAAGAATGTCCCAAATGCTTACCCCCAAATTTTAGACTCAAAACAAAATTATAACTTATGAATTCTGTAGCTACTCAAGCAGATGGTTTTCCTTTTACTTTCCAAGTTGAAGTTGATTTTATGTGTAAGTAGGGTAGATTAATAATATGGCTTTTCACTGAACTTCCAATTTCTTTATTAGCATTTTTATTTGTTGGATTAATCATTGTTGTTTAATGTCTGAGCTTTGACATATAATGGGTAGGTAATAGGGTAATTAGTTACAATATTTATATGAACCTCAATGATATGTAACCATAGTATTTTAGCTAACTCTTATTAGAGATTGACATGATAAGAATATTATAGGTTTTTTTAGATTTGTCGACTAAAACAAGATACAGGGGATTAGGCATGGAAAACAAACCATCTATAAAGTTACAATATGTACAACTAACTATTTATTTATTTAACATTAATAAGGAGATTATTAGGCTCCTTAGAGAGGGACAACAAAAAGTAAAGTGGTGTTGGGGAACGTCGCACTTAAGACCTGAAGGAGTCAGGGTCTTACTACCAAGCCAACAATTTATTAGCCATATTTGAATTGGAAAGACTCACAAGCCGAAGTGAACTCTTTATGTGATTTCAAATTTACCAAAATGCATAGAACAAAAAACATAAGTCTAACAGGCCCAAACTAACAACTTCATAGCATATCTCACTGAGTGAGGATTCACATTACAAGATCGAGGTAATGCCACTATGCAAGTTAGTAAGTCAAGCCATCCAATTTAAAAAATCCAACAATTTAATACGAAGGCATCCTAGAGGCAGAAAAGTTATTCCATCTCAGTCTCAGCGAGAGCCTATGTGTAGAATATTGATATGGAGCTCGCTGGATGAAGATCACAGAGCAAGCAAGAAAGATTTAGAAAGTAATCGTCACTTGAGCAGGTCAACTGATTAAAGAACAAAACAAAAGAGAAAAGGAGATTTACGTTCCGGTTGTTAGACTTGTCAAGACAAGCGTTGGTATGGAGCACCTTAATTCGTCACTCAAGTCTGAAATGTAAAATCTGTATAAATGACGCTCCACTGCAAGGTCGCGACAAAAGGAATCGTATTAGTTTGAGCACATCCCTTGTGTCATATCAAGATTCATGCAAAAATCATAGTCCATCCTATCAACATCTCGGAGGACGGGCATAATACCACTGTCATCTTCTCTACGTGTAGCTGGTGAAGGCATCAATATGTCCTCTAACCATTGAGATTTGCGAAAGGGTGCAAAATACACCACATTAAGCTCATGACAAACTAGAGAACTGCTAAGAAGTAGATCCATCAATTTGGTGCCTAGCGAGCAGCCCTTAAACCAAAAAAGATTTTAAAAGAAGTCGGTCTTAGCAAGGGGCAAAGGCAAGAGGTCTAGGTCTTTGCTGCCTGATTGACTGCTTCAAAGCCTTTTTGTGACGAAGGTCTCTTCTCCTTTCGCTCTCTTCTTTCTTTTTGAGTTAATTTCCAGCTGAGGCTTCACTTCTAATAGGAAGTAGGATTATTGTCTATTGTATGACAAAATGAGGCAGCCACACTTTCATGCCCTTGCGTTGCGTTCGCATAGGGTCACTAGAGAGTGGATAGCCATTGTCCTTGCCTTTGGTGTTGTATTAAGCTTAGGTCTCCTGGCTAATTGTGCGGATGCAGGTGCTCATGATAACGATGGACCCTTTGAGCCCTTCATTTTGTGCTTTTTGCTAGAAATACTTCAAAATTTAGTTTGAATCACATTTAGATTGAATGAAATATGTGAAAATTAGGATTTTCCACTTAAATTGGTTAACAAATTCTTAAATGTTGCAGTTGGTGCCAAAATCAGTTAGTAAACGGCTACTAGTTGTTAAGAACTCCTGTTTCTTTCTGTCGTTTTCGCTGCTCTTTGTGATCATTTTCTTCCCTCACGCTCTGTTTCGCACATGAAATTGGAATTGGACTGCGGAATTGCAATTCCAATTCCAATTCCAATTCTAGTGGAATTACAATTCTGATTGAATTGAAATTCCATTGTTTGGTTTATCAATGGAATTGGATGTCAGAATTATAATTACATAATGATTAAAACCATCAAGGGTTTTCGATCAATCAGGCTGGACAATTTCGCTTTAAATCAACAGTCAGATTTTGGTCGAAGCATTTCACATTGCATTCGAGTTACTATGGTCGAAGCGATTTACTTTTTGAGTTTGAGTTATTCGAGGCTCGAGTAAAATCGGGTGAAGTATCACGTAGGTCATTAGCGTTCATGTTATCTTGGATTTTCAGTTAATCGGGTTAGGTTTTTTTAGAATTCTGGCTAGAATAAATCGGGTTGGTTAATTTAGGTCATTTCAAGCTTGATTCATGTTAATGTTGGGACAAACGAGTAGTATCATTTCAAATTTCGAGTCATTTTAGAGTGATTTTGATATGGTTCGAGTCATTTTGGGTTTGGGTTGTACTAAGTTTTGGATCAATTTGATGGGATCCTTTTCACTTCGATTCATCTTGTTTACATCACATTCAAGTCGAGTAGTTTCATTTTTTAGATTCGAGTCATCTCGAGTTTTACGTCAATCGAGTTGGATCACTTCGGGCTTTTGAGCTAAGGTGATTTCGGTTATTTCCAGTTCAAGTCATTCAAGTTGGGTGGTTTCGAGATTTGGGTCAAATTTTGGCCAGTGGAATTCCAGCACGTGAACCAAACAACATAATTATTTTCTCAATCTCTCAATACTCTCTTCTTCCTCAATATATCCTTCCTCCCCCTCCGAATTTTTGTTCTCCCCCTACTCTCTTTCTGAATTCTTTCATTCTCTCTCCATTTTCCTTCGTTTTTTATAGTTTATTGGGTCATAACAGGTTGGTACCAGGGCTTTTTACGAACCTAGAAGGCAACAATAACGGCTTCATATAACATCCTTGCTAGCCAATAGGAAACCGAGGTAATTAGGATTAAGCAACCCTCTAGAGCTCCTCCAATCTTGTGTAACATTAATGCCAATTTCATTATGGAACAAGAAACCTAATCGAAAGTATGATTTTCGCACTTTTGACTCTAGCAATCCTAGAGGTTGGGCTCGAATATGTGATATATATTTCATATTCTTCGAAATATCGAATGAAGAAAGATGGCAGACTTTGGATATTTACCTTGAGGGTGAGGTTGGTTCTTGGTTTGAGAGTTATCTTCTTGGTAGAAATAATGTTCAATGAAACCATTTTGTTGACACTCTTTACAAGCATTTTGGCGGAAAAGAAGTTTCATGATATTATTCAAGATGAACAAAATTCAACAAGACGACTCATTGCTAGAATACAAGACAAAATTCAAGGAACTGAAGGCTTATATGATTAAGCCTAATCTCCAACTCAAGAATCTTATTATATTTCAAGTTATTTGAGTGGTTTCAGGCCTGACATAACATGTTGGAAGATGCATTTGAGAAAAAGCCCATCTTTATGAACCTGTGCATCCCCAAGAAGCCAAAACATCTAATAACACTTCCACTAACCTCAATTAAGACTCAATCCTATAGTACTGGTGTTGGTCAAACTTTAAGGAAGTACCAAAATCCACCCAAGAATATTTCTGCAAGCACACAGCAGCAAACACAGAGTGAGGTAGCCAGAAAACTACACCATTTGTGTCTGGTGTTGTCTCTTCTTTGCGTAGCACAAGGTCTAATGACACTAGGAAGTCACCTCCATTATGTTTTAGGTGTAATGATAGCATAGGTGACCTCTAAGCCCATGTGTTGCACCCCTGTAGAACTCTTTGAGGCAATAGGTTTTCTGTTGTTGATGATAGATATTATCCTGGATATGTGTTTCAAGGGAAGCAATTAAACACCATAAGAGGTAAAGTACTAGGCCTTGGTTCTAGTGATGTTGCAGAGGAGGAACCTGATGAGGATAATTGGGTTGAGGATGATGGAAAAGACCTTAGAACTATTAGGATTAAGGGTCACATGAGGAAAAAGAAAGAGATTTTGGTCCTCATAGATAGTGGAAGCAAGTCACTCAAAGACGTCGCTTAGGCTTTGCTTGAAATATGAAAGACCGTAATTTCAAATAAAATCTGAGTCCTAAATTTTGAAGGTTGTAAAGTGTAATTGGATGAAGATCCACAAATTGGACTTTGTAATCTTAAACTAAACCATACACACGGATGATAGCAAAATTGCTTTGCAGGGTATATCGGGAGATCCATCTCTGAAGTGGATTGTAGCAGACAAAATCAAGAAATCCTTGGGGAAAGGTACTTGCTGCTGGCTTGGACAGACAAAAAGCACAGAGGAAGCTTGATGTGGCATAACTTGCTACTCAAAAACACAACTCAATTTTATTCTTTCCAAAATTCAGAACAAATAAATTACAAAGTTATATTTATAGAAAAAGCTAAACCTTATTGGATAACCAAATAGATAAATAAGAAATTAACAAAGAAACTACTATTCGAAGATAAAAAGAACGATATTATCCTATTAACTAAATATCTTATTGGCTTAAAAGATATATTCTAATCTAGTCATATAAATTACTGTATAGGGATCTAATAAAATATCAAGCCTTCTACAATTAGTAAACCTCTTCTTTGCTTCTTAAAAACCCCCTTCCAACCTGGTTTAGTCTCTTATCCTCATGATTTCGCAATCTTTATTGCACGAGTTTGATGATGTAGTTGCTGAACCTAATGCACTACCAACCCACGAAGGCAAGCATTAATGAATGATGTGTTAAAGGGTGTATTTAAGGAAATTTACCTTAGCTTTCTTTGATGATGTCCCAGTTTACAATCAAACATGGGAATTTCACTCAGAACACTTGCACACTATCCTTTCCATTTTGCGCTTGCACCAACTTTATACCAAAATCAGTGGCGGATCCACAAGCCCCCCCTGAATTTTAAAATAAATATTAGTAGGCATATATATGAATCACAAATAACAGGTTGCCTTGATGGCTTTGCCCCTTTTAAGCAACTGAGGGAGCCTAGGTTCAAATCCCATGGCTCTCATCCCCCTTTCTTTTTTTTTTATACTTTTATCTTTTTTTTATTAAAAACAAAATTAATTTTAATATAATAAAATATCCCACCTTCCCCCCACCCCACCCCAAACCCACATCCCTACTGAACGAAACCCCGACCCCCAAAACCCACCCCCACCCCACGCCGCCCCTGCCACCCCCGCCGCTTGGCCACCGGTTCACCGACGCCTCCGCTCCGCTGCTAGTCAGATCCTCCTCTTGCACCCACCACCAAGCATCAGCCATATTCAATGCAAGTTTTGTTCATTTTTTGTCCCATTTAATAATAATATACAATACTTTTAGGTTTTTCATCTCATGTATCTCTAATTAAAATTCTAATTTTATAAATTTTAGTAAGAGATATCAAATTTCTTTTTAATTGGAGAATAATTACTTGTAGTTTAAATCCTTTATCGAGTTTGGAATAATATGGTCTTTGTTGCTTTGCTTGATATTTGTTATTAGTATATAAATTGGTTGACAATTATTCTTGTTTATAATAGAGTTAACAATGTTTAGTGTTGTTTTAGTTTATATCGGTAATAATAATTTTTGTTCATAATATGTTTATTTTATAGTACTTTAAAATATAGAAATATTATTTTCTGTAATTTTTTTAATTTTTATAGTACTTTCCTATTTGATTAGATGCGTTTTTCTATTTTTTTTTAGTCGTGAATTATTAAAAAAATATCGATTGTAAATTTTTTAATAATTTTTATTATGTAATCTATTATTTTTTATTCAAGCCCCCCCTACACCAAAATCCTGGATCCGCCGCGGACCAAAATGTCTAATGTGTTTTCTGCTATTGATAGAGTGGAATATTTGACCAAATTATAACAAAAGGTGTGGGAGCTGATCCTAGTAAAATTGAAGCTATGCACTATTGCATAGACCTAAAGATCTTCAAGAAGTTAGATGATTTCTTGTTTAATTGGCCAATATTGAAAGTTCTGGATATGGGATTTTGGCCACGCCACTGCCTGAAATCTTGCGAAAAAATGCTTTTTCTTGGCCAAGCCACCAACTGGATATGGCATTTCTTGGTATTGAAGCCTTTGAAAAACTCAAAGTTAGCCATGCCCCATTCACCATTCTTAGTTGACCTGATTTTTCAAAGGCTTTTGTATTAGAGACAGACGATACCATGGAGGATTAAGGGTTGTTCTTATGCAAGGCCACCCAATTGCATACTTAAGCAAGGCACTCAAAACTTGGCAAAAGGACCTCTACATATATGACGAGGAATACTTGGCAATTTTGATGGCAATTCAATGGAGGGAAATTACTTTTTAATCAAGACTGACTATTGAGAGTTTGAAGCATTTGCTTGACCAAACAATCTCCACTCAACTTCAAAAAAAGGTATAACAAAACTAATTGCGCTAACATACGAGAGTTTGAAAAGGTGTGGAAAACAGTGTTGTCAATGCTCTTTCTCGAAATGAGAATGAACAATCTTATGTTATGGCTATTTCCACTATAGTTCCATCTTGGATTATGAGAGTTATAAAGGAGATGATGAGGTGCAAGTTAAATTCCGTGCTTTGCTTGTTGACACTAATGCTCTCTCTCGTTTTTCATACAGTTGGGGCCTATGTTATAAAGGGAAGCTTTTCATTGGCTCTTCTACTCCATTGCGCCCAAGTATCTTAGAGAATGTTCACTCTACAGCTCTTGGGGGCCACTCTCGAGTTACAGCAACATACAAGCGTGCAAAGACTTATTTCTAAGGTAATGTTTTCCCAGGACATGATAAATTCCGTCTTCCACCTAAATTTTAGTCAAGCTTCTTCAAATATGTTGTGATTTCATGTTATATGTTGATCTCTTCTCTCTGGCAATTCCTATGTGGGATTCTTATTTCACAGGCAATTACATTTAATTGCATCAAACATTAATTGAAGGGGTCCTTAACGCAACAAATTCAAATGTACCCCACTTTCCAAAAACATGGTGCGCCAAACAAGCACTTGAGATCATCCACTTACTCTAATACCATGTTAAATTTAACCAGGCCTTAATCCAATCCACAAAGTTTGCGTATTAGTGGAGTTCTACCCTAAACCAATTAGCCTAGATTAAACCTTCTCACTTAGAACTTGGCTCATGTGAAACATTAAAATGTCCATTTCTACTAGTGCGGTTCATACCTTTAAACTGGGGGCGGACGAATAGTTTTTCTAATAGAGGGTAGGAGAGCCGAAATTAAAAACAGCCATCCACTTATTCAAAATATCCCACTTAATAACTCAAAATCACCCACTTACTCGAAATCATCACTCAATTATTCAATATCACCAAAGTATTCAAAATCATCAGCCACATACTAAAATCACCACTTAATTACTTGAAATCTCTATACAATGACTCAAAATAATCACTCAATTACTTCCCATCATCACCCACTTACTAGAGTCACCACTTAATTACTCAAAATCAACAGCCAATTACTCAAAATCACCCATTTACTCAAAGTTGTTAACTTCTCAAATTACCCATTACTTACTTAAAATCACCGGTCAATTACTCAAAATCATACCGTTCATTTCCTTAAAGTCACCTACTCACTCAAAATCACACCTCAATTACTCAAAATAACAATCCATTGGCTCAAAATGACCCATTAACTCAAAATCACCACTACTTACTCAAAATCACTACTTGATTACTCAAAGTCAACGTACACTTACTCAAAATCACCACTTAATTACTCAAAATCACCCATTAACTCAAAATCACTACTTAATAACTCAAAATCACTATCCAATTACTCAAAATCACCACTTAGTTACTGTAAATCATCATACTCTTACTTAAAATCATCACCCTTTTATTCAAAGTCACCACATAATTATTCAAAAGAACCCACATACTAAAAATCACCCACTTACTAAGAGCCTGTTTGGCATTAGTGTAGAAAAATAGCTTTTTTTAGAAGCACTTTTTGTAAAAGTGTTATTTCAAATAAGTAGTTTGCATTTGCTCAACTAGTAAAGAAGTGCTCATTATAATATTGTGATTATTTGGCTAATATTTAAAAAAGTGCTTTGTTCTATAAAATTAACAAAAAGGACATTAAGTATTTATAGTTAGAAACAATCACCCAAGAACCATTTTCAAGTATTTAATATTTTTTTAAATATCTAAATCTAATTACTCAAAATCACAACTTAGTTATTCAATACTCAAAATGACCATCCACTTACCCAGAATCATCTATTATTCAAAGTCGCCACTTAATTACTCAAAGATCAACGCTTCATTGTGAGTAAATCGTCATCTAGTTACTCAAAATCACCCCCTAAAAATCAATTGTCAATTACTCAAAATCGCCATTCACTCAATTGCTCGAATAACCGCTCAGTCACTCCAAATAACCACTCACTTACTAAAAATCACTTATTTACTCAAAATCACCACGCACATGCCCAAAAACCCTACTTATTTACTCATAATCACAATCCAGTTACTAAAATAACAAACTCAATTATCAAAAATACCTATCCAGTTACTCAAAGTAACCTCCAACAACAACAGACCCAATACCTCAAAGGCTCCAGCATAAGCGTGGTCTGGGAGGATGGATGCGTGCAGCCTTACCCCTTCACGGTGTAACCTTGTTGAGAGGCTGCTTATGAGGATCCCCAACCTTATAGGTTTGGAAACACGAGGACTTCCCAGGAGGTCACCCATCCTGGTACTACTCTCGCCCAAGCACGCTTAGCTTCAGATTTATAATGGGATCTGGTGCTTTAGTACCTGGTAAATGAATCCTCCTCAAAGTAGCCTCCACTAACTCAAAATCACCACACTTATTATAAGCCACCATCAATTATTTAAAACAACTATCAGTTACTCAAAATCATCACTCACTTATTCAAAATCGCCATCCTGTTAATCAAAATCACTCACTCATTTTAAATCATTACTCAATTATTAAAAATCACCTAGTTACTCAAAATAACCCTTCACTTGCTCGAAGTAGCCCATTTACACAATCACTATCCACTTACTCAAAATCGATAAATTACTAAAAATCATAATCAGTTGCTCAAAATCACCCACTTACTAAAAATCACCCCTTAAATCACCTTATTACTCAAAATTATCACTGAATCACTCAAAATCATCTACTTACTAAAAATGACCACTTAACTACATAAAATAGCCATTAACTTATTCAAAATCACCCACTTATTAGAATCAACGCTAAATTACTCAAAATCTTCAATTAATTCTCAACTCTATCCCTTTACTCAAAGTCACCACTCAATTACTTAAAAATACCTAAGTACTCAAAATCCCACTTGTTACTCAAATCACCATTCACTTATTGAAATCACCCACTTATTGAAAGTCACCTAATTACACAAAATAAACATTTACTCACTCAAAGTTACCCATTTACTCAAAACAACCAAATACTTATTCAAACTCTCCCACTTCTAATAACCACAAAATTACTCAAAACCACCAATCAAAATCACCACTCAATTATCAAAAGTTACCTACTTAATTAAAATAACCATCAATTTAATTACTCAAAATCACCCGATCACTTAAAATAAACACTTAATTAATCAAAATCACTACACATTCTCAAAATCATTACTCAATCAGCCATTACTTAAAACCACCACTCAATTACTTAAAATCACCACCCATTTACTCAAAATCACCCAAATACTCAAAGTTAGCACTGAATTACTCAAAACTACATCATTATTCAAAATAACTATCCACATACTTAAAATCACACATTTAATCAAATTCACCACACATATACTCAAAATCAACATCCACTTATTCAAAATTGTCGCTTAAGTACTAAAAATCACCCACTTATTCAAAGTCAAAACACAATTACTCAAAACCACCTTCTAGTTACTCAAAATCACCACTCAATTACCCAAAATCACCTAATGACTCAAAATAACCATCAAGTTGCTCAAAATCAACACTCGATTACCCAAACACCACTCAATTACTCAAAATTGCCACTTAATTACTCAAACTCGCCATACACCTACTAAATATGATCCACTAGTCAAAATCACTACTCAATTTCTCAATATTACCTAATTGTTCAAATAACCAAGCACTTACTCAAAAATACCACTTTACTCAAAATCACCACACTCTTACTAAAAAATCACCGCTCAGTCGCTCAAAATCGCCATCCAGTTATTCAAAATCACGCACTTACTCAAAATCACTACTCAATTACGCAAAATCAACATCCAACTACTTGAAACCACCAAACTACTCAAAATCACAACTTAATTACTAAAATTAAACATCCATTTAGTCAAAATCGCTCATTTACCCAAAATTACCATCCACTTATAGAGCTCCCAACTGGTGTCAAGTAGCCATGTGTAGTGAGGGCACGACATGATAGATAATGGAGCTCCAAATACTTAGACCTGCACACTTTCAACAAACTAGTGTTTCACTCGTGCCTTATGGTTAGTACCGAAACCAGGTACATTTCCTTTGTCCACTTAGTGCTTAAAATTGGGTAAATCTAAGTGGCAGACATTCTTGTGCGCATGCTGTTATTTTTTGTCTCCGTGTCTTTTCTTGTACTTAAAATTGGGTAAATCGAATCCAGAAGATCACGGAAGAAGAGTATGATGAGAGGATCTTGAATGCGGAGCAGGTAATAGAGTTAGGAGAAAAGGTGGGCTTCAACTTTGATGGTTTCGACCCTGCTCTGGTGGCAGACATTCTTGTTTGATGATATGGTTTGGGTGTTGAGTTGTGGCTTCAGTCCCACTCTCGATTCTTGTATTGGCCTTCTGATTCTTCTCCAGCTAGGATCCCTGTTTGTGTTGGTTCTGCGCGTGCTATTGTTTCTTGTCTTCGTGTCTTTTCTGGTCCTATGCTCGCTGTCTGCTGTGTTGTGTTTTGAGGTGAGGGTTTCTGTTCCTGTTTTCTTGTTTTATGTTGGATGTTTTGGGTTCCCGTGTTGTTGCGGTCGAACTCTGGCCTCACCTAGCGAGTGGCCGACTTGCTTAGCAATTTTGTCGCAATTTATCGAAAAAATGTGAACATGTTCATTAACAACTCACTAGGGGGCCAGTCAAGTACACAATGATCCCACCAAAATCAAGGGTGGGGAGCATCAATCGTATCCCGCTTTTGGAAAGATGTTTCCTGAACTCCGACCCTTGTCCCCAAGAAACAGTAGAGCAACCTTACCAATTGCGATAAGCCCACACTCCCCTTGAATTATACTTAGTCTTGCACAGTTAAAATTATTATATGATTTGTACTCTAATTATGGTATTGACATTCATGACTCTTAAAGGATCTGAGCACTTTTCTCCTTGAGCATTGACTAATCAAATCAATTTGGCTTCCAAAGACGACGTGGTTCTATTGAATACAATTCATTCAATCCTTAAGACTGATTGATTCAGATAAGCTATAGTAATCACCTAGTATTAAGAGCATAAATTGCCATTATTATTGTTCAAGCATCAATATTATAATTATTTTCCATAATGCGTAGCTTATAAGTATGCTTGTTTTCCAAGTCAGCAATAAACTTATCCAAATTGTATGGCAGAATCCCACAGGAATCGGATTTGATTTACATGTCAAACCAAATATAAACAAAAAAGAAAAGAGAAAAGAGAAATTGAAACAATAGCATGGAAGCTTACTCTCAGGGTTGAAACCTTAAAACGAGTATTTATAGACGCAGAAAAAACAGAATCCTAGCACAAAAAGAGGGTATATTAGGCCATCCTCTTGAACCCTGGCATGAGTATTTATAAGGTCCCGGCCCCCCAGTGGAGACATCTCGCAGCGAGATCAATTTCCTCGCCTCAAATTTTAGAGTCAGTGAAAATTTAAAGGCACAGCATACTCCGGAATTTTAGAAAATTTACCATACCAAATTTGAAAAGAACCTCTGCATAAGGAAATCAATCAAGCAAAGGGTACTTGGGACAAACCTTGGTCACTGCAATTAAACGCCGAAGATCGAGGGGCTGAAATTGGATCCATTGTATTAATAGTTGACAATGACGAATTTATAATAAAGCGGCGACAACTTCTATCGAAAAATAAAGCGACGTCACCTCCAGATCTTCAACAACGAACGCAAACCCTAGCGACAAATAGAGAGAGACAAACCCTAGCGTGGAGAGAGAGACGAGGAACAGGAAAGTGGATTCAGAGAGAGAGAGAGAGAGAGACAGAGAGAGGAGAAAGCGGAGAGTGGAGATATAGAGTTGAGCATACGGTGCTAAAAGTCCGGCAAAAAATTTTTGTTATGGGCTTGGTGAAGAATCAGCCCACAATTTTATAAGCTCGATTCAGTTTTGTTATATAAGAAATAGGCCCATTGGACCTAAAGGTGTTTTCTATAATCATAGCGTTTGAACAAAAAATTGAACTAGATCTCAAAAATTGGTTTAAAATTGAGTGTGCATATAACTAATTACTAGGAGCCTTGATTTTATAGTTATGTGATATGCATTGTTACTATCATGTATGTTGTGATTGCGACATTATTTTAAAATTTTATGTTCAAAAATTAAAAGGTTGTTACGTATTATGATTGATATTATGATAAGTTATTATTAGACAAGCATGTATTTCATTATCCATCTATTTTGTAGGGCTATAATTATATTCATGTGAATATAAGCATGAGCATGAATTTTGAAGTTATGATTATTATAACATCAACTTTTATATTGTATTTAAATTAATTTGACCATAATCTATTTATGTTTATATGTTTATTAGGGCTTTAGGGTGTAGGATTTACAGTTTACGTACACAAGGGTTTGTGTTGAAATCAATGCCAAGGTCTCTCTGGTCAAAGAAATTGTTTGTTGACAACAATGGTCGTCACTTTCCAGTGTTTAGGTTTTGGGGTTAGGGGTTTTAGGGGTTAGGGTTTAGGGCCCCCCTCGGCGGGGCGGGGGGGGGGGGGGGGGGGGGGGGGGGGGGGGGGGTGGTTGTTGTTGCTTAGAGGCACATGTGTTATCCTCATCAAGAGGGAGGTTTAGGGATCCGTCGTCTTGCCGAGTGGAATCAGGCTTCGATTATGAAGCACATCTGGTTTCTTCTTTCTGACCCTACCTCGTTGTGGCCATACTGGGTCCATACGAACCGGCTCCAAGGATGAGGCTTTTGGACGATCCGTGTTCCGAAGTCTACTTCATGGTACTGGCGTCAGATTTTGTCAGTCCGTCAGTTCTGTTCGGATATGATCTTCCACGTCATTGGTAATGGCCTTGACACTGCTCTATGGACTGATTTTTGGCTACCGACTGCTCACTTCTTCAGGACTTCTCTGGGATTCTCGAGTTTCAGCTGTTATAGAGGGTGATCAGTGGAGGCTTGCACAGGGTTGTTCGGAGCTCCGACCCATTTGGGACTTGATAGACTTCAGCCCTCGGGCTGGTGTAGCGGACACCATTAGGTGGATGGGTGACCCTTCGGGGTAATTCACCACCAAGTCCACTTGGGAGATTGTACGGAGTAGGAGAGCGGAGGATACCATTCATCACCTTCTGTGGTTTCAGATGCATATTCCAAGACACTCCTTTCTTCTATGGATCGCTTCCCATAAGCAACTTTGGACTAGAGATCGACTTCTACGTTTTGGAGCTCTTGGAGTTCAGTGTGTTTGTGTTCTTTGTGGCCTAGCTGATGAGACTCATGAGCACCTCTTCTTCGCTTGTGATTTTTCTTCATCGGTCTGGAGTTCTATCATTACACGTACATCTATTGCTTGGCCTACCGTTCTCTAGGATGATCTCGTCACTTGGGCTGCTCAGCACCTCGGTGGGCGAGATTTTGACACCATCCTTGCTCGACTTTGCCTTTCCATGACAGTGTACAATATTTGGTACTAGCGCAACCTCCGGGTGCAGCGCTCTGAATCCAGATTAGTTGCGGTCGTGCGAGAGGAGAGTACAGGCTTAGTCAAGAGCCGCCTTCTTGCTGCTTCCTCGTTCAGAGGAGCTCATCGCCATGCCTCCTTACTTCGGCAGTGGGGCTTTGAGCCTTAGTTTTCTCTTTCGTTCCCTTGTATTTTGTTTGCTGTAAGAACTATGTCTGGACTCTGTTTTGAAGTTGTTTCATCTTTGTAGGCTTAGGCCATGTCTTGGGGTATGCCTCTTGTAGCTTGAACAAACATTTCTTTCTTTTCTATATATTTCACTGAATTACCAAAAAAAAAAAAAAAATTAGGGTTTAGGGGTTAGGGTTTTAGGGTTTTAGGGGTTAGGGTTTAGGGTTTAGGGAGGGAGGAAGGGACGCCGCCACTGTAGCTCTGGCAATTTGAGGGGGTAGAGAGGCGATTGGGCGGCGATTTTTCGCCTGCATCTAGGGCTCGCGCGTGCGGGCACGTGGGTGGGTGTACAAGGACGGGATCGATGGCAATGCGCTTGCCGGCATCTCCACTTCCTGGAGGTGGTGCTCACTGGTGGTTTCCGGTGCCGTCGAGGGTGAAAATAGTGAGAGAAGGTGACAGGGTCGCGGTTTTGCTAGTGTTCGACGTAGGACGTTCAGGGCTTCCATTCCGACAGCCCATCACCTGTGACTACACCCAGTCGACTCGCCTCTCCCTGCTTGATCTTTTGGAGGTGGTCCGGTGCCCGTTGGTGGCGTGGCTGCGGCGTACGACCCTCTTTCTCTCTCCTGGTGTTTCTCGCTCGCCCGATACTCTCTCTCCTCAGATTTGGAAGCTTCACCTGTAAGTTTCCTCCATCCTCCTCCTCCCTGGTGTTCGCCGGTGTCAGGTGGTCATTTTGGCCCGCCGGTCGCTGGTGGTCGTTTGGCTGGCGGCGCGCGGTAGCCGTCATAGCCAAACCCTAGGTTTGGGTCATTTTTGGGAAGGTTTGAATCTTGGGATTTCTTCCCAATTCTCACGACACTTTCCTTCTTTGGCTTGGATCTGATTTTTTTGAAATTTTTCTGGTGATCTTGGGTTGCTTCTGGTGGTTTTTGGGTGGTCCGTTGGAGGTTTCTGGTGAAGTTTTACGAAATTCTTTTTTTAACCCTCGTTTTGTGCTCGGGGTTTATTTGCCATGGCCGAAAATGGGGGTCCCGTGGTTTTAGAGGGTGTTAATGGTTGTGGGAAGTCTACCTCTACGTTCGACAACCTCTCTTTGTCCTATATTTGCCCCCCGGATCTCAGGAATAATATTCCTTTTGCGTCCGTTGTGGATCTTGATTTAAGCATGACTGAGGGAAAATGGCATCGCACCATTATGGGGCGTTTCATTGGAGGTAGGGTTGCTTATTCTAGATGTGTTGCGACTGCAAAAATGCTTTGGTCGTCAAAGGAGTTGGAGTGTGTTATCTCCGATGGGGATATCTACTACTTTCGTTTCAACGCTACAGATGCATCCGAAAGGGTCCTTAGAGAGGGGCCTTGGCATATCCAAGGTCACACCGTCAATCTGCAGCGTTGGTCGTCTACGCATGTTCCTAAGGCTGACCCGTATGCTATCATTATTTGGACACGTATCTATGGCCTGAAGCCGTGGCAATGGTCGCGTGAATCCTTAAGTACTATTGTCAGTGCTATAGGTTGCCCTGGTCACATGGACAGACCTACTTTTGAAGGTAGCAGACTGGATTATGCTAGGGTTGCATTACGTATGGGTGCGCATATTGAACCGGCCAAGGAAATTAATGTTGAACTTTTTAAAGGTCAGTTCATTCGCTTAGAAGTTCGGTATGAAGCTCTCCCTAAGCGATGCCACACGTGTCGCGTTTGGGGTCACTCGTGCCAGGACTCACAAACTCTGGCCCCCACTAATCAGCCGGCTAGGAGGGCCGAAAAAAACCGCTGGAAGAAGAATCGCCGCAAGAATAAGGCGGCGGGGCAAGGTGATGCCACTAAGGGTCCGGGGGAGGACCATGGAGGAGGTGCCGAGGAGGGTGGCGTGGTGCCCACCTCTGGGCCGGTGCAGGACGAAGGTCTCGGACCTACCATTAGGTCTGAGGAGGTCTCTTGTAGTGGGCCTAGGGTTGGGATGCATGTCGGTGAGGGTGATCTTCCACATGGGCCTTCCACTGGGCCTATAGCTGTTGTGGGCCTACCGGGCCTCTGAGTGAGTCTACGGGTAATGGATTGAGGGCTGATGATGATCGGGTTGGGTCGCATGTTGCTGGCCTACCATCCTCTACATGGCCTGCTCTACCGTCATTCAGTGGGCCGTCTCTTGGGGCTCGTCTTGGGCCTGTCACGCCCCCCATGCTGCTGGGGGGGACTTGCTGTGTTCTGGGCCTGCTGGCCCAGAACCGGGGGTGAGCCCAACTCACCCCCTCGCCCGGCTCTCGCGAGCTGGGCCTACCGAGGCCAATTGGGCCTCGGGTTCTCTTGCGGGGTCCGTTAGGACCTCGCCTTCCACTCTCCTGCCTGGTTTCTCTGATCGGGTGGGGGACATTTTGGGTCTTTCAGAGTTCCGGATTGAAGCTGATTCGTCTACCAGTTCGAAGGATTTGAGTCGAGCTTTGGTTCCTAGTGAGCTTGTGGATGCACAAGATCACCTACTTGGGTTGATTGAGCCCGATCGTTGCGGTTTTAACATGGAAGCCAGTATTCCGAGTAACTATTGTCTTAGTTCCAGTGACCGTGATACTATGGACACTGCAACTTCTGGCCGTCCTGTCGTGGATCCTGTGATTTCGCCACCGACTACTCGCACAGAAGCTACAGGACCTTCTCAGAAGCATCCTCAAGCCAAGGGCAAGAAGTCGAAGAGCAAGAAGAAATCGTGATTCTCTAGTTTGGTTTAGCGGGGCGCTTGTTTGCCTTTGCTTTCCTTTGTTTTCCCTTTCCTAGAAGTTGTACTTAGGAGTTTCTTTAATGTTCCTTTGTATTTCTTCTTTGTTTGTTTTGCTTGTTCGCCTTCTTTTTTTGGTTGGCTTGTTGGCTCCGGCCTCGTTGGGGTATGCCCCACGTACTCATGTATGAACTTACATTGGTGTGGCTTTTTTGATATATATATATAACTGACTTATCAAAAAAAGTTTAGGGTTTAGGGTTAGGGGTTTAGGGTTAGGGTTTAGGGTTTAGGTTCCACGGCTAATTGACAGAGCCGAGTGGGCCGCTTCGTGAGGATATTTCGGAGCTCTTTCAGACCCGGCTATCTGAGGATCAGGCTAGACCTCTTACCCTACCGGTTACTGATATTGAGGTGCGAGATGCTTTGTTCTCCACTGGTGATGATAAGGCGCCCCGGCCCTGATGGTTACACCTCCCTCTTCTTTAAGAGGGCATGGGATGTGGTGGGGCGTGACGTTATTCGAGCTGTCCGGTCTTTCTTTCAGTCAGGGCGCATGCTTGGCGCTCTGAATACTACTCGTATCAGCTTGATTCCGAAGGTGGAAAACCCTTCCACCTTCGCTGACTATCGCCCGATCTCCTGTTGCAATGTGATCTATAAGTGTATCACTAAGATCATTGCGAACAGGTTGAAAGGGGTTCTTTCTTACCTCATTGATGACTCGCAGTCCGCTTTTGTGCCTGGCCGGAGGATATCTGACAGTATTATGTTGGCTCAGGAGCTTCTACGCGATTATCAGCTTCAGAAGCCATCGCCTCGATGTGCTCTGGGAGTTCATTCTTACTGCTATGCGGTCTATGGGTATTCCTGAGGTTATGATTCGATAGGTGCGGGAGTGCCTTTCCACAGCCAGATTTTCAGTCGCCATTAATGGCGAGCTTCAGGGGTTCTTTGGCACGAGCAGGGGTATCAGGCAGGGAGACCCTCTCTCACCCTACCTTTTTGTTATTGCCATGGAGGGCTTACGGGGTTTGCTGCGCCGTGCTTCTTCTGATCCGAGGTTTCGCTTTCATCCTCGCTGCCAGAGTACCAGCCTTACTCACTTATGCTTTGCAGATGACCTTATGATTTTCAGTGAGGCTGATGAGGGTAGTGTTTCGGTTATTCGGGAGGCATTAGATCGCTTTGCTGCACTTTCGGGGTTGTCCTCGAACGCAGCAAAGAGCACCGTCTTCATTACCGGGGTTGAGCCTGAGCTTCGACAGTTTATCCTTGACATCTTGGGGTTCAGATTGGGGCAGTGCTCGGTCAGATATTTGGGGGTGCCGCTCATCACGACGAGGCTTCAGTTCATGGACTGCAAGCCTTTATTAGATCGCATCCTAGCACGCATTCAGCTCTGGACATCCCGTTCTTTATCTTATGCCGGCCGTTTGCAGCTCATCCGATCGGTTCTGCTTTCTATCCAGGTCTTCTGGTCATCTGTCTTCATCCTTCCGAAGCTGATGATCCAGAAGATTGAGTCGACTCTAGCTGCCTTCCTGTGGAAGGGCACTTCTTTGGGCCCGGGCAGGGCCAAGGTCGCCTGGTCGCATCTCTGTTATCCCCGTAGGGAGGGTGGTCTTGGGATTCGACGTTTGCGTGAGTGGAACCGGGCTTCTCTCATGAAGCATATCTGGGTTCTTCTGACTGATCGTGATTCTCTCTGGCCTCGGTGGATCCATGCCAACCGACTCCAGGGGAAGTCTTTCTGGGATATTCAGCCTCGAGGCTCGATTCCATGGTCGTGAAGGAGTATCATGGATGTTAGGTCGTTGTGTGCCGGGGCCTTTCGGCACATTATTGGTGACGGCGGTGATACAGCGCTGTGGTCTGATTACTGGTTGTCGTGCGGTCGTTTAGAGGGGCGGTTTACATTCCGCTACCTTCACTCCACTGGTCATCGTCTGGGCTCTCATGTTTCTGACATTATTCAGGGTGATCAGTGGCGCTTCCCACAGGATATCGCTGGGCTGTTACCTATCTGGGATTCTGTCAATTTCAGGCCCCGACTGGGGGTAGCTGATAGCGTTCGGTGGATGGGCGACCCGTCTAGGGTCTTCTCCACCAGGTCGGCTTAGGAGATGATCCGTAGTCGGAGGGAGGAGGACTCCATCCACCATCTCCTCTGGTTCCAGATGCATATACCGAGGCACTCCTTTATCCTCTGGCTTGCCTCTTGTGAGCGGCTTTGGACGTTTGATAGACTGCTGAGACATCGAGTGCAGGATGTTCGGGCTACTTGTGTGTTATGTGGGTCTGATGATGAGTCGCACAGCCACCTCTTCTTCAACTGCAGCTTCTCTGCTACTGTCTGGTCCAGGGTGTCTTCTCGCACCTCTTTCGCCTGGCCTTTGCTTCCTTGGCATGAGCTGGTTCAGTGGGCTGCTTCCAGGCTCCGTGGTGGCGGGGTTGATCGGATCCTTGCCCGCCTTTGTCTTTCAGCGACGGTTTACATCCTCTGGTACGAGCGTAACCTGTGGATCCAGCGCTCCCAGTCCAGGCCTTCTACAGTCGTCACTGAGGAGATCACAGGATTGGTTCGCAGCCGTCTCATTGCTGCCCCTACGCTTCGCGGTGCTCATCGTCACTCACAGCTCTTGCAGGAGTGGGGGATTGAGCGCTAGCTTTGTTTTCGCTTTTTGGCCTTGTTCCTTGTTTGGCCGTGTTGGCTTTTGATTTCGTTGTTTTGGTTTAGGGTTTAGGGGATTGGGGTTTTAGGGTTTAGGGTTTAGGGGATTGGGGTTTTAGGGTTGAGGGTTTAGGGTTTAGGGGATTGGGGTTTTAGGGTTTAGGGTTTAGGGGTTTGGGGTTTTAGGGTTGAGGGTTTAGGGTTGAGGGTTTAGGGGTTTAGGGTTTTAGGGGTTAGGGTTTAGGGTTTTAGGGTTTTAGGGTTTAGGGTTTAGGGGTTTAGGGTTTAGGGTTTAGGGGTTTAGGGTTTTAGGGTTTAGGGTTTTAGGGTTTAGGGTTTAGGGTTTAGGGTTTTAGGGTTTTAGGGTTTAGGGTTTTAGGGTTTAGGGTTTAGGGTTTAAGGGTTTTAGGGTTTAGGGTTTAGGGTTTAAGGGTTTAAGGGTTTAGGGTTTAGGGGTTTAGGGTTTAGGGTTTTAGGGTTTTAGGGGTTTAGGGGTTTAGGGTTTCGGGTTTCGGGTTTCGGGTTTCGGGTTTAGGGGTTTGGGGTTTAGGGGTTTAGGGGTTTAGGGGTTAGGGTTTAGGGTTTAGGGTTTAGGGGTTTAGGGGTTTAGGGTTTAGGGTTTAGGGTTTAGGGTTTTAGGGTTTTAGGGTTTTAGGGTTTAGGGGTTAGGGGTTAGGGTTTTAGGGTTTTAGGGTTTAGGGTTTTAGGGTTTTAGGGTTTTAGGGTTTAGGGTTTAGGGTTTAGGGGCCGCAACAGTGTTCTCGGGCGAAATCAGGGCGATTTGGGCGATTTGGGTCGCGTCAGACTAGGGCAGGCGCGTGACGGCGCGTGCGTGGTCGGACGAGGGCTGGTCCGGTGGCATTCGATTCGCCGTCGCCTCCACTTCCTGGTGGTGGTGATCACTGGCGGTTTCCGGTGGCCGTCGAGGGTGAAAATAGTGAGAGAGGGTGACAGGGTTGCGGTTTCGCTGGTTTCGACGTAGGACGTTTCAGGGCTTCCATTCCGGCAGCCCATCACCGGTGACTGCTCCCAGTCGACTCGCCTCTCCCTGATCGATCTTTTGGCGGTGGTCCGGTGGCCATTGGTGGCGCAACGCCGGCGTACGGTCCACTTCTCTCCCCTGGCGTTTCTCGCTCGCCCGACTCTCTCTCTCCTCAGATTTCGACGCTTCTACTGTAAGTTTCCTTCGTTTTCTCCTCCCTGGTGGTTCGCCGGTGCCTGGTGGTCGTCTTGACCAGGTGGTGGTGTGGGTGGCGGCGCGCGGCGGCCGCCCTAACCCTCTTCCTAATTTGGGGTCTTTTTTCCTGGATTTTCGTGGGTCAGGTCGTGGGTCTGGTCGCGCCATGGCTGAGGCGTGTCCTCCGGTGACGTCTCGGGGTGGTTTGGAGGCCGCAAGCCCCTTGGAAGCCGGTGCATCCGGTGCTTGCGGTGGTTCGGGTGGTTCGGGTGCTTCGTGGGCCGATACTGTCCGTGCGCCTCCCCGGGAGGGTGTTTTACATTTCACTCAACCTAAACTTGTTAATGGCGAGATTGTAACTACAATAACTGATGATGATGTTGCCTCGGGTCGTGAAAAATGGAACCGCTGCTTAGTTGGTCATATTATTGGCGGTAGGGTAGCTTACTCTCGGTGTGTTGCGATTGCCAATATGCTTTGGGGATCTAAGGGTCTGGAATGTGTTATCTCTGATGGGGATGCTTATTTTTTTCGCTTCAAATCTTTGGCGGCATCCGAGCATGTGCTTCGTGGTGGCCCTTGGTACATCAAGGGTCACTTTCTCTCTCTTAACCGTTGGAGTGATAATTTTGTCCCTTCGCATAACGTTACAAAACTTCCAATATGGGTTCAACTACATGGCATTCCGGTGTCGATGTGGACGGAGGGGGCGCTTAGTAACATTGCTAGTGGGGCCGGGAGGCCGCTCTACATGGACAAAGCTACCCTGGATGGAACTATGATGAAGTATGCTAGGGTGTGTGTCGAAATTGAACCTAAGGTTGAGCCGGCCAAGAAATTATTTGTTGAATATAATGGTTCTCGATTTTCGGTCAGTGTTAAGTATGAGGGTCTTCCCAAAGTGTGTCAAAAATGCGGGGTTTTTGGCCATACTTGTCCTACCTCGAACGTTGTTACCCCTCCTATTGAGAATCCTACAAAAAAATGGGTTCCGGTTGTCAGGAAAAGGAAAAAAAAGAAAAAGAAAAATAGGAACGCCGGTGGGGGCAAGGAGGTGCCCGGTGGTGATGCTGGTGGTGCTGAGGTTGGGCCGGATCTTGAAGTGGTTGCGGGTGACCGGGCCTTTGTGCCCGCTGCTGCTGCTGTTGATGCGGGCCGAGCTGGGCCCGAAGCCGCTGCTGTTGTTGAGGCCCAAATTGGGGCTGTGGGCCTGGACCACGCTGCTGTTGAGGATGCCCAAGCGGGCGCCTCTGTTGGGCCTCGGGTGAGCCCGAGCCATTTGGGCCCGGGTGAGGTTGCGGCCCAGCGTCCCATTGACGCTGGGCTTCCCGGTTTGAGTCCTGTTTCAGGGGGTTCTCTGCCCCCTGTTCAGCCCAGTCCGGGCCTGGCGTTTGGGTCCGGACCCGTTTTGAGTTCGGCCCAGGGAGGCGGGGGAGTTTTTTCGAGTCCTGTTGTGGGTTCGGGTTCTCCTTCTCTTAGCGGGTCCTCACCTTCATCTCGGGTGGGGGCGGCTGTGACCCCTCGGGATCCGGCCATGGGGAGTGGGGGAGGGGCTGTGCGAGGCCCTTTCAAAACGGTGGCCCCAACTGGGTCACGACGCTCCTTAGTCGCCCTCTCTGGTTCTTCGGCTACCCATGTTGCTCACTCTGGATCGCTTCCTTCTTTTGTTGGGGATAGCTTGGGTCTCTCCGATCTTTGTTCTTCAGCCGATTCATCTTCTCAAGTATCCGAGGATTTGAGCCGTGCTATTGTCCCTGACGGGGTTATTGAGGCCCCGTGTGTTTCCTCCCTTGAGCCCGTGCTCTGTACCTTGAATGGGGAGGCAAGCGTGCCCAGCTTCGTTTCGCCGAACCGTTTTGAGAGTTTGTCTCCTGATCGCGACGACGCTGGTCGTCACCCTCCAGCGGAGCGTCGTGCGACTCGAGCCAGCTCTCGGGCTCGTGGTGGTCGTAGATAGACCTTTCTTTCTCATCATTTTTCTATGATGATTGGCTCTTGGAATGTTCGGGGTTTTAACAACCCCTCCTCCATCCGTGCTGTTCGTGAGTGGATTCGCTCCCACTCTCTTGGTTTGGTTGGCCTCGTCGAGACAAAGACTAACCCTGCTGATGTTGAGTCCGCTGTCTCTAGCTGTATGGATGGTTGGTGCTCTCTTTTCGCTGGCGTTAGGCGGTCTTGGTGTCGTCTTATTGTTTGTTGGGACCCGGGGATTTTTTCTGTTTCTCTTGTTAGTGAGGGAGACCAGTTTATTTCTTGTCGGGTTCAGGATGCTCGTAGGGATTGTAGCTTCGTTGTCACCTTTGTCTATGGTTTTAACGAACCGGGACCTCGTCGTGAGCTCTGGAGTTATATCAGGAGTGCTTGTGTTAGCCTCCAAGGGACCCCTTGGCTTCTCCTTGGAGATTTTAACACCTTTCTTCGTCCCAGTGATAGTTCCGGTGATTTCTCTTCCTGGCCGGGCCATATGGATGACTTTCAGGATTGTCTTTCTGAGTCAGGACTCTCCCCGCTTGCTTTTACTGGCCTTCGTTTTACTTGGGCCCGAGGAGGTGAGGGTGATGACATGCTCCTTCGATGTCTTGACTGGTGTGTAGCGAGTGAGGATTGGCTCCGTTCCTTTCCTGTTTCTCTTATGGAGGCTCTTCCCCGCACTGATATTTCCGATCACAGCGCTTTGGTGGTTAGAGGACTTGGGGATCGCCGCTCTCGGCGCATCCCCTTTAAGTTCTTTAACTTTTGGGCCGACCATGAGGACTTTTTGCCGACTGTTCGCCGTGTTTGGGATTCGCGTGTTGATGGCTCTCCCATGTTCCAGCTAACCCAGAAGCTTAAAAAGCTGAAGGGTGAACTTCGAGCTCTTAACACCAGGCACTTCAGCCATATCTCTGCTCGGGTAGAGGCAGCCAGAGATGCTTGGGTGACAGGTCAGAGGGCTCTTGACGTTGACCCCGATAGTACTCATCTGAGGACTGAGGAGCGTCGGCTTTCGAGGGAGCATTCCAGGCTTTGTCGTGATGAGGAGGCTTTCTATCGTCAGAAGTCTCGTATTCAGTGGCTCTCTTTGGGTGATCAGTGCACCCGTTTTTTCCACAGATCGGTTCTCCACAGGCAGTCGAGGAACCGCATTGTTTCTATTGTGGGTGCTGATGGGTCTCGAACCTTTGATGAGGAGGAGATTTCTCGAGCGGGTGTGTCTTTTTTTCAGGAGCTTCTTTCTGAGCCTGGTGGCCCCCTTCAGGAGGATGTCTCTGACTTTTTCGAGGGTAGGTTGGATGAGGATCAGGCTCGCCCTCTTGTCCTTCCGATTTCCGATGCCGAGATTAAGGATGCTTTGTTTTCTACCGGTGATGATCGTGCTCCTGGTCCGGATGGCTACTCCTCCCTCTTCTTCAAGAGGGCTTGGGAGATTGTTGGTGCTGATGTGGTGCGAGCAGTTCGCTCTTTTTTCGTCTCTGGGCGCATGCTAGGCGCCTTGAACACGACCCGCATTAGTTTGATTCCCAAGGTGGAGTGCCCCTCCACCTTTGCTGACTTCCGTCCCATCTCCTGCTGTAATGTGGTCTATAAGTGCATCACGAAGATCATTGCTAACAGGCTGAAGGGCGTCCTTCCTGGGCTAGTTCATAGTTCTCAGACTGCCTTTGTCCCGGGTCGCCGTATTTCTGACAGTATTATGATGACGCAGGAGCTTATGAGAGATTATCATCGTCGTGTCTCCTCTAGATGTGCGCTGAAGGTTGATTTTCGCAAGGCGTTTGATACTGTCAGGTGGGACTTTATCTTGGCTGGTATGAGATGCATGGGTATTCCTGAGGTCATGGTGGGCTGGGTCCGTGAGTGCCTTTCCACCGCTCGGTTCTCGGTCGCCATCAATGGCGAGCTTCAGGGATTTTTTGGCTCCGGCCGGGGTATTCGTCAGGGGGATCCTCTCTCCCCTTATCTGTTTGTCATAGCCATGGAGGGTCTTCGAGGTATTCTTCGTCAGGCGGCTACTGACCGTCGTTTCCGTTTCCACCCGGGATGTCGTCAGACCCGTCTCACTCACCTTTGTTTTGCTGATGACCTCATGATCTTCTGTCGGGGAGATTTTGGCAGTGTGACTGTGATTCGGGAGTCTTTGGATCGCTTTGCTGCCGTCTCGGGCCTTGTCTCGAACTCAGCTAAGAGCACGGTTTTTCTTGCTGGGATTGACCCCCTTACGGAGTCCTCCATTGTGGACTCGCTGGGCTTCACGATTGGTCATTGTCCTGTGAGATATCTTGGAGTGCCGCTCATCACGTCCCGGCTTCGGTTTATTGACTGCAAGCCGCTTATTGATCGCATCCTCTCGCGTATTCGGCTCTGGACTTCTCGTTCCCTTTCTTATGCTGGCCGCTTACAGCTTATCAGGTCCGTGCTCTTCTCTATCCAGGTTTATTGGTCCTCAGTCTTCATGCTTCCGAAGGCTATTATGAGTCGGATAGAGTCTATCTTAGCTGCCTTTCTCTGGAGGGGCACCTCGCTCAGCCGTGGTGGAGCGAAGGTGGCCTGGCGGCACTTGTGCTACCCTCGAAAGGAGGGAGGTCTTGGGATTCGGCGTCTCGAGGAGTGGAATCAGGCTTCGATCATGAAGCACATCTGGGTTCTTCTCACCGACCCCTCTTCGTTGTGGCCGGCCTGGGTTCAGGTGAACCGGCTTCGGGGGCGTAGCTTCTGGACTATCCACATTCCGAAGTCGGCTTCTTGGTGTTGGCGTCACATTCTCCAGCTCCGTGGGATCTCCTCGGGTGCTTTTCGTCATGTCATTGGTGATGGCCTTGATACGGCTTTATGGACGGACTTCTGGCTTCCATGCGGTCGGCTCTCTGAGAGGTTCTCTGCTCGTATTCTGACATCTACTGGTCTTCCCTGGCGTGCTAGAGTTGCTGATATTATTGAGGGGGGTCGATGGCAGTTCCCGCAGAGCCGCTCAGAGCTCCTTCCTATCTGGGATCTGGTGGACTTTAGTCCTCGGGTTGATGTTGCAGATTTTGTTCGTTGGTTGGGCCACCCCTCGGGGACTTTCACCACCAAGTCTGCTTGGGAGATGATTCGGAGTCGGCGAGCTGAGGACTCAGTCCATCACTTGCTCTGGTTCCCGTTGCATGTTCCGAGGCACTCCTTTGTGCTTTGGTTGGCTGCTTGTGAGAGACTGTGGACTCGGGATCGGATGGTTCGTCATAGAGTTCGTGGTGCTGATCTTTCGGTCTGTGTCCTTTGTGGTGCTGGGGATGAGTCCCACAGCCACCTCTTCTTTGCCTGCTCTTTCTCGGCTACGGTCTGGGGAAGAGTTGCTGCCCGCTCTTTGATCTCCTGGCCCGTTCTCCCGCGGAACGAGCTCCTCACCTGGGCCTCTAGTCACCTCCGGGGACGGGGTGTCGATCACTCGGTTGCCCGCCTCTGCCTTTCAGCGTCTGTCTACATCCTTTGGTATGAGCGGAACCTGAGGATCCAGAGGCGTCAGTCTAGGCCTTCTGCTGCAGTGATCGAGGAGATTACTGGTATTGTTCGGAGTCGTTTGCTTGCTGCCTCCTCCCTTCGCGATGCTCATCGCCATGCTGACCTTCTGCGAGAGTGGGGGATTGATGTTTAGTGTACTCTTGTTTCTTTGTGTTGGCTTTTGCCGTGTTTGCTTTTCAGCTTGTTTGCTTCCT